>NW_021027013.1:2167412-2221548 GCF_004153795.1 Camellia sinensis
GCTTAATTACCAACACGCTACATTCCCATGTCTAGGACTGTGTAAACTACTGCTCCATCTGTAAAAATCGCACCAATCCGCACCGTTTTATCTACTAACCGCGGATTAAACTTTAAAATTTATAATCTACTTTCAAAATCGCTCTGCTCTGCTCCACTATAGTTAATACACATATATATTTTTAACGTCTAATAAAATATCAAAGTAAAATTGAGTATGAGAGATTTTTTTAATTTGTTACCAATTAATAGTTATACATATGAATAATATTATGTAAACTTAGTTTGTATTATATATATAAAAAAATATTATGCAAATTAGTGTTATATATTATGCAAATGGTTGATAATTGGTTAAGAATATTTTTCAATCCGTCAATCCGCCCCAAACCGTCCAAAACGCAATTTGGTTATCCGCCAATCCGCCATTTGGTTTATAATTTTACTCTCAAATAGGCAAACCGCACCATATCAATGAAATAACTACCATTAACAGAAGAGTCTGCTGCCCTGCAGATGAGGAAAAAAGCCAAAGTGCATTGTTACAAGAATTGGCAAACCCACCTAGTGTTGACATTAATCAAGAAGGTGAATTTGTCAGTTCTCAAGATCTGCCTTTCATGGAGTTGGCTACTATAAAGGCAGCCACAAGAAACTTTTCTGATACAAATAAGCTCGGACAAGGTGGGGTCGGCACTGTTTACAAGGTAACAACTTTTTCCTTGTTAATGTGATCAATCCCATAAAAAACTAAAATGAAACAACATTATTGATTTCCAAAGGTCGATTATGTCTCTTTCTTTTTTTTTTCTTTCTACCTGTATCTTCACAAAAATACCTCTATGCCACTCTCTCATGAAGAGGAACAAGCAAAATTGACATTGATATTCTGAATTAATATAATTGTTTTTATAGCTTGCTTTAGGATTTGATATGTTCTGAATCAACATTTGATATTAAGTAAACAAAAGAACTAATGCTCGAAAAAATTACAAAAATATATTTTTTACAAAATGTATTCTCACTATATCCGTACCTTACTTTTTTAGATTTTATTGTATTGCCGTATCCGTACGTATTGTACCGTATTCATATCCCATATCTGTATCGGCGCTTTCTAGCTGAACAAATTCTCAGTATTAGTACCCTACTAGTGGTACTTAATACAATGTAGTTAATTTGTGTTAAAAGCCAAAACTTGAAACATCATATGAAAATATATATGCATTCTTTGAACAGTTTATTAACTTATTATTCACAGTCTATCCATCTATGTTAGTTGATCAATTATTTTTATTTAAAGTCTTACATGCTGGCCATGATTTTTCAAAGTTCCAAAACTCTTATTGTTAGTATTTTTTTCAACCCATAAACACCTCCATGTAATCGTCAATGATCTTCAGAATCCAAACAAATTGATTGCGGTTATGAAGTTACTGAGAAAATTATTGGTTGTCCTGTTGAAAACTTGTTGACGGGCTTTTTCAATCCAACGCTTATCTTCTCCTATGGTTCTGCTACAAATATAAGAATCGGCCACAAAACCGGGCACAGAATATATATTCCGTGTCTGGTTCTGTGACTCTTCTCCTATCGTTGTCCGATTACTATCTTATCTTTCAAGCTTTTTTGGGTAAAGTAGGCACAAATGAGATCTCATATGAGGAAGATTGACAAAGATGCACTTTCAGCAATAATTTTCTTAATGGTGTCTCTGTTCGTGATCTCCACCGCTGTTCGTGCAGAACCTAATTTCATATATTGTGATGTTAGTCCCGCTAATTACACGCAAAATAGCCCATTTGGGAACAATCTCAAGAGACTTCTTGAGTCTCTATGGTTGAACACTCCTCTAAGTCAAGGCTTCAAGAGTACTGTATTTGGAAATAGTACTGATCAAGTTTATGGGCAAGCACTTTGCAGAGGGGATGTCACTGCTGAAGTGTGTCGGGATTGCGCTCAGAATGCAAGCCAGGAGATCATGACAGTGTGTCCAACCCAAAATGCAATTATATGGCATGAATTCTATCAAGTTCAGTAATCATACTGGCCTTTCTATTCCTGAGACGGCTATACTGGAATGTATCTTGACTCGAATAAAGATGAGAAAAATATATCGGATAGTGTTGGTTTTGTTGTAGTTTTGAAGGATTTCATGACTAAACTCTCCAATCAAGCTCTCCAATCAAGCTGCATTCAATCCTTCTAACCTCATGTTTGTGTTGGGAAAAACTACTCACATTACATAATTTCACATTGCAAATCGCAAAATTATGAGATGAACAAAACAAACCTTCAATCCAAAGAAAAATAACATGCTGAATAAAATGCAGATAAAATATAAAATGGTTAAAGGAAGTAAACCGAAGCCTGTGTGATACCACAGTCTCCTTAAAATAGATTCGCCGCCTCACCATTGGGTGCTGGAGGTACGCCGGTGTCTACTTCCCAGGATACTACGGTTTTTACCAGCTACAACAGAAGCAACTTCTGATTGGCTTAGCGAACGGACAACGGCAGCACTCTCTCTCAGGAAGAAAATTATAGGAGAAGTAGACTGACAGTGTATGGATGTCAAGGAAAAATTCTATATCCCTTTTCAAGGAATATGGCCTTCTTTTATACACCATGGGGGAGAGGGGAGGAGCCTCTAGCCATTAAGGCTGGCAACTAATGCTAGCAAAACTGCCTAATCAATTTTGTAAAATTGATGATCCTTAAATATGTGAGTTATATACACATTTATGAGGCAATTTCTTATTCAACCATTTTTCTCCAACAATTAATAATTTTTTTTGGCTTTACTAAAGCGTTGATTGTGAAGTCATGTTAAATTTTTTTTTTTCCTTTTGTCTTTGTTTTGGTTTAGAATGTGTAATTTAGAAATTTTACATAATGTGGGAAAACCTCTTCTTTTCATATATTAATTTGTGTTACATAATATGAGAAAAGCCTCTTCTTTATATATTAATTTTACATAATATTTTTAACTAATTACCAAGCATTTGGGAATTAAGCCAATTTATATATCATTTAAATTTTTATGGGAAAAGCCTCTTTTCATATATTAATTTTACATAATATTCTTCATATATATAATTTTAAAATTATGTTCATTTAGATATTATTAAGCCAATCATGTTCATTTACAAAATTCATGCTTTCACTGTTCACTACAGTAAGCATGGATTGAAACCACGTTTTCACTGTTCATTTAAATTTTATTTTATTTTATTTTTAAATTTTTTTTTTCTGTTGTCATTGTTTTGGTGATAATGTAATTCATAAATTTTTTTTGGCTTTACTAAAGTCGTTCTCATGTTATTATTATTTATTTTTTCTTTTGTCTTTGTTTTGGTTTAGAAAGTGTAATTCATAAATTTTTTTTGCCTTTACTAAAGCCATTTTCATGTAAATTTTTTTTGTTTATTGTTTTGTCTTTGTTTTGGGTTAGAAGGTGATAATGTAATTAATAATTTTTTTTTGGCTTTACTAAAGCCGTTTTCATGTTAAATTTTTTTTTTCTTTTGTCTTTGTTTTGGGTTAGAAGGTGTTATTCAGAAAATTATTTTGGCTTTACTAAAGCCGTTTTCATTTAAATATATATATTTATTCTTTTGTCTTTATTTTGGGTTAGAAGGTGAGAATGTAATTCAGAAAACCAGTTTAGTAAAACTGTTTTGTACCCGTTTTCATGAAAAAAAAAAAATTCTTTCGTCTTTGTTTTGGGTTAGAAGGTGATATGCATGCTCTATAGTCTGAAGCACACCCATACACTGTGTAGTTCGAATAGCAACGACGAAGGGTGAGACGCGAATAGCACCGCGGAGTAGGCCAAGAAGACGAAGGCCACCGCGAGAGCTCCTAAAATAAATTTTGTCAACATTTTTGTAATAAAACTTAATACATAATATACGAAGTCACTAATTTACTAAATACTCATACAGGCATGAAAACAACACAACTGAAGTTGCAAATGTAACAATTTTCAGTTACATAGGTAGTACAGACATAAGTCTCCCACAAAAATACATTCTGGACACCATGAACTGAACACACATTACATACATCCTGGACACCCTGAACTAAACACACAATACATAAACATAACAGTTAGACAGACAAATATTAGGCAGACAATCTGACAAACTCATTACGGAAACACTTAGTCTAACACAGACATTACATATTAATGCAAGTTGTTATATTGCCGAAGTGTAGACATTAACACCTAATTCGCGCTTAAATCGGCAGGTGGCTCAGAGTCTGAATAATCCGAAAGCTCAGCGTCAGAGACAAGTTCAGGATCCTCCATGATACCCCTTGATAGCCGGCAACATTTGGTTCTGTTTTTTCTTCTGGCATCCTTCTTAACTATGTATAGCTGCATATCGCGGGCTAAACCTACAACGCATTGAGAATTTCACGTTGTAGTCTTTCACATAGTCGATCAACATATCAGAACTTCCTTTTGGATTCCTCAACAGAACGGTTGCTTTGGCACCTTAAGTTGATTTTCCCGACTTAAGGTTTCTAGCTGTACCCGCTCTATAAATAGTGCGGGCCACTTGAGACGAGCAACGTCAGATAAACCATATCCTGTTTGATTGTCAGATGGCTCCATACATGAACCTCCTTTGAACTGGATAATACTTGGCATCAAAAAATGTCGCTTCCCAAACCTATCACGATAACCACAAGCATAATCTAAAACAGGTTAATTCCCACTCCCTCCCAAGAATCGTCTTCAGCATCGCTACGTCCCCTTCCCCCCTCGTCGTAGAATTATCACCCCTTTGCAAGTTCCTACCACCTTTGCGATCCCACTCCCTCCCATGAATCATGTAGCCATGCTAATTTTTTAAAACAAATGAATGATAATTTCGTAGGGCGAAATGAGTTGTAAGGTTGTGTCTTCACCTTTAGTCGTTTATATAGTTAGTTATGAACAACTTTAGAAATATGGCCCTGTATGACAATCCCACATATACGAACAAGGTATGAGTTGTCAGTAGAATGAAAAACTAGAAAAAAGAAAATATTTTGCACCAAGTCACATGACTTGACAATCCATCTGCATATACTGACAAAATAAGGGCATGCTTACTGTAAGGTAAATCAGTGAATTCACTGTTGCCATGTGACTTTCTGAATTGAGAATCCCACATATATCAATAAGAGATAAGTTGTCACTGTAATAAAAAAATTGAGCAAAAAATTGAGAAAACCAAAGCCTGTGCACCAAGTCACATGACTTGACAATCTATCTGCATATACGGACAAAATAAGGGCATGCTGACTGTAAGGTAAATCAGTGAATTCACTGTTGCCATGTGACTTTCTGAATTGAGAATCCTACATATATCAATAAGAGATGAGTTGTCATTGTGTATCAAATAATCGAGCAAAATATCGAGAAAACCAAAGCCTGTGCACCAGGTCACATGACTTCACAATCCATCTGCATATACGGACAAAATAAGGGCATGCTGACTGTAAGGTAAATCAGTGAATTCACTGTTGCCATGTGACTTTCTAAATTGAGAATCCCACATATATCAATAAGAGATGAGTTGTCACTGTAAAAAAAAAAAATCGAGCAAAAAATCGAAAAAACCAAAGCCAGTGCACCAAGTCACATGACTTGACAATCCATCTGCATAAACAGACAAAATAAGGGCATGCTCACTGTAAGGTAAATATTGTGACTTTCTGAATTGAGAATCCCACATATATCAATCAGAGATGAGTTGTCACTGTAATAAAAAAAATCGAGCAAAAAATCGAGAAAACCAAAGCCTGTGCACCAGGTCACATGACTTCACAATCCATCTGCATATACTATGAGTTGTCACTGTAATAAAAAAGTAAGCTTATGTAGGCAATGTTGTGTTTCACTTAGCTATGCATCATTCGTTGTTACGACCAACTATTTGTATTTCATTGAAAAGTATGACTATTTGAATTTTTTGTTGTCATTTGGAATTATTTTAAAATCAACTTTTGAATATTCAATTTGTAATATTTTGGGAAACATTTACAATCTCAACTGTTGAAATCAACTTTAAAATAATGGTGGATCTTGTGAGTGAAACGTGGGTTAGATAGGAATACTTGGCCATCAATGTTTGTGAATATCATGGTGCATTCAAATCTGTCCAGAAAATTGGTGCATTCAAATCTGTCCAGAAAACTGGTGCATTCAAATCTGTCCAGAAAACTAGTGTTACACAGTAATTTTGGAAGTGTTGTTCTCTTTGGGTATAAATCCGAAAAATAACAAATCAGCGTCATTAGAACTAGTTACAAGTCTAATTTCTTACATTTTTGGCCTTGCGTTGATTGCTATTCTATACTAAGAGAAACGTCAATTTCTGTAAAAAGGTACAGAAAACAATTTGTTTGGGTATAATTAATTGTAAATAGTGATTTTCACAAGCAAATCAAGTAAAACCAATTACGTTTTAAACTTAGTCTCCCAACTGGACCAACCACTTGGCTTTGAGCTTGTTTGTCCAGCCCCAAAAGTTTAGTTTTCTGTCAACCCCCCATTCCTTACCAGAGTCATCATTTTTACTAGACTTCCAAGAATTGGAAGGCGACTATTTCTTATTTCCTAATGGAGATTGAAATTCTTTACGTAGAGGATCCCTATTTAACAAGGCGCAGTTAAGGAAAGCTTTTCACCGAGCTACCTGTTCTATTTTATGTGTTATTGAAGGCGGTAGTTCATTTGTCTAAACTTTATTAGTCCCCCAACTGGACCAACCACTTGGTTTTGAGCCTGTTTGTCCAGCCCCCGAAGTTTAGTTTGATGTCAACCCCCCATTCCTTACCAGAGCCATCATTTTTACTGGACTTCCAGGAATTAGAATGCGACTCTCTCTTCTTTCCTGATTGATATTGAAATTCTTTACGTAGAGGATCCGTATTTGACGAGGCCCAGTTACGGGAAGCTTTTCACCGGAAGATACGACACAACATACAAACATATATGAAAGATAAAGGTGTTTGATTTCTTATTCCTCATCTAACATGTAGTAGTCAGAGAGATATTTTTCATTGTTTAAGACATTATTTTGCTCAATTACTGTCAAATCTCTGTTGCTTGCTTCTGTTATTTCGGTGGCTAGCTGAAGTATGAAATGTCGACATCTCCGCATCAACATTCTGTTGTTTTCCTTCTTAATTCTGCTAACTGCTTTTTCATAGTCACTCACATTTCGTCTAGCCATGGTCAATGAACGACGATGAGGTACTGGTACCCTAAAGTTACTGTAGACGTCCCCGAACGCCCCGGGAGGATGAGTCCCGTTCTGTTCGTATTGGGCTCACTACATTTCAGGACTCTCAAATTGTTACGGTTCTTAATCTGAACCAAAGAGTCCAAATCCGGCAAATCGTTTTGAAAAACAGATTTTTAGAAAAGAAGTGCCAAATATGGACTGCTTTGCCAGATACAGAGTCGCCACCTAAATATTTTATTTTGGGAAATTTAGGAAACCCTGACTCGGTGCCAAAGGCCACGTGTCCGTCATCACCAAAGTTGCCTCGGCTCGGGAACTTGGGTACGATTGGGGAAGGTCAGCTATGAGCACCCCCTCTCGCCTGATCAAAGATCGGCCTCTACTAACCGTGATATCTTGTTTTGAAAGCATTATGTGTTCCTATTCCGGTTATTAGCCTAGAATTACTATGTTATGCGCACAGCAAACAAGTATAGACCAAATTGCATAAATTGGAACAAAACATTGCATGTTTGTTTTGAAAATGGTTTGCTACTCGCAAGTAGGCTAAAATGTAGGTCTTGCCACCCTCAAGTGGGCTTTAGAAAAGATGGTTTTGCCACTATCTAGTGGGCTTAAAACTCACAGTTTTAGTGCATTATTCCAATTTAGGTAATTCAACCTCCATCCACAAGTACTCAGGCAGTTATATCACATAAGCAGCTAGCCTCATGGTAAGTATGTTGTCATGGCAACACTCACACACATGCAAGGATGCTAAAGCATGAGAGCTTACCGAGTACTCCGAGCCAAAACAGAAACTAGTTAGTAATCATATGCATGATCCTAGTTCATGTTAAGATGGCTAATACAACACATTCAAAATGCAACTAAGATGGGCTTGGCTAATCTACAATGACATGTGAAATGCTACAACTAACACATATTCAATTTGGAATTAGAATACAAATGCAGTTAGAATGATGCGCCGAGCCCGGTACATGCAAAACGAATGAATGGATGCAAACGTGTTATCATACTGTATGCTAATTGAAACATGCCTTAGACTAACCATCGAAAGCCAGTAAATAAAAGAGAAGAAAGACGTGGGGTTGGGAGACATACACACACTCACGCACACTTATTACAAATTCACCCTTGCTCGGAGGGACCAAAAGAATAATACAAATTAATTAACCTACAAGCTAATTAAATATTACAGACCACTTAACTAGTTAAGCAAATTAACTAAGCTAAGAAAGCAGTAAAAGGCCTCGGAAGAGGGTCCAATGCACGCGTGCTCGGGTTTGCTCGGAAATCCGTCGCCACGCACAAGTTGCCTCTGTTTACCCTGCTCTGCTCCTTTGAAAATTTCACAACTCCCAAGGTATGCTCCATGGACACTGTAGAGTACCACCGGCCAAGGGAAATCATCACCAGCCATTGGTAATGGTCATCGACCATTGATTGATCTCTCGGCCATCCATATTTGGTCGGTCGGCACTAAGGATGGTCGGCTGGCCGGCCAAAGCATCCTGCAGAAACCTATTTTGACCGCAGCAGAGGACAGACAAGGCATGGCAATGCATTTTCAAAGCAATGTTTGCACCACCACCCTCCCTATCATGTTTAAGACTTAAGGGAGCATGGTACTCGACCCTCGGACCACCAATCACGCATTTCAATGTATGATGGCCCAAAGAAGCCAAAGTGTACAACTTCAATATGGAATGAAATGCACAAAACAAATAATGGGCCCCAACCTCTATCATAATCAATTCAAGAGGCATGGGATGCATGCAATGCTATTCAACCTAAGTATGCAAGCTAAGCATGCGAATGTGCAATGTATCAAACATGCAAAATGCAATGTAACAAACATAGAACAAGGCCAAATATGCAACAACATACAAGGCAAGCATGCAACAACATGCTAGGATGGTCTTGAACCGAAGTGGACAGCCCTCAAGTAGGCTCAAAACAGTGGCCAAAATGATGCAACAAAAGCATGAAAACACACACACAAACATGCATGCACAAGGGCCTAAACATGGAGCATAAGCCAACAACACTTCAAAGCATGAAAGGGATGGAAAATGCAAGTATGCAAACATGGAACATGGACTGAAATATGGTCTCCAATGATGCCAAATCATGAGAACAAGCCAAGTAAAACATGCTAGTGACCCATACACCCAAAGCTAACAAGCTAGAATGCAAAGAGACCATACGAAACATGTTGAGCATGATCAAAGCAACTGAAAACAGAGCTAAAGCATACTAAAACATGCATAAAAGCTTCACAAAGCTTGGCCAAAATCATGCTAGAACAAGGGTCAAAGCCTAAAGCATGTTAAGGCAAATTCATGGCATTACAAGACAAGTATGCAAGGCATGCATGGTGTGTCTAAACCAAGTAAAAATAGTGCTATATCATGGCAAAATAAGCACAAATAACACTTAAGACATGGCCAACATGAATTTAAAAATGGTGCTCACACATGAGGCTAAAATGGCACTTTTTGAAGACAACAAGGAGAGGGGATGGCCCTCTCCTTCTTAGAACCTTAAACCACCATCCTCACCATTGAAATCCCTCAAGATTTCAGTGGTGAGGAGGCCCAAACCAGGTGGTTCCGGAGCTCACCAAAAAGAGCACAAAATGGGGCCAAACAAGGCCTAAGAGGGGGTAAACAACCCCAAACACAAAAGTGACCTAAAACAACTATTTAAAGCACTCAAAAACAAGACTTTTTTCAGTTATAAGTTAAGCTCAAAACAGCATGCAAGATAGGCTAAAAGTGTGTGCAAAAATAGGGGATTTAAGGCTTAGAAACTCACCCTTGAAGACCTTTTTCAAAACCAGCACTCCAGCAGATTTTTCCAAGTCAAAACCAAGTCTTGAGCCCCCAAAAAACCCTCCAAGAACCTTAGATGAATGGTGGAGGTATGTGCCTAGGAGTTGGGGTGCAAAGGGGTCAAGAACCAAGCACTTTGGAGGCATGGATGTAGAGATATCAAGAGAGATATATGTTTTGGTCTTGGAAAAATTTCTTGGAACCCTTGCAATGGAAGAGAAGCTCTTAGAAGCTTGGAGCAAAAGGGCTAAGCTTCTCGGAGAAACTAGGCAAAGGGGTCAAGCTTCTCTCAGAAGCTTGGAGCAAAAGGGCCAAACTTCTTGGAGAAGCTAGGCAAAGGGGTTAAGCTTCTTGGAGAAGCTAGAAAAGGGTTCAAGCTTCTCTTAGAATCTTGGAGCAAAAGGTTCAAGCTTCTTGGAGAAGCGAGACAAAAGGGTTCAAGCTTCTTGGAGAAGCTAGAACAAAGATTCAAAAGGTTCAAGCTTCCTCAAGAAGCTAGAACCGAGGGTTCAAAAGGTTCAAGCTTCCTCAAGAAGCTAGAACCGAGGGTTCAAACGGTTTAAGATTCCTCAAGAAGCTAGAACCAAGGGTTCAAAAGGTTCAAACCCCTCAAGAAAAGGTCTCGGCTAGAAAAAGTGGCTGATTGACCAAAATCAGTGGCCTGCCGACCAAACACAACGCCGACTGACCATCAATAGTGCCGACCGGCCATCACCAATGGCCGGTGGCAAGGAAACAAGGCTGGTGGCCTCGAGCCATGGCCGGTGAGGTGTGGGGATGGCCTACAAGCTATTTTTCACCCTCAGAAGCAAAACAACAAGTGTTTGATGCAAAACCAAACACAAAACAAACAAGTCGAGAGGTCTTGACGTAAGGCGCGTAGCCGAAACCTCCGAGAACTCAAGACGAACATAAACAAGGGTAATCATCGAATGTTCAAACGATGACGTCCAAGTCTTAAGGACGGTCAAAATGGGGTGTCTACAGTTACGTACATCATTAAACAATCCTTCTTGCTCTGTTACCCTAAACGCCCATTCTGCTCGGATACCAGCATAATAATCCTTCGAACTCGGGTACTTTTCGCTCTTGTAGTCATAGGTAAATGGAGGTAATAGCCACACTTTCGGATTTTTTTGCCAGCGTGAACTTCCTGCACCTCTTGAAGACATTGTTCATAAAATAAAAAAATTAATAATAATAGTAATTGTAGATATATTACTATTATTATGAATTCAACAAACATCATACTGGGGATATCGCTATTTATAGACATCATAGTGGAGGTTAACTAGAGATGATCTGGTGACGATAATGCATGCTGGGGCATTATGGAAGAAGTGATACCTGTGATATTATTTTATGTTATTCATTTCATGCAATTTTTAGTACCCGTGACTTTGTGTACCTGTGATGTAGTCACGGACGTGGTTGTCAAATAAAATCATAATTGTAGGCCAAGGATCACAATGCAATCCCTTCATATTCGAGCAGTGAGTTGTCAAATAAAACAAAATGCAGTGAGTTGTCACATTGCCACATGAAACTATTTTTTCATGCTTACTTTTGTAATACAGTAAGTACTCACTTGGAATTGACGATTTCAGTACAAATAGGTGTTTTAAAAAAATTATAAATGAAATCATAAAATGAAACAACGGCTTTAACTTTCTTTGTTTTAAAGTAATATTGTTCATAAACAACTATGAAACAGAGTGCAAGTAAATACACAACCGTCCAACTCACTTTGACCTACAAAGCTATGTAAACACGATTGTAAACAAAACTATGTAAACATGATTGTAAACAACAGCTTATTTTCGTTGTTTTTTTCACCAAAATAATAAAATGATCACCTGATATGTAAAAACGATTGGAACTTTGCAACCTGTATTTTATCTTATTTTCACTTAATGAACTTCACAGCCATCCCATTTTCTCCTCTTTGCATTTTTTGCTTCTTTTTATATTCGGTAAATTACACTTCACTCCTTCAGTCCATCACATAATTGTTTATCAACACTATTGTCATGTGGTCGTATTAATGTGACTTAGATGAATTCGGAAATGTGAGGAAAAAACAAAGCATGTAAGTTGCACTGTACAAAGTCACACGCATCACGTAATGTGAGGAAAAAAGTCACAAAGTATACAAGCATGGCAAAGTCAGAAAGTCACATACAGTACTGCATCACTGCATAAAGTGACATGCATCACTACACAAAGTCACATGTATCACTGTATCACTGCATAAAGTCACATGCATCACTGCATCATTGCACAAAGTGACATAGCATCTGAGGAAAAAACAAAGCATACAAGTTATTACGTCTGTTCAAGTCACTGGCGAGCATCACTGAGAATTGTTGAACGTATCACTGCGCCGAGCTACAATTTATTATCGTACCATACCTACTCTGCCCATGTGAATTATGCAATTTGGTCAAATTTCTCCAATTAAATTAAATGAAATATGTAAGAATGCCAAAAATAATAGCCTTGTCTCTACTAAATTTAGTGGAATGCATCAAGATGGGTGAGAATATATTACAGATGCAGAAAAACACACTTTTTCATTGGGTATTCTTTCTTGATGATGCTCTCCGAACACATCAACAGAGTCTGCAGATATGAAATTCCCATTTGAATCTCTGCATGCCATATATTGAACCTGCAACTTAAATCATTAAGAACTAGCAACGAGGAAACATTACTTTGTGACCAAGAAACTTTACTTGCTTCCTCTAGCATAACCCCTGGTCACACATTTGAAAGGTTCTTTTGGTTGATACAACACCAATGTCACAAAGAACCTGCAACAAAGTTTGAATTAGAAGCATTTAAATATACACAGCACCAACAAAAGAAATACGGTCACAAATTTGGTATCAGAAAACAATTATGGACGTCACCAATCTTTAATTTACTAGCCGGCCTTTTAGCATAGACAGCCTTGTTTTCGAATTTCGGTGCTTCCTTCACCACAGTGCTTCTCAAATACATATCTTACCAATTGGGCTCTCCATCTCCCCAGACTGACTCAGATTACTACGGTAAATGAACTTTTCTTGAAATCCAGAATACAATCAACCTACAATTTGGCTTGGCTCATAACAGTCCTAGGTATATCTTTTTATGATAACAACAATTAGATGTGTTCAAAAATAAAAATGAATATTGCCTATAATGCTGCATGTAAAGGGAGACACCAACCAGCAACAAGGACACATCAAAATACAGTACAATACAATTTGGAGCACAAACCTTGTGCCAGAACCTGGAATAAAGTAAGTGAAGAACAGCATGTTCAGCACCGCCGACATACACATCAACAGGGCTCCAATACCTGCACATGAAAGATGCTAAATAGAACTATGCATAGCATATAATCTTCTCTTAGCAGCAAATGACATATACATAAAACAGATCCCCTGTAGGAAACCACTGTAGTGTCAAACTATAGAGATTTGTGTTAGCAAAAGTGGCACTTACATTTCTTTCATCTTATCAACCAATGCTTCCGAATTTTTAGGGTCCATAAATCTCAAATAGTACCTGGACACGAGCAGAATGTAAGATGACTAAGAATCTAATTTATAAAAATAAATAAATAAATAAAAAATGAGTGTAACTAAAATGAGAATGTTGAGAAAGATGAACAATGCTATGAGAAAATATAAAATAAGACATAAATGCATTAGGGAAAACATAGAAGTGACACCATAAAATGAGCGAAAGTTGTTTAAAATGGAATGGCCACAAATAACTATAGTTTAGATCATACAAATAGCATATAACAAACATGTCACGTTACTAAATTTTTCTTTTCCACTTCTGACAAGTCCACTATCCACTCTTCTCTCTCTCTTTTGACGAGTCTAGTATCCACTCACCCATTCAACCAAAGCATGTTGTTTTTGTGCAGGGCCACACAAGTGGAAAATATATGACAGAACAGAAGACATTTCTTTCTTATTTGCTCTTTACTTTTTGTTTTCTTCAACAAACCACCCTTCTATGCCCTATGTCCCTTCGAGCATCTCCATGCTTCACTCTCAGGTTTTCCTTTCTATTCATCTTCCCTGAACTTAAAGTACTTCAATGTTTATCAGAAAAAATAAAATTCTGGTAAAAAATACAGCCCTCATAACAAACAAAGAATTCTCATACCATTGCACCATCGGCACTAATACAGTAAAAATAAATAAATTTTAAAATTTGAAACAATAGATTACCAGCATGAACCAGCCCAATGTGGCATTGTGTTTGTTTCGCGTCTGGCAGGCTTTCCCAACCAAAGGATCAGTAGTCTCAACCTGAAAATCAATCATCCAAGTTTACATGTATGAATATTAAAATGAAAAATATCTAGACAATTACTAACAATTCGGAAATAAATAACATGAGAAGAACCAGCATGCTGGCTAAATTGGTGTTGAGGGCGTTAATAGTGGACATGTAGTCCAAAGTAACAACAGTTTGTTCGAAAGATAGGCATGACCGAATTTGCAATTACTGCAAATGAGAGCAACTGATTAAATAGGTGTTTTCATTTGCCTACTCATTCATGATGGCAATTCATGCTCCAATGTATTTCAAATAGGTGTTTTATTTGGGAAGTAATTTTTTGACTTTTTGGCTATTTATGTCCGGGGCTAAAAAAATCTCGTTTTGGAATGACTTTTTTGACTTTTTGTGAAAAAGAATGTAATAATTATAAATTGAATGTGATGTTTTGTTTTGTTGGAATAAAAAACCTATTTTATCTTTTTATGGGCAAAATAGCCCCAAACTCAACCCAAACCCCTTTTTCCAAACGAAGCCTAAGTTAAGCAAAAATACATAATTATTTTAACACTACATATTTATGATGCTTTTTTTTTTTTAATATATACACATAAATACATTTATGTACTCGTTGAATCCACAAATCATCACCATATGATTACAAAACGTCAAGTGCCCATCAATGATGGGGCTGCCATGTATATGTCTTTGATGAATTATACGAAGACGACCTGATGCTAAATTTTGTAAATTACAACAACAGTTCTGTTCCTATTCACCTATTTCAGTTTTAATGCTCAGTTTTATTTTCCAAAAAAAAAAAGGACATCGATTGCTTTCAAGAATTTACTCTCTCTTTCATCCACCCACACCGACCTCCCATAAATTGTATAATTTAAAAAAACAAAATTAGTATAAATTGGTCATAAACATTCCAGCATTTTTATTCATAAAAAAAAATCATCATAACCAGTTAAGCAGAACAACAAAACTCAGCTTGGGTGACCTTTCAGTATGGCTAGGTTTGAGAAGTAGCAACTTTTTTTATTTTTTATTTTTTAGTTATTTGACTATTTTAGTAGGTGATTTTAATTTTTTTTTTTTTGTTTGAGAAATTGGGTATATAATGATAAAGCAATTTTTTATACAAAATTTCAGTAAAAGTTCAATATAATAGTAATATCACATCATCATTGACATATGCTATCACCAACCAATAGTAAAGAAACACAAAAACGATGAACCCCACATATCAAAAGTAGCTAACAATTCAATAAATTTCATATCTTTATTGAGATTAAATATATTTGTATGTCAATAATGATAGATATCACCATTGTATTGAAATTTTCATAGATAATAATGTGATTTGTTGTAATATCTTTATTTTCAATAAAAAATAACCTTTATTACTCTCATAATTTTAAAAATGTTATTGACATTTTACGGTAAATAATGTTTATAATTTTTTATTTAAAATATTTTCTTTATGTTTGCCTTAAAAAAAAAAAATTCAAAACCCAAGAGGGGCACGTGACCCCCTGGACCCTTTATGCCTCCACCATTGGTGACCAATTAGGGGTTCATTTGGAAAGTGACTTTTTGGCTATTTTAGTCTGGGGCTAAAAACCTCCTTTGGAAAGGACTTTTAGCTTTTCGGATTTTTTGTGAGAGAATGAATGTAATGATTATGGGTTAGATGTGATATTTTGTTTTATTGGGCTAAAAAGCCTATTTTATCTTTTTATGGCTAAAATAGCCCCAAACCCAACCCAACCCTTCTTTCCAAATGAAGCCTAAGTTAAGCGTAAATACATAAATATATTAACACTATATATTTATGATGCTTGTTTTTTTATATATACACATAGCTATATATACACATAAATACATTTATGTGCTCGTTGAATCCACAAATCATCACCATATGATTACAAAACGTCAAGTGCCCTTCAATGGTGGGGTTGCCATGTATATGTCTTTGATGAATTATATGAAGATGACCTGATGCTCAATTTTGGAAATTACAACAATAGTTTTGTTCCTATTCACCTATTTCAATTTTAATGCTCAGTTTTATTTTCCAAAAAAAAGGGACATCAATTGCTTTCAAGAATTTACTTTCTCTCTTTCATCCACCCACTCCCACCTCCCATAAATTGTATAATTTTTTAAAAAAATAGTATAAATTGGTCATAAATATTCCAATCTCTTTATTCGTAGTTAAAAGTTCTACTAGTACCAATCCGAGAAGCATATAATGAATGGCATGTGGCATATTCTCATTTACTAGTAAACAAGGATATGTTTATCACAAAATACTTAGTCCACTTCACAATCCATTTTGGTATTTCATGGATTTGGAAATGGGACTTTCAGTGTGATTATCAGAATAAGATCCCACGTCTGAAAAGGGTTTTCTTTGTGAGATGGTGGGATAACGGTATGAACCCTACTTTACCAGAAACTGTCCAGAAAATCAAGACACATTCTTAAGCTTGTTTGGATGCTATTCCAAAGACTATTCCCAGCCAACCAGTTGCTCAAAATCTGTTTTTACAAATTCAAACAAAATTAAGACAAAAATATCCTAATTTGTTAGAAATAGAATTAATTATTAAAAGTATAGATTTTATGAAGGAACAATTTCTTCAAACTATTTCCAGTGATGATACCTCCATGAAATCTATTACCAATAGCCAAGATCATGAGGATCTGACCAGGATGAAAATGAGTTTGCAATATTAGCTGGAGAATCACAGGCACCAGAAGATGATGAACCTAATTTTGGAGATTTTTGAGATTCACTCACCAGTATGATTGCCAACAAAATCGATAAAGAAAAAGATTAAAAAAAAAAAGGCAAAGCATGATAAACTTTGTCTCCAATAAGCAAAATCGTCGGCATAAAATGACAAAAGCCAGTATATTAACTTTTCAAAAGTAGATGCGAACTAGTACTGCCACTAACATCTGTCTCATTGCCGACACTTTAAAGATAAGGATGCTAACTCAACAATAATATCTACTCAGCTTGAGGATAAGGAAGATCGACTCCAGCCATCTAGGACACGCCACCTGTCCTCGACCTTATCTTGTCTTTCCTTTTTTGTATTATAAAAGGGAAGGACCTCACCCTTGTTGAGGTAGTGTTTTAGAAGTTTGTTTTCTTTCAGTAAGAATGCATTTTTAAAAGTTTATTTTCAGTACTTGTGAGCTCTCCCTTTCTTATCTTGTAAACATTTCTCCAATATATAAATTAAGTGTTGAAGAATTAAGTTGCTTTGAAGATTATGATTGTAAGTATTTCTTTCTTTAATGTATGCCCTTTGTAGATATACTTGTTGATTTATTAAATGTTTTAGAATTTTATATTACAAGCAGTATTAATTATTTAAGTTTTCTTCAAGATCTGTATCTTTAACCGTGGGCTACACAACAGGTAGAATTCTGTGAACAACAAATACATAGAATCCAACAACAAATACAAGAACATATCTGTGTGTGGGCGGCCGTCGTTAGGCCTCCACCCCAACAGTAAATCATGAGACCATATATGTCATAATTTGCTTATTATATACTTGTATTATGTGCATTTATATTCCTGAATTTGTGCCAAATAATGGTAGAATGGAGTTAGGAGAAGTGGGACGCCACCCAAGTCGCGTTTAGGTTAGTCTACCAGTAGGGATTGCTTACAGGGCATTTACACCTTATAACCGTTGACAGACGTGCTTAGCCTAGACACGTCACCCAAGTCGCGTTTAGGTTAGTCCACCAACAGGGATTGCTTACAGGCCACTTACACCTTATAAATCGTTGACATACATGCTTAGCCTAGACCTCTTTTGAGCACTTAGTATGGAGAATGGAAACAGTCTGGATTCAAAGATTCACCCTAACCTTGAAGCCTCAGGATTCTCAATGACTCACAAAGAATTGAAGAACTGAAGAAAAACCCTATAAAGATAAAGAAATGCCTCTATTTTAGGGTTTGAATTGTAGCAAGGGAAACACAAAAACAGACACTACCACAAAAACAAAAACAGAGAGAGAAGGGAACATAAAAAAACATTGAAATAATTCTTATAGCGATTTCGGTTTTGACCCACTACTTGTTGTATTTCGGACTCGGGTTGGTATGGTTTAGAACGACTATTCATGTCTTATTTCCCTTGTCTCCCCCTTATCTTGGTTATCGTATCATAGTTGTGTGTTTGGAATAGGTTGGTTGCTTGTTTTTCCAAACTTGTGATGCCCAGATTTTGGCTATTTCGCTCCAGCGAGCATTCTTGCGCTCAAGCGGGCTTCACAAATTTTGCTTCTTCATTCAAGCGGCGATTCTTGCACTCGAGCGGGATTTGTCAACTCTCAGTATTTTTTTTTTTGCAGTTCTGCAAATACTGAGAGAGTGCATTGGACACTCGAGCGTCTAGTCTCACACTCGAGCGGGGTCCTTCGTCTGTAAAACTTCTAAAAATGTGTATTCCACACTCGAGCGTAACTTTCCATGCTCGAGCGAACTGCGTGTATAACAGTCCATAAAGATGATGTTTTGAATCACTTTTTCATCCCTCTCTCTCTCTCTCCAACTTTCAAAAAACGTAGATCTGCACATTCTTTCTCTAAAACTCACATTCTCTCTTAGATTTCATCTAGATCCATCGATCTTTTCACCCTAGTGCCTTTGAGAAAAAGGTAGAGTGCATCAAGATCTTCATTTTGATTTGATTAGAAGTGGGGTTTGGTGTTCTCGGAGTTTCAATCTTGCTTGGCTCGTCTTCTCTCTTTGAGGTAGGAATCTTTTCTACACCTTCATATGATATTTAACTTAGTTATTTGTCTCTTGTGTAACAAAGATGTGATTTGAGGGTGTTTTAAGCAAACCTAGGGTTTGGGTATAATATGGAAAAATGGATTGTTGTTGAATATGAAATAAATGAGTGTGTATTGTGAAAATGAGATTATGTTGGGTCAAAATGGTTGAGTTTGATGTTTGGGTTGATATTTGGAAAAGGGGAATGTTTGCCCAAAAATGGCTGTCATAATTATTTTATATAAATAATTGAAATTGTTGGGGTAAACATGAAATTGATCAAGTATTGAAATAGATGGTGGAATTAAGTATGTAATACTTCATATCTTTGGAAATCTTGAATAAATTATCTGTCTTGAGATTGTATATCTGTCTAGAAATATTTGTATTGGGCTATCGGTGGAGGATAGCTATGATTGTTGTAGAAATAGCATGCGGATTAGATGAATTGTAACAAAATCACTTGTGGTTGTCATTGAATATGGCTATGTTTATATACATTATATATGTATGACTATTTGGAAGTTGAAAGGGGATGTGTTCCATGCATGATTGTGTGTTTAAATACATTGTATATTTATGAATGATTGTTTGGGAGGAGAAAGGGGATGGACTCCATTATAATTAAGTTGGTCGGAGTGTCTTGGGTGAAAGTCCCGAAATTATACATGGGTGCCGATCCCACGGGTGAAACATCCATAAAATGGCAATTGTAATGCTTGTATAGCCTACGTTTACATGGGTCCCGTTTGACGATTTTCCATGGACGAAATATCCGTGAAAAGAAAGTTTGAAGTGTGTATATGTTGATGATGTGATTATAGAACTAATGAGTTGTAGTCTTATTTGGGTTATTGAGAAATAATGAAATTGACTCATGTAATGAAATGAATCGAATGGAAATGGATTAAGGATTAAATTTGGTATCTTATGACTATATAAAATGTGGAAGTACTATTACTGACGTTGTATATGCATAGTTTACTTACACCTTTGCTAAGTTTCATATACCGTGTTAGATGGTTCCTACTAAGCTGTGGCTCACCCTATCTTGGGATAACATTTTTAGGTATTGAGGGCATGCCTCTGCCAAGACAATAGTTGGGAGGGACTTTTGGAAGCACGGGCTTCTTGTTTTGATTATATATATTTTGTATATCCAAGGGCTTATTTGTAAGAGCTAGTCTCTCTTTTGTTGTAACCAAGTCAAGGCTTGGAAAAGTGTAAGCCGATAGGGCATTTATTTATATTAAACTCTTTTGTATCATTAACTTCATGAAATGAAAGGACTATTTACTCTGATTCATGCTATCATTTATGTATGTTTTGAGTTATATTCATTGTACTAGTTTGAGGGCGTTACAACTTGGTATCAAATTGTACCGGGTTTGAATACTTTGGGTACATGGGGAGTGGTTAGTACCACAATGGGTTTGTCTCGCTTGCTAGAGACTTAAGTGTGAACGATATATGCTTATATGACAACATGTTTATGTGATTATTTGGGTATGAGATTGAATTTCTAGGATGTTGATTGGGTCTACGGGTTTCTAGGAGTCCTATTAGAAAGGCACTTGATCACTGCTGTTTCTAATTGGAACTCTAGCAACGCCGCGACGATCATTATTCGGAAATGAAATTCTTAGATGTTTCTGTGATTATGTGCTTATATGGAGTGATTACTATTGTCCATCGCATTAGGACGCGAGTGAGATTAGCTTCGACACATTTGTAAATGTGTTAATCCCTTTGTTACCCTTATTAGGATGTCAGGACGTGGTCGTAGTGGTAGGCGTGGTAGGCCTAGGAGGCACGAGATGCCTATACTGGATGAAATTCCGGCACAGGAGGAAGAAGTTGGTCAGGCCAACGTGGCCGAGCTAGTAGGTCAACAGGCCATGGGCAACTTAGCCCACGAAATGGCCAGAGCATTGAGGGAATCTATAGACATTCTCAAAGCTGAGAATCAAGTCCAGGCCCAGGTAGTTGAGACAGGGCCTTCTTTTCTGAAGAGAGAGTTTTTCCTGTCGAACCTAGATGAGTTTTTAGGCGATCTTAAGGAGCCACTAAAGGCAGATGAGTGGCTTAAACATATAGTGACGACGTTCGAGATGCATGGCGCCGAGGACAATCAGTTGAGGGTGACCTTGGTGTCTTTCTAGCTGAAAAGGGATACGGGTTAGTGGTGGAAGTATGCGCGTGGGCGCATTGGAGGGACTTACGAGGCCTTTGTCAATGCCTTCCAAGACAAGTACTTACCTCCCACTGTTAGGGAGAAGTTGAGGGATCAGTTTTCCAAGTTAGCGCAGCTGAATACACCAGTGGCTGAGTTTAAGGCCACATTCACTAGCTTGTCTAGGTTTGCACCTGAGTTGGCAGCAATCGAGGAGCACCGTTGTTTAGAGTTCGAGAAGAGACTGAGGACCGGGCTCATGTTTAGAGTGGCCAGATCCATGATTAGAGATTATGGGCGCCTTATCGAGGCGGGGGCCCATCTCGAGATGATTATGCAGACAGATGAAGAGAGGATGAGGAGCTCTAGGAGGAGTCAGGATAGTCAGGGGGACGGTAAGAGACAGAGGGGTTCTAACCCCTAGCAGTCCCATGGAGTGCAGTTGAGGTCTACCTTTCCAATGCCAAGTTTGGGTTCTAGGAGAGGTGGTCAGGGAGATGTAACTTGTTTCAAGTGTGCTCAGTTGGGCCAAAAGCCTCCAGCTTGCCCGCAGAGAGGAGAAGGGCAGTGAGTAGTTTCGTCTTCGACTCGTTATCAAGGCCAAAGTCAGAGTAGAGGACAGCCATCCACTTGCTATCAGTGTGGTCAAACGAGGCACCTGAAAAGGTTTTGTCTATAGTTGGGTGGCACGTCTGGTGCGTCTAGTTTAAGGTAGACACAGAGTCACCAGCCAGCATAGTCAGCACAGGTCTCGAGGGCCAATCAAGGAGCTTCTTCAGCTCAATTCGTGCAGCAGGCTTATGCTCCAAGGGGTGAGCAGGTAAACCAGAGACCAACAAGGCGTGTGTATGCTATTATCGCGCCAGATCTTGTACCGGGTCCATCTGTAGTGATAAATACCTTTTTGTTTTCTAATTCAGTTGCCAATGTGTTGATTGATATGGGTGCATCCCATTCATTTATTTCGTCTGCATTTGCATCAGTTTTGGGTTTGGAGTTGGCACAGTTATTATCTCCTATTTGTGTAGAGTCATCTATTAGTGGTGAAGTTATTCTGAAACAGGGGTGTCAGGGTTGTGACATTGAGATTGCTGGCCGCCGATTACCTTTTGCATTTGTATTGCTTGATATGACTAGTTTTGATGTTATTTTGGGTATGGATTTGTTGTCGTCATACCGAGCTGTTATAGATTGCTACCATCAGAGGGTTACTGTATGTACCTCAGCGGTGACTGCTTTTATTTCTTGGGGGATCGGGTGGATAGAGTCTTATCACTGTTGTATGATCCGCGTGGGCGGAGCAACCTTAGTTGTCTTCTTGCTAGCTTCTTGAGTGGTGAGTGTGATGAAATCCGATTAAATTGCCAAGGGTAGTTTGTGAATACCCCGATGTCTTTCCCGAGGACCATACTAGTTTGCCATCTCACCGGGAGATCGAGTTCTCTTTTGACTTAGTGTCTGGCATGGCATTGATTTCTATGGCACCATATCGGTTTGTACCTGTTGAGTTGAGTGAGTTGAAGGTTCAACTCCAGGAATTGTTAGATAAGAATTTTATTCGCCCTAGTACATCACATCACATTGGGGAGCATCGGCCCTTTTTGCTAAAAAGAAAGATGGAGCCTTGCGACTTTACATTGATTATCGAAAGTTGAACGGAGTTACTGTTAAGAATAAGTATATAATGCCTTGTATTGATGATCTGTTTGATCAGTTGAAGGGATCTTGTTATTTCTCTAAGATAGACCTGAGATTGGGTTACCATCAGTTGAGGGTAAGGGAGTAGAATATCTTGAAGACGACATTTTGTACGCGGCATGGCCATTACAAATTTCTTGTGATGCCTTTTGGGCTAACCAATGCTCCAGTTGTATTTATGGATTTGATGAATCAGATCTTCTGCGAGTTCCTAGATCATTCCATGGTCGTCTTTGTGGACGACATTTTGATTTACTCGCCTTTTGAGGAGGAACACGAGGAACATTTGCGAGTGGTGATTGAATTGCTTAGAGCCCATAAGCTGTATGCTAAATTTGAGAAGTGTGAGTTATGGCTGAAAGAGGTTAAATTCCTAGGTCATGTAGTGTCCGGGGGAAGGGTGACCGTAGATTCATCCAAGATAGAGGTAGTGCAAGACTGGGCACAACCTAAGAATGCCTTCGAGATCCATAGTTTTCTGGGGTTGGCCGGGTATTATAGAAGATTTGTGAAGGATTTCTCCAAACTAGCTGTTAGCCCCAAAGGTTATTCATCTTTAAAATTCCATTGATTTTGATTATGAACAAATATTTTGAACTTACCTTGTTACTTAAAGTTTTCAAAATAAAAATTGTGTTTCATAGCTCTAGAAGCTATATGATTCTAAAATATTATTTTTTATTTGTTTTTGGGCCTTTAAAACATGAGCATCAAAACTTGTTGCAAAACTCTATCCTTATTTAAAATAGGTCTAAGGGTCGACACCAAAATGGCAAGGGTCGACACCAAAGAAAAGCTCAAAATGCCTAAGTGTTCTAGCTGTAAGGGTCGACACCAAATTTCATAATGCAATCCAGCAACAAGGGTCGACACCAAGAATGATGAGGGTCAACACCTAGATCACCTGAAACTCAACTCAGGACAGAAAATGAAGTAAAGGGTTGACACCCAAGTTGCAGGGGTCGACACCTGTGAAATCTGGGTTTGAAAAAATCCAGCTGTCAAAACAGATCTAGAGTGCTGCAGATCTTTTCTCAGCCACTTTTTCAAATCAGGGCACAGAATATGTCATCTTTTCTGACATTTGAACAAATCTTCTGGAACCATATCATCTCCAAGAAGTTGACCTATGAAGAAGAACATTAAATAAAAAGCATGTGCATTTAATGTTCCTTCTCTTCCTAAGACCTGTCAACTGTCTGCAACTCACCATACTCTGATCAAACAACAACTGGAAGATATCATGCTTGATCTGCTCCAACGGCTAGGGATTTCAAAACCGCTCTCTTTCTTCAACAGTGAAGCCATTAATGCTATAAAGATGAAGCTTCTCTTGTTTATTCAATACACTTCTTAAACACAACAAGCCTAGTGCATTCAAGAGCAATCAAGAGCTTTTATTATACTCCACCTGTACTTCCACTTTTATATCTGAGTGAGTCTTAAATTACTTGAGAGCTTACACTTTCATATCCATATTTTGTGAGAGAATATTTGTAAAAGAAGACTGTTGTACCTTTTATTCTTGTTCCTTATTTTCTGAGTGACATACTTGTAAGGTGAGGCATTTAGTTGAGAGGTCCTCAACAGATTGAAGTAAGTCCTTATAAAAATCCACAAGCTAGGTGAAGCTTGGTGCTGCATCTATTCATAGTGAAGAAATTCTCAAGAAGGTGTCTTAAGGAGTGGACGTAGGCCGGAGAGCCGAACCACTATAAATCCTTGTGTCAAGCTTTTATTTCCTTTTCTTTCATTTTTATGTGCATTCATTTATTGTCATCCTTTTTCAATCACTTAGTCTTTGCAAATTTATTTTTTGAACCAAAATTTTAAATTACCCAATTCACCCCCCTTTTGGGTTGCCAACCTAAATAACACCAACTTCGCCTTTAACTAGACTTATGAGGAAGGGAGTCAAATTTGTGTGGGATGAGACTTGTGAAAAGTCGTTCCAAGAACTTAAGGTTAGACTTACCACTGCTCCAGTTTTGATACCTCACGAGAAGGTTTGGGTTGTGTTTTGATACAAGAGGGGAAGGTTACCTATGGCTCATGGTAGTTGAAAACCCACGAGAGAAACTATCCCACCTATGACCTAGAGCTAGCAGCGGTGATTTTTGCCTTAAAGATTTGGAGGCATTATCTATATAGTGAGAGATTTGAAGTGTTCTCCGATCATAAGAATCTGAAGTATCTGTTTACTTAGAAAGACTTGAATTTAAAGCAAAGAAGGTGGAAGAATTCATAGAGGATTATGACTTCGAGTTACATTATCATCTGGGGAAGGCCAATGTAGTGGCCGATGCTTTGAGTAGGAAGTCTATTAGCGGTGTAACTTGTATTGCCATCCCAGAATGGGAGATATTGGGTGCTTTTGGGGAGTTTGACCTGCATCTTGGTGAATCCGTTGAATTTGTGACCTTGTTTACGGTAGTTGCCCAACCTACTCTTGTGAACCGAGTGTGAGAGACGCAGAAGAGTGACCTTGAGGTAGAATTCCTCTAAGAGAATATTTCTAGTGGGAAGGTAGAAAGAGCCTTGAGTGTGTATCCCGACCAGAGTGTGAGATACTGAGATTGTTTGTTTGTGTCGGAGTCTTGCCAAAAGGAAGTACTCTGAGAGTTTCACCATTCACGCCTTGCGGTGCATTCAGGAGGCACAAAGATGTATCACGACCTTAGTCGCCAGCTTTGGTGGAGAGGTAAGAAGAAGGATGTAGCCGTGTTTATATCGAAGTGTCTTACTTGTCAGCAAGTAAAGGCCAAGCATCAGAGGCCAGCGGGTTTGTTACAACCCTTGCCTATAGCCGAGTGGAAATGGAAGCATATCACAATGGATTTTGTTGTGGGCCTTCCAAGGACTCAACGGTTTAGTGATGCGATTTGGGTGGTAGTTGACTGGTTAACCAAGTCTGCGCACTTCATACCTATGCGCGTGAGTGATTCGGTAGACTATTTTACTGACTTGTATATTAGGGACATAGTGAGGTTGCACGGGGTCCCTGTGATGGTCGTTTCGGATAGAGATTCGGTATCACTGCTCGGTTGTGGTAGAGTTTTCATTGTCCTTTAGTACTGCGTATTATTCTCAGACTGACCGGCAGTCCGAGAGTACTATTCAAATCCTTGAGAATATACTTCGAGGTTGTGTTCTTCATTTCAAGGGGTCATGGGAGAGACACTTGCCCTTAGTGGAGTTTGCCTATAACAATAATTTCCAATCGAGTATTATCACGGCACCATTTGAGGCCTTGTATGACTGACCGTGTAGATCCTCAGTGTGTTGGGCCGAGGTGACTGATGCACCTTTGTTGGGTCCAGAGTTGGTTCGGGAGACGATGAAGAATGTGGCACTTATTCGTAAGAGATTAGTCATGGCTCAGAGTCACCAAAAGAGTTATGCCGACCGTAGAAGGAGACCCTTGTCTTTAAAGGCGGGAGATCATGTTTTTCGGAAAATATCACATAGACGGGGTTTGATGAGCTTCGGGAAGAGTGGGAAGTTGTCCCCTCAGTTTATTTGCCCTTTTAAGATCTTTGAGCGGATTGGAGAGGTTGCTTACTGTTTGGCACTACCGCCACAGCTTTCCGGGGTTCATGACGTATTTCATATTAGTATGCTTCGGAAATATGAGCCGGATCCATCGCATGTATTGGATTGGACCGACTTAGAGGTAGATGAGGATGCCTCGTATGAGGAGATACCGGTGAGAGTCTTGGATAGACGAGACCAAATCTTGTGAGGCAAGACAATCCCCTTAGTAAAGGTATGGTGGAAACACCACGAGGTGGAGGAAGTGACTTGAGAGAGTGAACTGGAAGTCCGAGAGAAGTATCCAGACTTATTTATTGATGTTTGAACGTGTATTGTTTTGTGATCATGATTGGTAGAATATAAGAACATTGTATATGTTTTGAAAAGGTAGAAGCATTGTATATGTTGTTTACTTTTTGAAAATATGAGTTATTATAAACATTGCATATGCTTGAGAATGTGGAATATCATACGTATTATGTCACTTTTGGAAGCATTGTATGTGCTATGTAAAATTTTGAGAACTTGGACTTTGATTTAAACATTGCAAATGTTTGAGAATTGTAAAATGGGATTCCAATATAGGACTTGTGTATCGAGTCGATGAGAATAGATGACCGGAGGATGGGTCATGATATTGAATTTGTGAGAATAACATTGTTGTGAATGGTCTAATGTTAACTTCGAACTTGATTTGTAATTTCAGGGACGAAATTCTTTAAAGGGGGAAGGTTATGGTGATTCCGGTTTTGACCCATTACTTGTTGTATTCCGGACTCAGGTTAGTATGGTTTAGAATGGCTATTCATGTTCTGTTTCCCTTGTCTCCCCCTTATTTTGGTTATCGTGTTGTAGTTGTGTGTTTGGAACAGGTTGGTTGCTTGTTTTTCCAAACATGTGATGCCCAGACTTTGGCTCTTTCACTCGAGCGGGCATTCTTGCGCTCGAGCGAGCTTCACAAATTTTGCTTCTCCGCTGGAGCGGCCATTCTTGCGCTCAAGCGGGATTTGTCAACTCTCAACATTTTTTTTTTGCAGTTCTGCAAATACTGGAAAAGTGCATTGGATACTCGAGCGTCCAGTCTCACACTCGAGCGGGGTCCTTCGTTTGTAAAACTTCTAGAAATGTGTATTCCACGCTCGAGCGTCACTTTTTATGCTCGAGCGGACTGCGTGTATAACAGTCCGTGAAGATGATGTTTTGAATCACTTTTTCATCCCTCTCTCTCTCTAAAACTTTCCAAAAACCTAAATCTACACATTCTCTCTCTAAAACTCACATTCTCTCTTAGATTTCATCTAGATCTATTGATCTTTTCACCCTAGTGCCTTTGAGAAAAAGGTAGAGTGCATCAAGATCTTCATTTTGATCCGATTAGAAGTAGGTTTCGGTGTTCTCAAAGCTTCACTCTTGCTTGGCTCGTCTTCTCTCTTTGAGGTAGGAATCTTTTTTACATCTTCATATGATATTTAGCTTAGTTATTTGTTTCTTGTGTAACAAAGATGTGATTTGAGGGTGTTTTAAGCAAACCTAGGGTTTGGGTATAATATGGAAAAATGGATTGTTGTTGAATATGAAATAAATGAGTGTGGATTGTGAAAATGAGATTATGTTGGGTCGAAATGGTTGAGTTTGAGTTTGGGTTGATATTTGGAAAAGGGGAATGTTTGCCCTAAAATGACTATCATAATTATTTTATATAAATAATTGAAATTGGTGGGGTAAACATGAAATTGAGCAAGTGTTGAAATAGATGGTGGAATTGAGTATGTAATACTTCACATCTTTGGAAATCTTGGATAAATTATCTATCTTGAGATTGTATATCTGTCTAGAAATATTTGTATTGGGCTCTCGATGGAGGATAGCTATGATTGTTGTAGAAATTGCATGCGGATTAGATGAATTGCAACAAAATCACTTGTGGTTGTCATTGAATATGGCTATGTTTATATACATTGTATATGTATGACTATTTGGGAGTTGAAAGGGGACGTGCTTCATGCATGATTGTGTGTTTAAATACATTGCATATGTATGAATGATTGTTTGGGAGGAGAAAGGGGATGAACTTCATTATAATTAAGTTGGCCGGAGTGTCCTGGGTGAAAGTTCCGAAATTATACATGGGTGCCGATCCCGTGGACGAAATATCCATAAAATGGCAATTATAGTGCTTGTATAGCCTACGTTTACATGGGCCCCGTTTGACGGTTTCCTGCGGACGAAATATCCGTGAAAGGAAAGTTTGAAATGTTTATACGTTGATGTTGTGATTATAGAACTAATGAGTTGTAATCTCATTTGGGTTATTGAGAAATGATGGAAATCGGCTCATGTAATGAAATGAATCAAATGAAAATGGATTAAGGATTAAATTTGATATCTTATGACTATATAAAATGTGGATGTACTATCATTGACGTTGCATATGCAAAGTGTACTTATACCTTTGCTAAGTTTTATATACTGTGTTAGATGATTCTTATTGGGTTGTGGCTCACCCTATCTGGGGATAACATTTTCAGGTATTGAGGGCATGCCTCCGCCAAGACAATAGCTAGGAGGGACTTTTGGAAGCACGAGCTTCTTGTTTTGATTATATATATTTTGTATAGCCAAGGGCTTATTTGTAAGAGCTAGTCTCTCTTTTGTTGTAACCAAGTCGAGGCTTGGAAAGGTGTAAGCCGATAGGGCATTTATTTATGTTAAACTCTTTGTATCATTAACTTTATCAAATGAAATGACTATTTACTCTGATTCATGCTATCATTTATGTATGTTTTGGGTTATATTCATTGTACTATTTTGAGGGTGTTACAAGTCTCAATCTTACCTTGCGAGTGCGAGTCGAGAGCAGCGAATTGGGTTTTTGTTGTTTGTCGATCTTCCTCTTCGATGGTAGTGGTCTGTTGCGGAGTTGCTATGGTAGTAGATTGATGTTGATCAATGCTGACAGTGATGATAAGTAGCGGCGGTGGTGGTAAACGGCGGCAAACAGCAACACCTATCTATTTCTCTGTACTACAAGACCTTGAAGAAGATTATGGGTGATGAGAGAGATCCAGCATAGAAGGAGTTAAAGAGAGAACATGAGAGAGAAGGTGTAGAGAGGGAGTTGATGAGAACGTGTTAGGTAATTAAACTTATGGGCAGACGTGGGAGAGAGAGAGAGCAGAGAGTGTTTGGGCGGGAACTAAATGTATTTGAAACATTGATATATACTTAGGATTGATCTAGACCATTAAAACCAAAATGTATCTTGATACATTTTCAAAAACAGTCATGCGTTATTAAATAGATATACATATCTTAACTTTTGACTTGAATATGCGCTTAAATCATGGAGACCGTGAAAATGCTAATTTTGCAAATTTTTTGATAGAGGTAACACTACTTTAACATTTTTCTTTATTATATGAATTATTTTAAATTAATAAATTGTGTTTACACTCTTATTTATTTATTTATTTTATTGATTTCACTTTTTTTAGATTAAGACCAATCCTCAAGAAATCATTAACCTTCCATCAACAATACACAAATGTTAAGATTTGAATGAATTACTCTATGCAGTTTACCCACAGTTGAATATGATAGAGACGACGACCCCAACATATTTAACTGAACGCACAATTCTATCTGCACGTAACGATGATGTCAATCACATTAATACTACTGCATTGAATATCTTTCCATAGAGATTATATACTTATTTTGCAACAAATAAAATGTCTGAAGATAATGAAATTGATCCTACCATTACAAATAGATATCCTAATGAATATTTAAATTAATTGGATCCTTCTGGGCTACCAACTTTTAAGTTAGAGTTGAAAGTGGGTTGTCCTATAATATTGTTAAGAAATATTGCACTGAAAGATGAACTATGTAATGATACAAGATTGATTGTTACTAGGTGTGACACTCACATAATTGAAGCTCAAATTTTGGCTGGAGAAAAGTTTGGCAATTTGGCATTCATACCAAGGATATCTTTGATACCATCTTCTTTAGAAATGTCTTTCCAAATGACAAGACGTCAATTTCTAGTCCGATTAGCATATGTCTTAACCATTAACAAATCTCAAGGATAATCTGTGAAATTTGTTGGGGTTGATTTGTGCATACCATTGTTTAGCCATGGGCAATTATATGTGGCATTGTCCAGATGTACATCCTTTGATCGTATAAGTATTCTCCTCCCTAACGATAGTTTGGATTATACTACAAATATTGTTTATCTTGAAGTGCTGTTTAGTGTTCTATGTATTAAATCAAGTTTTATCAAAATATAACCATGTAGATTTATTTCTATATTTTATATAACTTTTTATAAAATTTTAATTTAATAATAATTGGATATATAAATTTTTGTAGGATTGGATCGAAAAATCTATAGAGCTTAAAAGGAGAAATACGACTAACTTGCTTCTATGAATGTGTAATAAGGTAAAATACAAGCAAAAGTGTTTTGATATGTATATTTTCAACAAATGTAGTAATTTATATTTTTTTTGTTTCCACAAATTACCAGATTATTGTGCATATTCTTTATTGGGGATATATACAAGTTAATACAAAGACTTTTTGGAAAGTAATGAGGAGGAAGTTTGGGCAAACACATGTTTGCAGAAATGTTATTGACACATTTTTTGCAAAGCATACATATTTTGGAAAGTTTTAACCCACTTTTTGTAAAATTTTAATCCACTCTTTTAGTCTATGACAATATAATGTTTCTTTTTCTTATATAGTTATAATTTGATTGGCAGCGGTAGCATTAACTGGTCTGTATTTTAATTTTAATTTTTTTTTTTAGATTGTAGAGCACTGGCTAGTGTGCATTATTTGATATTTAATTTAATTTTTTTTTTATATTTGATTTATTTGGAATTGTAGAGTACATGCTAGTATGCATTGGTTAATGTTTAATTTTTAATTTAATTTGTTGAGATTGTAAAGCAATTACTAATGTGCTTTATGCTTTATGTTTACAATTTTTTTTTTTTACTTGCTCTTATATTTTGATTTGCAATATTAATGAATATTATAAATCTTATATGTTTGTTTCTCAATTTGCATTAAGGCTGGGGGAGTTTTTTTTTGGAAAAATTAATCTAAGATCCCTCTTCCACTTTTAGTAATGGAAAAAATCCTCAATATTATTTTGTGATGTCTAAGGTCCCTCAACCCCTACACCTATATATCATAGAGAAATTTGATTCTTTCGTATCAAACCTCTTTTCTGTCTCTCTTCATCTGTCGTCGCTGCCCAATCTGCCATCGCCATCGGCCACCACTTGTTGCCGTTGTGCTTCTCTTACTCTCATGTTGCCGATCTCCTCTCTCTCTCTCTCTCTCTCTCACTTCTTCATCTTCTCTTTTGGAACTCGCTTTAAAAATCGAAACCCGATGACTTCAGAGGGAAGTCAAGTGCTAGCGACTGAACTTCACCAGATATATTTTGCTGCTGACCAGGCACTCCAACTGCCTCAAGGATTCTTCTCTTTCTTCCATTAGGGCGTCTATATTCTCTTTGTTTCACAAAACTAGACATCCGAGCAGTAGCTTCCACTTTATTTAACACATCGACACTAGGTCCCTCACTCTTCTTACCATTATCAACTTGTGATTCAGAAGCCTTCGTGGCAACCTCCAAATGAGTAGAATATTTTTTGGGCATCTGGTTTTGTAGGACATCTGCAATCACTTTTTTTGTTTGTGGTTTGTTTTGTTGAGGCTGCTTCAAGTAGCAACTATGCTGGGCTTTCTACTAAATTTGCTTGTCGCCCCCCTCTGACATCACCATAACGATTTATCTTCAACTCATCCAATTTAGTATTAGTTAGCCTCTGACCAAGTTCTTTCTCCTCAAAGTGGAAAGTAGCCACTGTCCCATCCAAGAAGCATGCAAATAGTGAATACCCATCAGGACTTTTGTTCCAAAGAATAATAAATAAATAAGTTGAATTTATCAGGTAGGCAAAAGAGTATTTAGATTAAAAAAATATACTAACCAATATCATCAAGTTACATAATTTCTATGAAGAGCTATTTTGACAATTGAATAGCTAACTAACCAGGATAAATCCACGACACTTTCAGTAAAGAAATGCTTGGCCACAAAGAGGGGATGAGGACTTGCAGTTGTCCAAATAGTTATAGTGCGATCCTGACTACCAATTGCAATAATATTATATGGCCGTGCTTCTTTGCCTCCTGTCTTAGAAGTTCCATTGGTAGTATTTAGTTCTAATATGCTTTGGTTGTTGGCTGGTGCTTTTGAGGTGTTTCTCTGTTGATAAGTTTGATGTTCAATTTTCTCTGGGTTGTTGTCTGAATGTCTTACAGTCCAGAGAAAACTAGTCAAAATGAAAATGGTGATTGTTTAATTTTCTCTGGCTTGATAAAAAATATAGAGAAAAATTATGAGCAAACCAGAGAAAATTGGTCAAAAACACAGAAAAATTCTCTGGGAAGCCCAGAGAAAAAAATCTTTGGAAGGTCCAGAGAAAATCTCTGTGTTATTTATAATGATATACAGAAACACTTTCTAAACCCATTTTCTAGACTCAATGCGCAAGTGATATGATTGGTTGATGAGTAGAGAAGATATGAGAGAGTGTTATTTATAATATCGTAATTGATTGTCACATCATTGGCTTAAAAATTGGGTCTAATTTTTGGTCTTAAATAGCAATGCCTTATATATATATATATATATATATATATTGTCTTTACATGGTTTACTCATTTACATTAGAAACCCCCAAAACAAGGTGGATTTCTAGTTGCAATATTCACAATCCTAAACTTAAATTAAAAAAGGAAAAAAAAAAGAGTGAGTTAGTGCACGAGGATGTCACTAAAATATAGAATAAATTGAAATGTTTAAAAGTTGGCCTCTTGCCCAGAATTTGGTGCAAAGAGGGAAAAACTAGGAAATATTTTAGAGGAATTAGTTAGTTTCTGCCAAGAATTTGAAATTTTTTGATGGCCCATGTTTGACAATATTGTATGATATAAATGAAAAGCTCCTCATTTATAATTTTAGCTAAACCCTTGTTCTTATTCTATGAGTGAGTGTCACATGCATGCACTAACATTGCAATTGAATTTTATAAATAGATTGGTGTAGGGATCCTTGCAATTCCTGCAGTGACACAAGAATCTGGATTTCTAGCCTCTGTGGTCATAGATTTCTGTGAGTACATGACTTAGCTCTTGATTAAAGTAACAATTCTATCTGTAAATAGATTTCTCATCCACTTAATTTTCTCTGCCTTGTTTAATTTTTTCTGTGGTGTTCAATTTTCTCTGGATAGATAGAGGGATTTCAATGTTGATCTAGAGAAATTTGATGTTAGTCTAGAGAAATTTGAATATTAGTCTAGAGAAATTTGTGAAAGGTTCAAGGGTTTTTGATGTTAGTACAAAGATCCATAGAAATTTGAATATTAGTCCAGAGAAATTTGAAGAAGGTTCAAGGGTTTTTTATGTTAGTTCCGAGATCCAGAGAAATTTGATGTTAGTCTAGACAAATTTAAATGTTAGTCCAAAGAAATTAGTCCAGAGAAATTTGAATATTCAAGCTCTTGAACCAGAGAAATTCCAAGGATTGCTTTGTATGTTGAATTCATTATGAATATAGACATAAATATGGTTATTGGATCAAATCTCTTTTTGTACTATAAGAATAATGTTGGATCAAATCACTAAAGCCATCAAACTGCAGACAACACAAGTGAATTTCTTTGGGTTGGAGGGTATTTTCTAGGGGTTGAGTAAATTTCTCTGGGGTGGAGAGGGAAATTTCTCTGGGTTAAATCTAGAGAAATTCTCTGGTGAGATTTTCTGTGTAAATATGCATCCAAATCACTGAAACCATCAAACTGTAGACAACACAAGTGAATTTCTTTGGTTAGAGGGGATTTTCTCTAGGGTTGAGTAAATTTTTGTAGGGTGGAGAGGAAAATTTCTCTAGGTTGAATCCAGAGAAATTATTTGTGATGTGTCTAGAGAAATTTGAAATTTTCTCTGTGATGTGTCCAGAGAAATTTGGAATTTTCTCTATGACTTGTCCAGAGAAATTCTCTAGATCGAATTTTCTCTGGATCGATGTTGAGGGACCTTAGACATTATGAAAATATTGAGTGTCCTTTATGCAATAAAATCTTAATACAAGGGACCTTAAAAAAAAAATCCCCTTACTTTTTTTATTTGAGTTTTGTAGAGAGTGTAATACAAGCAAAAATGTTACAAATTATTTAAGAAGAAAAATATTTTAATATATATATTTTTTATTATCTTTATCAAAAAATATACAAACTTTACAAATTTAAATATTATAAATTACAATTATATTTTAATTCTAACATTATTTATACCATGCCTTTAATCACAACCATTTTCTAGTTCCTAATCACAAACCGATTAAATTAACCGAACCACAGCATAACCGGAAATTTCGCAGAATAACCGGCCGGACCGGACCGATTTAACGTGTGCCACCCGCTTGGTTTTGGGTAAACGAGGGCTGGAATAGTGGAATTTAGCTCCAAGGGAATTCCAATTAAGTAGTTGCGGCATTGCCGAGCCCTTAATCGTAAACAGTGAATTGAAATGGAGTCATTGCTAGGGTTTGTGGAAACCACGAGCAGCTTCGATGTCGATGTCGACCGATCATGCAACTACAAGTTGGTCCCACGGCTTACCTGGGATGAATGGGAGTTCGTCAAAGACTCTCTCTTCTCTTCTTCCCCACACTCCCTTGCCTCAGCTCTTCGAAGAGTAAGTACTAACATAAAACTCCTATTTTTCGGGAAAATTTTCTCGAGAAACAAACGGAGGTTAATGATACTACAAATTTTAGCATGACTAATTGGGGTTTTCCAGATAACGGTGTGGCGAAGCAGAGGGTGTTTTCCTGTTGTGATTGAAGTAACCGCTTCAATTGTTGAAATTCAGCAAAAAAATCCTTTTTTTAGGTAATGAATTTTTTCCCCAAACTTTTGTTGGTTAATATTCCAAACTGAAATAAACTTGAATGTTGTGTGTTTATTTATTTTATTATTATGCTGAGGAATTGTCTTTTGTCAATTGTAGAGTTGGCCTTGGTGATGATGCTTTGGACTCGGAGGAGATGCTGACGATGCTATATTGCATGGCAATTGTGAGGTAATTATTGTTTTATTGATGAATTATTCTCATGGGTTTTTGGGTTGATGCATTAATAGAGAAAAAGAGATTAATTTACAATTGTTATTCTGCGTTTGATTGGGGGATTTGGGAAGTGATTTGGAAACGGAAGGGGAAAATTTGTTTATAATTTTCTTTTTCTAGTGCTTTTATTTTTCTTGTTTTTATTTTTTATTTTTATACTTCATTGGTACTACTAAACATTGTTTGGATATAAGAAAGCATTCATTCTCTCATGATGTCGTCTATGTGTATGACTATGTTGGAAGTAGTTGAAAGTTTTTAAAAGGGGTTGAAGTTGATAAATATTTTCACCTCAGGTTGAGACTTATATTCATTATTATTATTATTTTTGTCTAACTTGTATTTCAGAAACAAGATGATTTATTGTTTTATGTCAAAAAGAAGATCCAAAAGCATTTATCAAAAAAAAAAAAAAAAAAAAAAAAAAAAAGAACATCCAAGATCAACTATAGGATAAAGTTACTTGTACGTTCTCAACTCCCAAAACTCCCTACCCCTAGGCGAAAAAAGAAAGGAAAATATTTGGCTCTCAATATATATATTTCTTTCTTATATGAAAACTTGGTTGGCTTCATCCACACTCCCTTTAAAAGCAATATGTTGCCCCCTCTTTTAGGAGGAGCGGGGGGTGTTGGTGGGCTTAACCAATGCTGGCTAAGGTTATATCATGGTTCATGTTAAAAGTTGTGGTAAAAAAAATCATAGTTGCTCCAGGGTTTTGATATATTTTGTATAGATATGCAACTGTAAAAACCCAAGCTTACTAATATCGAGTAAGTATTTTAAGCTTGGCTTGCTTTCCCTAGAATTTGAGGTTGTATTGAAAAGTGAAGCTCAACCTTTTCTTTCTTTGTTACAATTTGGGTGGACACTGTCACGAGCTGTGTAGTTATTCTTGCAACCATTGGCGCTGTTTAGGAATGATTTTTTTTGTTTTTTTTCACTAAAAGACAAATTGGCTACAAAACCAAAAAAAAAAAAAACAAATTCAAACAAAATATCACATCAAATCCCATAATTATTTCACTTTTTCTCTCACAAACATCACATCCAATCACAAAAAAACCCAACTATCTTCCCAAGCACAAATTTTTTTTTTTCTAATAGTATCCTACAACTAAAAAAATCTTTAAAAAAACCCACTTCCCAAACACCCACATTGTTAAACCTGATGGAAAACCCAAGTTGACTAATATATTTAAGCTTGGGTTGCCTTCCCTAGAAATTGAGGTTTTGTTGAAAAGATAAGCTCAACCCTTTCTTTCTTTGGTGCAATTTGGGTGGACATTATCACGAGTTGTACATCCAAACCTGATTAGTCTTGCAACCATTGTTAAACCTAATAGAAAATCGTAAGGGATAATTTAGGAGGTAAATAATAATGCTTTTTTTTTCTTATTCTTTTTTATTTTTATTTTTATTTAACTGTTGTTTTGAGCTCAGCTTCCTAATCCAAATGAGCTAAACATTTAGGCTTGAGATGGCGGATATAAAAAAAAGGGGCGGCCCTTCACACAAGGCTCTCGCAAAAGTGTTATCCCCATATCTAGGGAGATTGTTCTTGTAACTTGAACTTGTGTCTTTAGAGACGCAAATAGTATGCCTTCTGGTTGGGCCAAGATGCCATCTCTGAGGAAGTTATTAATGAAAAATCTTAAATGCCTCAACCTTATCCTCGAACTTGATTGGCAAGGCTTAAGAGAAAATTAGGAGAATTGAGATAATGTATTGATAGTTTAAGCTTGTCTTGCTAAACAAACGGTTCAATTTTATTATCTATTTGGAAAGTCTCTCTTGCTTTGTTCCTTTGAATGCCATTTGTGTGTATGGTTCTTTTGCCTAGGAAATGATGTTGTACTTGTGTCAGTTTATACTTTTGTTATGAGTTTATTGCGTTGAGATGGGTTTGGCTCAAGTCTTTTTGCCACAATGGTAGTTTAAGGATTTGGACTTGAACTTGGCTTTATTTGATTTTCAACTCCTTTCATAGGTTTGATCCTTAAAGAAGCTTCTTGATTTGAAGAATTCTAGATTGTGAAATTCTCTTACCACTTACCAGATGAAATGTTCCACTTTTTTGGCCTTAAAGGTAATATAAAATTCGGTATAATTTTGTAAAACATGTTCTTAGCTGCGACAACATTAATTAAAAACTGTTACCAACACTCAAATTGTGATAAACAAGGTCATAAATTGCTCATCAATTATTATTATTATTATTATTATTATTTTTATGGCATTTTTTGTGCTTGAAGAAAATTCATGGCTCTAGTTTTGATTCCTATTATATGATATCATCAAACCACGATTGTTACATCATCCAATACTGTGATTTAAAACCATGAGCTGGGAATGGTGGTGTATGTCTTACCTATATATGTATAACAATAATTTATAATTTCAAAATAAGTATACTTGTTATTGGTATACCATATTTTTAAGGGTAATACATTTTATAGTCTATTTCCTTAAAATAAAATGTTTGTGGCTACTACAAGCACATGTTATTCTAGGAATTAGTGTTGTGAAGTGTTGAACTGTAATAAATAAGCCACTAGGAAGCACGGATACGGATACGAGACGATACGGATATGGCAATACGACAAAATTTGAAAAAGTAGGATACGGATACGGCGGGAATACATTCATAAAAAATATTATTTTTACAATTTTTAATAATGTAGCATACATAAATTTATCAATTCAATTAAATTTCAGTAATTTCAACAAATAAAACAAAACATTAGTGTAGCATCACCCATAACAACCATAATGCATCACCTATAACAAAAAATTCATCAATTCAATTAAATTTCAGCAATTTCAACAATATAACATCACCCATAAAACTATAATACAATTCAAATTAAGCGGGAAAAAATTTACAAAGTTTATTTATTTATCAATAAGTTTATTTATTTATTTATCCAGACCAGACAGGGTTTATAAGTTTACAAAGTTCATTAATAAGTTTATTTATTTATTTATTAATAAGTTTTTCTACCCTATTTGATTTATTTTATTTTATCATATAGGTAATACCGTAATGCATACAAAGTTCTTTTTTTTTTTTTTTTAATATCTTATTTGATTTATTTTATTTTATTTTACAGAGTATATATACAAAAAAAGAAGAAGAATGTGATAGCAAACGGAGAGCGAGAGACGATATAGATAAAGGGAGAGGGAGAGATCAACTGAGAGGGGGGGAGATGAGATCGAGCGATTTGTCCATCTCCAGACCAGACAGATCGAGCGAGAGAGAGAGAGAGAGAGAGAGAGAGAGAGAGAGATCGAGCGAGAGGGAGACAGAGAGGGAGCGAAAGGGAGAGAGAGGGGCGAACCTGATCGACGAGCGTCGAGCTGCTGTTCGCGAACCTGATCGACGAACCTGAGCGAGAGACGACGACGAACTCCTCTCCTCCTACGCCGCTGCTGTTCGACCTAGGTAGGTTTGGTTGATTAAATTTTTCTTTTGTTTTATTTTACCTTATTTTGATATTTTATACTTTGACCCCATTTTAAGTTTTTGAAATTATTTTTTTGTCCCGCCCTATCCCGAAAGTATCCCGACCGTATCCCGACTGTATCCTCGCGTATCCCAAACGTATCCACATTCAAAAATTAAAAAAAAAAATAGGATACTTTTTTCCTGTATCTGATACGTGTCCCACCGTATCGGGCGCGTATCCGTATCTGATACACGTAGGAGGACCATTTCGAAGTATCCGTGCTTCATAATCCATCTGTACATAATAATGTGTATGGAAATTGCTAATTTGATGAGCGATAAATAAGTTGAAAGTTGAAAAGTATTTTCCCTCTCCCCTGCTTCTGTTGGTTTAATTGCTTGCTTACTAGTGTTTTAATTGTGGGCACTTTCTTATTTTTTATTTTCCCTCTTTTGGGGGTGGGGGGAAGGAGCATTATTAAGCAGATGTGCCTTTTCATTTCAACTTTTAGTGACCACTCTAGCATGTGTAAGCTTCATGTTGAAATTGAATGTGATTAATTTTGCTCTCTGCATGTTTGCGACCTTCAGTTTCAAACTCTAAGAAGAAATTAGGCTTAACTCTTTAGTTTTTTCTTTGAAGGCATGTGAATGGTGTTGTTGAGAAGACATGCAAGAAGACAGAGGTATCAATTGCAGAGGCAGCTGATGCAATCAATATTCCACGTATGCTGATTGATATTTGCCATGGTAAGGAACTCCGAATAATCATTGTGCTCAAATCAAAATATGTATTTTCTTTATCTAGGTATTAACATTTTATCTTGCTATTCTAATCCCTAAGTCTAGGGAGTTGGTTACTTTTGAACCCTACCACTTTCGAGTCACATTAGAGGGTTAACATTTTAAGGCTTAGGGTGCATTCATTTTTGCAAAGCGTTTTCTGTTCAAAAAAACAGATAAAACGAAAACTTACATTGATCAATCTCTCTATTTTCTCTACTGGGTTGGCAACTGGATACCACTGAACCAACATTTGGTCTATCATTGATGTATTCTACAAATTATGGTCATGTTTTTCCCTTAAATGACATATAAGTAAAAACCAACATTGGTCACTCTTTGATGTTTATTTGTAGAGGGTTCTCACCGTGATCTCCCTTCACTTCGGCTGGTTCGTCTTGCTTCAATTAAGGTATGTATATGTTCTCTTTCTGTCGTATATAGTCTAATCAAACTGCCCTCATTGGGAGACTTGTTTGCCATGATAAGTTACTAGGTTTTTGAGCATGTAAAGTGTTTTGATGTCTTGTGCAGAAAATTGCTCTAATCACATGTGGGTAGCTCTGTAGTTTGTGTTGCCTGATATATTAGAAATGATTCCAAACACTTGCCTTGGTATTCTCGTACCAAAAGAAGATTGGACTGGGCTTGTCCAAAATCTTGGGCTTCAAACAATTACAAGATACGCCATGTCGGCCCAACATAACAATGTTACTGAGGTGAAGTGGGAGATTGTCCACATGCTAAGTTTGTCAAAGGACCCACTTGGTTAGCCTGTAAGAGGCACTGTTTTTCTTTCTAAATTGTTTGAGTCTTAAAAGAATAGATGGAAGTAGTTTTTTTTATTGATATTCAGATATGATTATGACAAAGTTTCAAAAAGAAGAAAACATATAGCAGACTAGGATCAATCTCGAAATTTTAGCAATTCAGGTGTGTTTCAACTGAAACAACATCTTTAATTCAAAAGATTCTAGTGAATTGACATAGAAAATTAGATGATCCAGAACCAAAAAAAAAAAAAAAAAAATTTAGAAATCAACCCTTCCATTTTACATGTGATGCAATCCACTAGACGAGCAAGAAAAAGTAAAGCTAAAGAAGTGGCAATATTTGGAAATTGGCATGAGCTATTATTTTTATTAGAGTCCTATTTGTGTTTGTTTTGGGTTTTAATATGCTACTAGTTAGTTTTGAATTAATTTTTGCAAGTTGTTAAGGTTTGGGGTATTTTGGTAATTTGTAGAATTTATGTGGGTTGCCATGGGTTGTCCTATGGGTTAAGTTGTTTAATTGATTTTTTTTTTTGGATTTTATTTGTATTGGATAAAGTTTAGAAGTAAGTTTTTAGTAGTTTCCTTTTTGGTAAATCCAGTCCTAATTGGAAAAGAAAGTCTCTAAATTCTGTATAAAGTCATGTGACGCTTCTAGTTTAATGGAGTTGATATTTAGAGAATTTTAGAGCTTTGAATCTTTCTTATGGATTGTGAGATGTGATATTTTCCTATGCTTCTAGGATAAATTACCCTTTAAATTTTGAAGCAGACCTTTTCACTCCATCTTTATGTTTTGCACCAAATCCAAACTGAAGGAACTATATGTTTTTCTATGCTTCTGGGAAATTACTCTGTATGGAGCTCCATGACAATACAACTTGAACTGATTAATCCAACTGAATTGTTTAGTAATATTCATGTTGATTTGAGATTACATGACCTACAATACACACCTTTGTACCTTCCACATATCTTGTGAATGGTATCATTAAATTCTGAATTTCTTTACTGTTGTTGTTGTCTGAAAGTTAAATCACAAAGCATTATAATTCTGTGGGAAATTTCAGGCACTAGATTGGTTGAAGTCTTATTATTGGGAGCCTCAAAAAAGGCAATTCCATTTCAAAGTGATGGCATTGGTAGCCTCCGAAGAGAAATCAAGTATAGACTGTGAATTGGCTTTTTGGTTGAAAATCAAGCACACTAAAGGTTCAAGTTCTTCACTAGCTAAGGGGAAACGTGCATATGGATTTTTCATTTTTTATTTATCAGTGTTTTTCTTTCCATGGCTTGAAGGATTCCTTGTCTTTCTTCCCCTTTGTATCCTTTTTAATTTGTGGCATTCATTCAATATTTTGTGTCTGCTATAAACTAAATAGACATTATTATGCTTCTGCCATATGTTCAATAACTCTTTGATTGTTATATGTGTGTGTGATAAATTGATAGTATTCAGAAGCGTTCTTCTGTTATATTATATTAAGATTGCCTATTGAGGTCTCTTTCTTTAAATGCTAATCTAGTCCTGGTTGGACCAACTTAAATTGTAAGGTAAATTGGAAAATGAGCTATCTATTATAAAATCTTTGATCTATTTTCATATAACAGCTTTTTAATTAAATACTTTCCTTTCTCTTAAATATGTATAGTAATTTGTTTTATTTCTTTCTTCTGTCACAAGTTAATAACAAGTATTACAACAGAGCGGATGCTTTAATTCAATATTCTGTTCTAAGATCCTAAAGAACCTGCTCTGTTCTAATACGTGCTTACTGTTATTAACTTGTGATAGAAAAAGGAAATAAACAAATTAACTTGTGGTATAAAAAATTTGAAAATGATACAAACAGGGTATTAATTTGAAATTAAGGCTCTTTTAGGAAGCACTTTTAAATTAAGACCCTGCTCTGCTTTAAGAACATCTGAAAAGGGTACACTTTCCAAATACATATGTGAAAATCGGTCTTAAAAATGATACATATTGTTTAATTATGTAGGTTCAGAAATAGGATAATCTATCGTTCAGAAATAAAATGAAACATTTGGAAACACTTCTCTTTAATGCAGGTTCAGAAATAAAAATGATACCCTATTTTCTCTTTACCGCATGTCTTAATTTCTCTTTAATGCAGGTTTAGAAATAAAAATTATCCTATTTTCTTTTTACATTTGAAGTTATACTTAAAAAAATTACCATGGATATTCAAGTGTATATTTTGGGTTGGTGTAATATTTTATTATTGTGTGGTTAATTAAAAGGACTTGAAAAATTTCAGTGTTATGATGCAAAATCCAATATTCAACTGCTAAACTGGTACTAAAGCAGTCACAGTCCACCTTTGTAGAGGCATTGTATTTCAGCTACTGAAAGAAAGCTTAGTGATGGGTTGTATACTATAACTTCCCCAAGTCTGACGCAAAAAGAAAAGGAAGAAGTAAAATCCACATGTTTACAGCTAAGCTTTTTGTAGGCTGCTTGTGATTCAAATACATCATATTTCTATCACAGTGGAAGAAATATTCAGTGAAAGGCCTAAAACTACGTCGTTTGTGGAGCAAATAATATTATGTGTAGATATATACTCATAATATCTGCCTGAATGAAAAAAAGAAATTCTTTGTTATGTCATAAAGAAAAGAAACATATTTGGCTACATTCTGTATGTTGTTTTGTGTTATTGGTCTACCACACCGAAGGCACATGCCTTATATTCAACCTTATGTGATTTTATTTTCCATATGTATTTGTTGTCCCTTTAAAACAACTTATATAGTCATGTTAGCTTTTTTTTTTTTGAAATAGCCAAAAGGAAATTTTATTGATAATGATCAAGCAGTAATGCATTGACAATCATCAATAAAAAGGGGGGAGCAAAGAGCATCATAACAAGATAACTCGCTCCCAGGAAGTATGAACATTCATATGGTAGCACCACCAGAAGTTGGTAAGACACCAACCTAACAGCACAAAAGACAAAAAAACCAGAAGCACACAGAGATCTATGGCCTAGTTTGGGAAGACTAAATAAGTGCACTTTTTGACTTTTTTTGTATTATGTGTAGAAAAAGTAGAGAGGAGATGTTGATTGATGTGACCCAAAAAAGATAAAAAGATGAAATAAGTGCACTTTTTTGGCAGTAGCCAAACTTGGCCTATATTAGCCACACAGGACAGATTTACTCCCCAAACAGTATCTGATTTACCTTAAATTGGTCAGGAAGTCCTGGACAGTGAAGTGAAAGCCCTTAAATCTCTGGTTCAACCACAATGCAACTCTGATTTTAATCAAATCACACAGGTCCTCCAACTGAGGTTTAGCAGCCTGAAAAATACACTCATTTCGCAGTTTCCACAGAGACCAAAAGACAGCTGAGGGAATGACTTTCCAAAGCAATTTTTCTTTCTTGCTAAGCTTAATACCTTCCCACCAATGAAGAACAGCTTCCACAGATCCTGGTAGAGCCCCTTGCACCTCCCACCAATTCAACATTGCAGCCCAAATATAGTCATGTTAGCTAATCCTAGTAGTTAGGACAATGGTCAGCTGAGTTGAGTTGAGAAGAAGAGTTAGTTTGATTTATCTCTTGCATAAAGGAACTTTATGGTTACTTTTCCTTTTTTTCATCTATTACTTGTGTTGTGCTCGTTTTGTATCTTTCTCTTTTTGCTATATTATTAATAAAATCTCCTTTGTTGCTGATAAAAAAAGGAGAAAAGAATTCAAAATTTATAACTACTCTATGACGTTTGATTTTATTGACATCCACTTCTTTTGTAGGGACTAAACATTGCGAACAACTTTGCGGGCGTAATAAGTTTCTCTCTCTTATGGCCGCAAACCCCAATCTTCAAAGTCTGCAGGTGAATCCATTTAATGTTATTTTTAAAATTTTCCAGACGTAAATGGCAGTGGTATTTTTCAGCTTTTTATACCCAGTCTTATGCTAAGACATGGTTCAAAAGTTGGGTTGTTTGATTTTTTATTTTTATTTTTTGTAATTTTTTCCCTCTCCTCTCCTCTCTCTCCTCTAAGTGCCATTTTAGTGGCTGGCTGTCTTGAATTTTAAACCAAACTGGTTTTCCCTTGGTTCACCCGAAACCTTTACAACACCAATAGGTTTTCTCTCGGCTCACTTGCAATCCTTATAACAAACTTCAAACAAAACAAGTAACTGGATTTTCTTAGTTCAATCCAAAACCAACCACCACCAATACACAAATTCTTATCACTTCAACTACTATGTTCACCTTGGGCTCCTAGGGTGTCTCTAAATGAGATTGAAGTGTACGTGTATGTAGGGCTGGGCATAAAAATAGCCGACCTGCAAAATCTGTCCTATCCGATCCTACCTGCAGTGAACTGGGTGGTTTCGGCATAAGTTTAGGATGGATGTGGGTCTAGTTTTAAGAAAAAGTTTTGGTTTGGATCGGGTCTTGGTTGGACCAGCACTAATCCAACCCACCTGCAGATCAATTTAAAAAAAAATGTTTCATTTTATTAGTTTGAACCCTAGCAGCAAGCAGCAGCCCAGCAGCTGCTTACTCTTTTATCATCTCTTCTCTCTCTCTCTCTCTCTCTCTCTCTCTCTCTCTCTCTCTTTCTCTTGCCGACTATTGAAAGAAAGTGAAAGACTTCTTCGATGATGATCTCAAGACAGACGGCGAGTTTTGACATACAGATGTATATACATATATCAATATCACACATATATATATATATATATATTCATGTTGTCCTTAAAGATTTGACAATAAAACTAAGGAATCCATCAGGTAATATATATGTATATATGCATATATCAATCATCATATATATATATATTCATGTTTTTCTTTTAAGATTTGACCATAAAACTAAAGAATGCTCCAATAAGATGTAATACTTTCTGATATGCTCCAATATAGTGAGGTGGACATTGGTTAAGCTTAATGAATTGGTTATGGATGCTGTGGGGTGCTGGTGCTATGCTTTGTTTGTATTTTTTCTGGAGCTGCCTGTGTTCTAATGGGTTTTCTTTTGGTGTGTGGCATCAGTGGGGTGAATGGGCGTGATTTGAGATATTAATTTTACATGTATAAGATTTTTAAATCTCTTGGCTATTAGTTTTACATGAAAATAGTCCCAAAAAAAGTGGCCAAAAAACAAAAAGCCAACAAAAAAATTTCAAGAAAAGCAGAAGCTTCAACCCCGCACATCCGATCTGCACCCACCCGTGGAGCCGACTGACCCACCTACACAAACCGCAAACCACATTTCGGGCGGCTGCAGGTCCAATTTTGTTAACCCGCAGCAGTGTGGGTCGGGTCAAACCTGCGACCCAATCCAGCCAAAACTGGCCCCCGACCAGCCATAGGTGTATGTGATGGCAATAATGTATTAACTACACAAGAAGGTTGAGAACAATACCTTCCACTAGCAAAGAGATCAAAGACTTTACGGAACAATGTCTTGAAAGACTTGTGTTGAAGGTTGCTCTCCCTCTCTAGGGTTGGATAAAATGTGTGTATAAGAGGTGTATAAACTCTCTAGGTGTCTTCTCTCATCAAAGAATCCTGATGGGGCTTGGGTTTATTTATAGGAGGCAGTCCCTGGCAACTAATATTTAGTTTTTCAAAATTTCCAAGTCTGTAGGCTTGCCCACACCACAATTTTGGTCAGCCCAATCTTAGTCTGCTGGAATGCACTCTTGGGATTCCACTTTGTGTTGACTTACTTGCTTGCTTTTGTTCGTCCACATGTGGGTATGCATGTATGGAAGACAACCTAAAAGGCCTACATGGTCGACCAACCTATATGGTTGGTCTCCTGTTGGTTAGACACAACCCTAGTTGACCAACCTTCAATGTTAGTTGCCTAAATTGACTAAATGAATTGTAGAGCCCATTCTTTATGGTCTTCTTGATCCCGTCCTTGTCTAAAGCTTTTTATTTGCCGATGAAACTTTCCCGTACCATCTTGCATGCCAATGAAGCTTTTCCATAATTCTTCAAGCTTCCAAGGCTCTAAGGCTTGTCCAATATACTCTCTTCATGAAAGTGGCCTAAGAAGCACAGGCATGATATATAACACAGATACGACACGACCACATTGACAAAATAGTTTAAAAAACAATTCTGTGTTTCTTCGGGGTGTGGCTTGGTTTCTATCTAAAAGCACATTACACAGTAATGAAATTCCCAACCTAATGCTAGTACTAACATTACTATCTCTTTGTTAGTTCTTTTGGGGGTTGGGGGTTGTGGTTTACACTTGGAAAATTTAGCCAAAACCCCTTTATTGGACTTGTATTTGGTGAAAAGGACAGTCCAGTTTATTTTGCTTCATAAACCTCCTAAGGAGGAGGCGCATAATTGAGTAAGGACGAAATAAAATATCATTTTTTTTAGACAATATTACTAGAGTAATATGTTACTTTGAACCGGAGTAACATGTTATTGTTTACATCAATTTCGACGGTAGTATAATATATATATTTAAGAATTTCATAGTCAACATGATGAAGATCATGGAAAAAAGAAAGAGTAAATCTGGAATTTCACATGAAGCACATTTAGGGCATCAATAGTTAAAGATTTGGAATGATTTGGAATAATTTTGAGTCTTCATGTCATAGTAGGTTTTCGTAATTAAGGGTATAATGGTAATTTCAATAATTGTTGGACATGGGTTGTAGGGTCACCCATGGGTTTTATTTTGGGTGAAGTTATTAAATGGGTTATTATATATGGGTTTTACTATGTCTAAAATAATCTTAGTGGTCAAAAGTTGAAGTTTCCTATTTTGATATTGAAGTAGAATTTATAAGTTATTAAAGTTTCCTATTATGATTGAAGTAGAATTGGAAGTCATAGTTGGTCTAGAATATTAGTAAACCAAACCAGACCAGACCAAACCAAACCAAACCAAACCAAACCAAACCAAACCAAATCAAGCCTTAAGTCCCATCAAATGGGGTCAACTACATGAATCATTTTTCTCCGCGCGATTCTATCAAAGGCCATTTCGTTGGTCAAATTAAGTAGATCCATATCTCTATTTACAACGTTAGCTAACGTTAATCTAGGTTTACTCGGTCCTCTAACATTTCCATCTACAGTCACTGCATCGCCTCTCTTCACTACTGCCTCTGTTAGTCTCCGTTGAATATGATTAAACTATCTCAATCGATTTTCTCTCCACTTATCTTCTATCGGTGTTATTGCTACCCATTTCCGAATACACTCATTCCTAATTCTGTTTTGTCTAGTCTTGCCATACATCCACCTTAGCATTCTCATCTCAGCCACACTCATCTTATCTATATGTTGTTTCTTAATTGCCTAACACTCCATCTCATACAACATTGCTAGTCTAATAGCCGTTCTATAGAACTTACCTTTTAGTCTAGTGGGTATTCGTTTATTGTGTAGTACTCCAGACGCACTTCTCCACTTACACCATCCCGGTATTCGTTTATTGCGCAGTACCCCTGACGCACTTCTTCACTTACACCATCCCGCCTTAATCCTATGGGCCACATCCACATCAATCTCTCCCGCCGTTGTGATAATTAACCATAAATAACGAAAATGTTCACTCTTAGGCAGTTCTTGATTCTCAATCTCCACTTCTCCTCTGCTTTCATTGTTACTGTTACTAAATTTACACTCCATATATTCTGTCTTAGTTCTGCTTATCCGGAATCCTTTAAGTTCAAGAGTTTTTCTCCGAATCTCCAATTTTGTGTTAACTTATTCTCCAGTCTCATTCACTAACATGATATCGTCTACAAAAAGCATACATCATGGCACGTCATCCTGAATATTTCTTGTCCACTCATCCATAATTAAAGTAAAAAGATAAGGACTTAAGGTAGATTCTTGGTGTAACCCTACAATGATAGAAAAATCATTTGTCTCTCCAACAGGCGATCCAATAGTGGTCACCACCTCTTCATACATGTCCCTAATCACATCAATATAAGCTTTTATTATCATTTTCTTCTCTAACACCTACTATATTATATCCCGATGCACTCTATCATATGCTTTTTCAAGGTCGATAAACACCATATGAATGTCTTTTTTTTTTCTTTATACTTTTTTATTACTCTCTTGCAAAGATAGATCGCTTTCATTGTTGATCTGCCAGGCATAAACCTAAATTGATTCTCTGACACCTCTGTTATATTTCGCAATCGGCATTGCATCCCCCTCTCCCACACTTTCATTATATGACACATTAGCTTGATTCCTCTATAGTTGTTGCAATTCTGGACATCTCTTTTATTCTTATAGATTGGCACTAAAATACTCTTCCTCCACTCATCTGGTATGTTTTTAATCAACAAAATTTTGCTAAACAATCTAGTCAACCAAGCAACTCCTTTTTTACCCAAACACTTTCAAGCTTCAATGGGGATATCATCGGGTGTTAAAGTTTTAGTTGATTTCATCTTCTTAAGTACAATCTCTACTTCAAAGTTCCTAATCTTGCAATAGAACTTATAGTCTTGGTTTATCATATTATTGGTTATTTCTTCCCCTATCGATGTACCTCCATGTTTCTCATTTAATAGTTTCTCAAAATAGTTCTTCCATCTCTCCGTAATCTCTTCATCCTTCACCAATACCTTAGAATCCTCACTCTTAATGCACTTAACTTGATTAAAATATCTTATTTTCCTCTCTCGTATCTTAGCAAGTTTGTGTGATTGGCCTATTTCTTGTGAGGGTGAAGCACTTCTCTCTCTTCTTCTTCTTCTTCTTCTTCTTCTATCCAGCAAGGCTACTGTTCACGTCATTGTTCGCAATGTTTAGAACGACCACCCAACTTTCCCAAAACACTTGTGTATTCATTCCCAAAACCCTACTCTTTTACAAACCCTTAAACTCCTATTTTTTTAAATACTTCAGCAGTCACAAAATCCTTCCAAATTCAGCCCTACAAGTCTACTATTGTTGCTGTCAGTATACTTAAACCGGGCTCACTGCTTGTAGGAAAGTAATCCTTATTCGTCCTACATCACAACATGGATCTTATTTGCAAGATCTTGATGAGAGGATTTTAAAAATATTAATTTTATTAAGAATTGATATTTAGATCAAAAGTTATATTATTTTAAAGTTTAATATTTTGGTAATAGTGGTATATGTTAGACTTTTCAAAGAAAACTTTTTGTACTTGTTCTTATTATATTAAAGTTTTATTATGAGGAGGTTTTGACCGAATCCCCCTTTACACTTGGCGAGCAAGGAGCCTAAACACTATCTATCTGGATATATGAATATAACTGTGAGGAGTGACGATGGCTAAATTGTATTTCACACTAATACCGACCATATAAGAATACAAAATTGCTGGAATGAATGTAATTTAGAAAGATCCAACCTGCTTTTTAGCGCAAAACTAGTTGCAACTATGGTAATTGGAATTACAAAATGTTAATAAGAACGCTCTTTACACTACTGCAAAGAATAATAATGATAAATTGTATTGAAGTATATAAAACATGATTTATATTATTACTCTCAGTTTTAAACTGCATGATTGAATCACAACTTATGCAACTGTACAAATGCTAGTGATCCAATATTATATAACTGTTAGAATAATACAAGCTTAAATTATATTAATCTCTTTATTTATTTATTTATTTTAAAGCAAAGATAATTGTCTTAATTAAGGCTTGTGGTTCATATATCAAGTTTAGTTTTTCCTCCATTTTGATTTTTGTTTTTCAGAATGTTAGTTAAGGGAATATGTCATTTGGGATGCAGCTGGAGTATTTCGGAATGGTGTTTTGTTTGTGTGTTTGGGCAGATTGATCCTATAAAAGCTTGGTATATTAAATTTTTGTTACTTTCGTATATTGAGGAGAAAGAAAAATAGATAGGAGAAATATAAGTATCTGTTACCATGCCATTTTGGACTTGTTATGTATCACAGAATTTTGAGAAAACTAATCAGTGTGTTTGGTTTGAGTTTTCTGAATTAAGTTTTTTGAAAATTGACTTTTTTGATTTTCGTGTTTTTTTATTTTTAGTGAATATTTTTAAAATTTTAAACATTTTTTTTTACTTTTTTAGACGCGCCTTACTTAGATGTATCTAAAAAGTAAAAAATTTGTGAAAAAATATTTTAAAAAATTAATAAATACATAAAAATATAAAAAATGTACTGAATTCTTGAATTTTTTTTTTGTTTTTTTGGCATTTAGTGAATTTTTAAAAGATTTTTTTACAATTTTTATTTTTTATTTTTTAGGTGTATTTATGTTAGGTGTGTCTAAAAAGTAAAAAAATTGCTTAAAATATTAAAAAAATTTAGTAAAAACAAAAAAACACGGAAAATAAGAAAGTAAAATTTTTTGAAAAGTGTTTTTTGAAAAATGGAAACAAGCAAGGTGAATATATTTGTATGTTTTATTTTTTGTTTTTTGTCTTGTCCATTGATCTGTTGTCTGTTTCAAGGTTCTAAGAAACAGATCACCAAGGCATTCAAACATCTTATTCCATTATATTCTTCCTACTTCTTAGAAGTAGTGTCTGTTTTAGTACAGCTTTTGTTGAACGGATCAGATTCAAAAAGTTATCAAGTCAGTCATAGTACAACTCGTGCAGATTCTATTTGATGATTGGAAGCCTGTTGTTAAGAAATTGTCAAATAAAGAACCAGAGTTGCTTCTGAACCTTATTAAGGCAGTCCTTGAAAAGACTGAGACTCAAGAGGCCATGGAATATGAAAGTGGTAACTGCTGTCTTATTTCTAACACGTTAGCTACATTTTTATTTTTTGTTTGTTCAATTAATATTTCTGGTTCTTTCATTGGACTTCTAAATATTGCATTACATTTAAGTTTTAAAATGAGAATATTGACATCACATTTTTTTGGTTGAAATACAGAGGGACAGTCCCAATAACAATTAAGTTAACATATAACTAGCATTTCCGAATATTGTCAAGAGTGGCATAATTTTTGCTGAGTTTTTATGAAAAATTTTACCATCATCTTGGCGAACACTGGATTTTCTTTGTTGGGTTTGGTTGCTGCACTACTTTTGGCTTGGAAAAGTTATTTTGAGCTGTCTTTAGGTGATGGAAACCTTCGTCCATAATATGCAAATTAGTTTTGATGTTTGAAATCTTAATAATGCCTGGGATTTACGAATCACAGAGATACTCCTCACTTAGTATTTATTTTAAATTTTTTGTATATGTAGACATCATAGTTGACAATCCCATTCTGTACCTATTGGTATGGTTCAGCACTTTATTGTACTGGCGACAAAATGATACGAAGTGAGTTGAATTCTCTTCAGGGTAATTTTTAGGGTAGTGCCTGATTATTTCAGATTGCACTGGGCTATTTCACCAATTGGGGTAGTATGGGCCTCTTCTGGTACATACTGGGAGAATTATTGTTTAGTCCATTATAGGATTTTATAAAGGAAAAATAGTTAAAGTTTAAAAAATAATAGAGTCCGATGGAAGTTTAAAAAGTAAAAAATGATCAAATATTTCAACAATTAATATGTATTTAGAAAAGTGTACACATATATCAAATATTTTACAGCAAAGATGAAACATGAGTAGGATTAGGAGTGGTTATGCCAATATCTTGCTTTTAAGATTTTGACTTGTTGATATGTTCACATCCTACTTTTTAACAGTTTAACTAGTTGACATGCCTTTATTATCTAATTTCTTAAACAAAACTTGGACAAACCATATAATCCCTCAGTTAATATCTGCCGCAGAGACATTGGTTTATGGCCCCTAATATCTGCATAGCTTGGAGAACTTTATATTTTGTATTTATGTCAAATAGCAAATGGCATTTGCTCATGCTACTTCAAGTTGGCTACACAATTTTACATCTTGTCATTCTGCTCAAATTTTGGTATCTGCTATTGTTATAGAAAACATATATTGCTACGTATTTAATAAATAAGATTATGTAGTTTATCCATACATTATATTTTTTAGTCAGATGAGAGGTATGTTTCTTAATCTTTGTTCACTCTGTATGTTTGGAACTACCCATTTTCATCAATTTTGATGAATGTTGAATTTCTATGTCAAAATTTGGGTGTATTTGATTCACTGTTGGTTTTGAAAGTTGATTGTATAAGAAAAATATTTATGTGTTTTTACCGATACAATCAAAGGGAAGTAGTTTATTAGCTCCCTATGAACACCTTAACATTGTGGATCATGATGACTTTGGATCATGTAAATTTGTAATAAAATCTTTTTGATGTGTCCAAAAATCACTTTATTGTTCATAGCTTAAGATTTTATTTTGCTCATAATCATGCTGCTAGTGTTGCTTGTATGCTTGGGCTTGTGAATTTTTACCGTTTAGCACCTAACTATTATCGATAAGAGTTTAAAATGAATTTACATATGTTGTGTCTTAATTTGATTATATAGATTGTTGCTATTTTAAAGCATTCTTGAGCTTCGTTTTTTCCCCGAGTTGATCTTTAAGCTATTTTGCTTTCTTTTCTTTCTCTCTGCTTAGTGGTTTCTCAACATTGTCATTAACTTTGGTTTTCTGCTTGTTTTAGTTAATGAAGAGGATGCAGGGCATCTTGATCATCAGTAAGTCCAAGCCTTTTTCTTGCAGAGGACGCAGGGCATCATTGTGAATTCTATCCCTTTGTCCATTATTCAGGTAAGTTCAACTTTACAAGTTCAACTTTACAAGTTTTACTTAAATTATATACCTTATTCAATTCTTGACATTCTTTTTCTTTTTCTTTGGTATAGATGGATGAACTCGTGCACGAAGCTAAATTGTACAGGACTAATTGGCGTTATAAGCATTTTTGGAAGTATTATATATTTTTGGATAGATGTGTATGAAAAATATTTCGATAGACTAGTAGTTATATTTTTGGATAGACTAGTAGTTATATTTTTGGATGGGTGTATATGGAAAATATTTCAGTAGACTAGTTATATTTTTTGATAGATGCGCATGGAAAAAAATTTAAATTGGAGAAATATGTACTTTTGAATTACTTGTGGATGGAAACTTATAATAGTTGTTGACTTTTATTAAACAGGTTCAGGATTGGATGATTTATGTATTTCTTTGAATGTTCATGATTCAGATACTTTGTTGGTTTGAATAATTCTTGCAAATTGCAGGTTGTATTGAATGGTTTAGATCCTTAAACGAGTAAGGCATTCTTGAGCAAAGTGGCCAAATCCTTGGCATTCATAGCATTGAACTCTTTCAGAGTTCCCTTGTATTTTTCCTTTCTTCTTCTGGGTTATAGAATTAATTTTGAATTTATCTTTGCCTTTGGATTTATGAGT
>NW_021027014.1:27250-65358 GCF_004153795.1 Camellia sinensis
TTTTCGGATCAAAACGACGCCCTCGACGATCCACACAACTTTTACAAAGGCCGAAGGTGAAGAACTCACTCCTACTAGATCAATACCTAGAGAGAAATCAAGGTTTTAGAGAGAGGAGCTCTCAAAATGGGTTTTAGAAAAAGTAGGAGAGAGAAAGGAAAGTAAAAAAGTGATTTAAAATCACCCAGCGGATAACTCATATACGCATGACCCGCTCGAGCGGAGAACACAACGCTCGAGTGCCAAGAACAAAAATCTGAACGCGCTCGAGCGCAATAAGTCCCGCTCGAGCGCCAAGACACAAGAATAAAGCACTTCCGCTCGAGCGCGAAAACTAGTCCGCTCGAGCGTAGATTTCCACATCCCAGAACTTATACCCAGAAAGTACTACCCGCATGAGCGCCACCAAACCTGCTCGAGCACTACCGCTCGAGCGTAAACAAACCCGCTCGAGCGTAAAAATCACATCTACAGAAGTTTTGCAAGAACACGAAATACTGGAGGTGTGCAATCCCCGCTCGAGCGCAAGAAGACCCGCTCGAGCGGATCGCCTAAAAACTAGACAACAAGGAATTGAAACCAAGGCCTAACCAACCTGTAACAACCTCGCTCAAAACATCCTAAAACCCAATCAAGTGGAATTAAAGGACGGCAACAAGATAGATACCACTACCAACTTCACGGAACCGAGTCCGGAACACAACAGAACAGTAAAGGGACAACCGGGATCGCTATAATGTTAATAATAAATATGATCATAGTTTGCATATTACTAAGGAGTCTGCAAATGTAAATAGTGTGTGTTCTAGTTTAAATAATATTACTGATATTATGTGTTCTTGGTTTTCCAAATTAGATAAAAATCAAAAAATAAATCAAAATTATCTAGAAACTAAAGTTGAGTCTATAGAATCTAAAATAGACAATTTGGGTTCTATAATAAATAATGACTTAAATAAAGAAGCAAAAAATTAAATAAACAATTTGGTGACACCTCAGTGTCCCTCAAAAGGGAGTAAATAAGATGTATGCCAAAAACTGGAGCAAACGGAGACGGTTAAGCGGTCCCGAACCGAGGCACACGGCCAACGGTCTCGAAAAATTGGGAACCGGGCTCCGAAATGGGCAAAATGGCCTACAGTCACAAAATGTAGCCCACGGCCACTGAGAGATGGTCTACGGGACCTCTCCCTCCCCTCAGGAAAAGAAACAGAGAAAACCGAGTTTGGTTCGCAAACCGAGGCAAGGCACAGAAGAGGGTTCGGAAATCCGGAAGCAGGGCTCGCAGCCAAGACTCTGAAACTTCTGAACAAGCACAACATGCAATATCACCGAGTTCTCAACTGGTGACGTCTGAGTCTCAAGGTCGGTCAAAAATGGGGTGTCTACACTTATCTGAAGAATCAATAGATCAAGATATTTCATCAGAAATAAATAAAGGAAAAAGAAAGACAGAAGAGCCAATTGATCCCGAATTATTTGGCACATGGGGAGAGGGGGAAAATTTTGACTTTGTTCAAACAAATGAAGTTAAAAATGATACTAACATTGGAAGTACCTCCAATCCTACACTTGAGCCAGTGATATCTAGAAAAGATAATAATCATAAGTATCTAATAGCTCAAAATGGTACTTATTTAGACTTGTCTTATGTTTCATTTAAGGATCAACCACAAGCAATAGATAATTGGGCACAGTCCTTGTCCATCATTATTACCAACTATAAAAATAGCTGGTCAAAGGAAAAATTCCTTGATTATATTGCAGCAACTCTCCAAGGCGATGTGTTACAATGGTTAAGACATTGGGAAAAATCTGAAATTAAAAAAAAGTCAAAAAACGGCTTTGTTAACAAATTTTCTCACACTTGACACAATTTTAGCTGAATTTGCAAAAATCATAAAAGAAAATTTATGTGGTTTTGCAGGAGATACTAATTTGCAAACAGATGCAAATTATATTTTGACTAAATTAGAATTATGTAATATTTGTCTTTTTAAAGACTATGTTCAAACTTTTAAAAAATATTATTATCTTATTGATCCACTAGCAAATCAACCTTGGTTAAATCAATTTTTTCATAAACTCCCTAATCCATGGGATGAGTTATGTATTAAAACATATCCTGATTTTCTCAAAAAAATGGGGAAGGAAGAATATGATAACCTTGGTTTTCGTATTAATTATGTTCTAAGACTGATAGCAGATCGGTGTCTAGAAGCAAAGGCAAAAAAATAAATAATAAATCAAATTTCTAACTCACCGTATGGTCAAAAATGTTGTGATAAAATTTTAAAAGAAAATTAGAAAATTGGTTGTAATACATTTCCTAAAAGAAAAGGATTTTCCAAAAAGCGTAGAAAATATAAATGGAAACCTTGGAAAAAGAACAAAACTTTTTCAAAAAAGAAAAAGTATATTCGAAAAAAGAAACCAACAAGTGTTTCAAAAAAGAAAACTTGTAAATGTTACATTTGTAACGAAGAAGGTCATTATGCACCTGAATGCCCAAAAATGGGAAAAAAGTGCAAAGAAAATGATCAAAGTCCTTGAAGAACAAGATTTTGAAATAATATATGGAGAAGAAATTTCTAATGAAGAAGAAATCTTATATGAAATTTCTAGTGATGAAGAAAGTTCAGATGAAGAACTAATCTTCATGATGACTAATAATAGTCAAGAAATGTCTCAAGAAGTAGATAATATATCTCAAGAAGAATTACAGGCAATTCGACTTGGAGATGTAATCGGAGAAGAAAAAACTTTTACCGACGAAGAATTAGCAAAATTTGAAAAAATGCAAGAAGTTGCTGTTCCCGAAATTTACAAACTTTCAAAATTTAATTTCTTTTCAGCAAAAGTGTTTGAACAATACAGTGGTAACACTCAAGCAAAATGGTCAGAAGAAGGAAATATTGATATTCCTTTTTTTGATAAGAAAAAAGTTGCAAGATGGAAAAAGAAATATCCTGAAATTCAATATATTCATATTGGATTAATTCAAGTAACCATAATAGCCTTATTTTGCCAAGGGATATATACTCCTATTTTGGCAGTAATTCTTGACAAAAGATTTTCCTACCCAATGAAAGCAATCATTGGAGGAATTCAGTCTAATTTGGCTAATGGAGTAGTTTGGTTTAATGTTCGACCCAATTTCTTTATTTTCATAAATGATCCTAATCTTGAAGATACAATCAGAATAAGAATTAAAACACAAGGATTATGAATGAAATCAAATTCTCATGATTTGGCTATTCGTTGGAAAACAATTCACGAATTAACCAAATTTCCTGAAACAAAAACAAAATTAAACGATAATAAAATCGTTGAGATCTTTGAACCAAGACTATTTGACACGGTAATACAACCTCGTCTAATGAATTGGAGCGATTTAGAAGTCCCTCGACAATGGTTAATCCAAGACCTAGTGGGACAAGGAGAATCTTCTAAAACAAAAAAACCTGCACAATTACAAATGCAGGCATCAGGAAAAAATTTATATATTGAAAATACAATTCCAAAAATTAAAAGATCAACTTCTGTATTTGAAAAAGATTTTTCTAACAAATCATTTTCAAAGTTAAGCATGGGAGAATCAAGTAATAATTCTAATCAAGAATCTGTTACTTCAAACAATGTTCAGATTCCTATTTTTCCAGGAACAAGGAAACTTGAACATATTAAGTCTGCATATATGTATCATTTTTAAACAAAAAATGATGACATTATTTTTTCTCCTAGCTAGGGAAAAAGAAAATATACATATGTATTGGGAACATTTAATTTTGCAGGTTATAAACCCTATAGCCTCAGTGTTCTCATAGACACAAGAGCTACAGTTAGCTCATGTAAATAGAATGTCATACCAAAGGAAAAATTGACATTAATGAAACATCCAATTTTGGTTACTGGAGTTGATGGCAACCATACTTCCATACAATTCAAGGCTAAACATATAGCTATTTGGTTAAATGATAGCAAATTCATTATACCAAAAATTTTATGTTTTCCGTATATGCATGGAGATTTCCTTCTTGAAAATAATTTTATATATAAATATCTTCCAATGCAAATACAGGAAAAAGCCATTTCATTAAGCATAAACAATGTCTTAATTCATATTCCCTTATTAGAACAACATAAGTATATTTGTGATACAGAGTTTGCGCCCGTGCCGCGTGGTGATTTAACTCCCATCATCAAAACTATTGATGAATCACATTGGATTTATAAAATTTTAGTGAACATCCATTAAAACTATGGCAATGTAGTCCACGTTATTGTAGTTTAAAATTGAAAGACCCTAATATTATCATTAGAGTAAGACCAATGATCTATACTAGACAAGATATAGATGAATTTAATATTCAACTCCAGGAACTTTTAGATAAAAAGTTAATTGAAGAAACTAAAAGCCCTCACTCTAGTCCAGCTTTCATGATAAGAAACCATGCTGAAATTAAAAGAGGAAAAGCCCGAATGGTAGTCAACTATAAATGGCTAAATGAAAATTTAGAATTTGATGGATATTTTATTCCACGAAAAAATGTTTTGATTACCTTAACCAAAGGATCAAAAATCTTTAGCAAATTTGATTGTAAAAATGGATTTTGGCAAATTCAATTGACTGAAGAGTTAAAAAAATTGACAGCTTTCAGTACACCTAGAGGACATTACCACTGGAATGTTATGCCTTTTGGGTTAAATACTGCACCACAAGTATTTCAACGGTGGATGGATACAATTTTTAAAGACCTTAAAGATTGTTGTGTAGTTTATATTGATGATATACTTATTTTCTCTAAAACCAAGGAGGAGCATAAGAAACATTTAAAATTACTTTGTGAAAAATTCCAAAAATATGGAATTATTTTGTCTCCAAAAAAGATTGAACTAGAAAAATAGTCAATTGAATTTTTGGGAATAATTTTAGACCATAAAGGTTTAAAATTACAAGAACATATTTTGTCCAAAGTACGAGATTTTTCTGATACTCTTGAAAATATAACACAATTACAGAGTTTATTAGGCATTTTAAATTATGGACGAAATTTTATCAAAAATCTTTCAAAAATAGAAATTCCTTGGTTAACCAAATTAAGGGAAAATGTTATTTTTGAATGGACAGCAGAAGATGTTGCATTAATTAAACAAATTAAAGAAAATACTAAAACTTTACCGGATGTTTATCTTCCTAAAACTGGTGATAAATTAATTTTAAAAACAGACGCCTCAGAAGCATGCCAGGGATGTGTTCTTAAAGCTATACCCAGTAATTTATGGCATGACAAAGAGATACCTTTATCAGAAAATGAGATTAGACCAAGAAAAAATTCAATACCCATAAAATTACAAAAAGAAGAATTAATTTGCGGATATAATTCTGGAACATTTAAACCAAATGAACAGAAATATATTATTTTTGAAAAAGAATTACTTGCAATAAAATTGGCAATAAAGAGTTTTCATATTTATTTAGCTCCAGAAATTTTTATTGTACGCACTGATAACAAGGCAGTAAGAGATTTCTTGATCAATAAAAAACCTATTGAACAAGGAAGAAGATTAGCCTGGTATAATAAAATTTCTGAATATACTTTTGAAGTAGAACATCTTAAAGGTATTAACAATTTTCTTGCAGATTTTCTTAGCAGAAATTGTTTCAGAAAATTAAATTGCTAAACAAGTAAATTTAATTTTTGCAGAAGACCTCTAGACCAAGAGGAAACAATGGATAAGGGTAAACAACCCGCTCAAGGAGATTGGGTGACAATTGCTAAAAAAGCAATCCCCAGAGAAGAAAAAGTTTATGTTGTGTTTGCAGGAAGATAACCTGAATTTACACAGACTAGAACGAAGCCAATATGCAAGTTTGTGGATATTCAGGAGCGAGCTATAAAACATATGATAGCATGACTAAAGCTAAAAAAGCTTTTTACAGTGCACCCGCTATGCCAGTTTATCAAAAGAATTTTTGTCAAATGAGAACTAACCCAGTTCCAGCTAATATTCAGATATCTAGACCAGATGAATCTGAAACAAAAGATTTTTCTAACCCTGGTATATCCAGAGAAATTTATACAGAACTCAATAGAGTTTGGAAAACTCACATTGTAGACAACAAAGTGAAATTTCGAAAACACATGGGAGTTCTGGCCAACAAATTAGCTGAGCAAACAGCTAAATTAAAAAATTTGCAAAATCTTTGTTTCAATATTCTTAAGCAAATGGATTGGAATGAAGATTTTAATTTTGAAAAAATAAATAATTTTCTTCAGCTATCAGACCTCATGTCAGATGAGTTTTCTAATCTAGTTTTTGAACAAATAAAAAGAATTTGTCTTTTTGAAAAAGCAAGAACTTTGCTTCCAAAAGAAATTTTTATGTTAATTAAAAATCGAGTTGAAGATCATCATGATAAGATTAGACAAATCTTAGAACGATCTTATGATAAATTAAATTTGAAAGATGGAATTCCCAAAATAACCATCATGGCAAACCATGACATGTGGTTTTTTGAGGATATAGATTGGGGAATAACTAATCAAGTTATTTTTCAAATTTTAGATCCAATCTAATGGATAGATTATCCAATGATCATCAAAGCAATGCTCTCATGGATAGTAAAAGGCTTTCGATGGAGCAAATATTTTACTTTCTGGTTCTCTAGCACTGTTGGTTGGCGAGAACGAGAACATTTTTTCCAACCATACCAGATTTGGTATCTTAAAGAAACTGAAGATTTTGAATTTGAAGATGATTATTTAGATGAAGATCACCGGAGAGAGCGATTGGAAAATATCCAAAAACTTTCTTTGACAGAATATTGGATAGACAGTCTAATATCTGTTTCACAAGCAGCGTCCAACATCCATCAGCAAAATTGCCATTCATGGTTACAGATGGTAGAATATTATTTGTAACTCATTTTCCCATAACATATCAAAGGTCTCCTACACAAATTAATGAGGCTCTTGACATGTTAATAAATCTTAAAAAGATAAATAATTTGGATCTTCCGTTGGAACTAACCATGACCGCGGATGATGTAGAACATTTTCGGAATGAGCAATACAGCCAAGATCCGGATTCCCCTCCATCAGAGACTGATGAAGAATATCACAATCTCATCAACAGGATGGAAACATAGTGGACCTCACTATCAAATGCAGCTGTCTCCTGATCGACTCCAACCTTATCCAGGACACGTGGAGCAATCTGCATTATTAGGCGGAAAGTGATCAGCCACATCCTTTCAGCCGACACTACACGACAAATCCGCTCAGCTACAGCTTATCGACAACAGTCTATCTCTTTGAAAACCGGGGAGGGTGGACAGCGTGTATCAGTGTATATAATTGTAAAAACTGTAGCAAAGAGCAAATAATTGTAGTCCTTTTGTATTTATTTTTGTCTCTTTGTATTTACTTTTAGGTAGACTTTTCAAAAAGCCTATGACTAGGCTTGCCTAAAGAGTTAGAAATTTTGCAACTTTTAGACGTAAAGTCTTGCAAAGTTAGATATGTTAGATATGGAGTTAGATAGGCATTAAGTTATATTTTGTTTGTATTCACCCCTTGTAAGTCTATATATTGGCTTTTATACCAACATAATAATGTATGTAAATTCTCTCCATATTCTCTCCATCTTTGTGCTTCCACTTTTGTCTCTAAGTTCTCTATCATAATTCCAGAACTCCACCATAATTTCCAATTACAAAACAAAAATGGAAAGGAGCTTTTTTACTATTTTTAGGCCTAATTGATTACTACTAAAGCATAGTTAACAAATTGAATAATTTGAGAATAGAGATTTTCGAAACTACTAAACATTATAATCAATTAGGCTAAGTCAACTCTCAATTAAAATAAAGATTTATTGTGATATTTTTTTCCCTTCATTATGAGGATATTTCTTGTATTATATAGGGATTGTTTGGGTAATATATCCTCTAAAATTTTATCTATAAATAAAATTATTAATTTGTATAACATTTTCTTTAAAACAAATAGGTGTATTAGGACTCACTTTCTTGATGGAACTATGAGAGGTTATAGTCCCACAAGATCCCTATTGGCCACTGGGGCCTTTGGGCAATGTTCCATCAATTGTCCTTTCTCTACCTTCTGTTTTTTTCCTCATATAAATATATGGTTACATATATTGTCTTCAAAAAAAAAAAGATTTAATTAATTAATGACTGCCCAACTAAACTCTAATAGTCCCAAAGTTATACTTTGCATAACCTCCAATGAGAGTGATAATGCTCTGAGGACCCCCTTTGATCAAAGTGGAATACAAAGACTCTTCTCTCTTTGCCAATAATTGGAAAAGAAAACAACCACTTAATGAGAGCTTCTTTTTCTCTCCCTCAATCTCATGAGGACCCCCTTTGATCAAAGTGGAATACAAAGACTCTTCTCTCTTTGCCAATAATTGGAAAAGAAAACAACCACTTAATGAGAGCTTCTTTTTCTCTAACGTAGTCAAAAAGAAAGAAAAGCAAAGATATTGTTAGAATCTTCCAAACATTAGAGGTAAATTCACTAAAATATATTTAAAGGGTAAATAATACTATCTTCTTTAAAGTTTGAAAAAAAATATATAATAAATCTTACAAATTTAATCTAATAAAATATTTATTTTATAATTAACTTTACCATATATGACTTTAGAATATTCAAACTATTTTATTTGAAGTACAAGTAATTTAAATAAGCTTTTAAATTAAGGGTGGTCCAATATGCAAAGGAGTGTATATGATCTACAAGCTCCTGAGGCTAGGAATTTAATCTCAATTTCATCTCATCTTTCTATTTTATAAAAGGAAGGTTTGAGATGGTGAGTTTTTTCAAAATATTCTTATATTAGTTATATGGACAGTTATGCCCTAATTTTTTTCTTTTTTCAAATCTCTCAATTTTTAATTTTTTTAAATTTTAATCAATTATATGGTGTACAATCTTATTTTTTTAAAATGAAATGGTTAGATTCTAATCAATATATATGTACGGACACATGGCGCACATGCCCAAGGATCGATCATGGACCATCCAATTTGATGAGAGCAGTGAAGGAGCTTTTAATTGTGTGTGGTCCAAATATATTTAAATAAAATCAAAAAATTGGTTAGATATCCCTAGCGGTTCGATTGATAGAAGTTTTGAACAATGGACCATTTTCTTTGATAGACTGGCTGGAGTCGACATCATAATCGGATGGTTAGAGAGAGAGCTAGTTCTCATAAAAAAAATGGTCATCCATTAAAAAGACTTGCTTCGTGCTCAATCTAGTGATCAAGATGATTATTATGGAGAATAAATGCAAAATGCCTAACCATTGGTTCATACAAGGTGAAGTAAAGTCTAATTAATTTTGGGGGAAAAAATCTAGAAATACTTACATTAATTAGAGAATCGCCAAACAGAAAATACTATCTTAATGGGTCACTATTAATTCGTCTCACATCAAAAGTTTGTATCTGTAATTTTAACAATATAAATTTAAACTTTTGGATCATATAAATAGACCCATATCTTACTTGATTGAGAGGTTTGATTGAAAGAAACAAACTCGGAAAATTCACTAATGGTGCTTTATATACCCAACTTCAGCTCTACAAACTTTTGATATGGGACATGTCGTTACTAGGAGAGTTGTTGAAAATAAAGAAAGGGATAAAATGTAGACTGGTAAAAACAAAATGATGTCGAGATCTATTTGTGACAACAACCTTTCCCATATTCCACGATTATGTCAGTGATTTTTTTGCCAAAACATTTTTTTGCCAAAAAAAAAAAAAAAGCCTTTAACTATTTGATGGTGACATATACTAAAAAAGTATATATATATTATTTTTTTAATTTATCTAAATCACATCATATCTCTATTTTTCTAAATATTTTTTTATAAAAAATTAAAAAATATATTTATTTAGTATTTTCTAAACAACCTTTAAGATTTCATCGGTTAGTAAATAATTGTTAATGAATTTAGTAAGTAATTGTACAAACTCAACTATGTAGTCTCACTATTGCGATATGGGAATATTTTTTTAATTAGTTAGATATATTGCTACAATAATATAATATGAGATTTTCACTAATTGATAATATTATTGCCTAATATTATCTTATATTCAACATTTACTTGTATTAACCAATCGAGGTTAATTTGTTGGCTAAAATCCTTAGAGCATTTCTACTCAAACCTTCAATCTTAGAGATGTCAATTTTTTTTAAAGACTTAGGTGGCAATTTGACATGGAAGCTCTCTACCTAATATGTTAAATTTATTATTCTATTATTTTTAAAATTTGAATTCTTTTATTTTACTAATTAAGATAAATTTATTTTTAAAAGAGGTTTGATGGCATTTAAATAGTATTTTTTTTAATAAATTCTATATTTATAAAATTATTTTTTTTAAAAATTCAAAATTTCTATTCATTGCTACTTAAACATTTTTTTTTTAATTTGATGAAAAAAGAAAAATTACAATACATATTTAAAAAAAAATGACAATACATAAATATCTTTATAAATCACATGCATTGCCCCTGAATGATTCAAAAAATATTTTGCTGGGCTCCAAATTTATAGATGATAAAATAAAATAAAAAATAATTTAAAAATATTTTATTTACAACAGTAATTACCGTTCATGACAAGACAGGTTGGTTTTCAAATAATATTAACCGTTGGTAAAAAAAATCCTGCATGACGTGGGAACTGATAACCACAAATTGTGTATTGTTGGTCTTCTTTTATTTGAAAAAAAAAAAGAAAAGAAAAAAGAAAAGGCCTGAAGTAGGGAACATATCAAAATTGACATGAAGGGATGATGCCAAAGTCATGTCAGCTTTTGACATATCGGGTTGAGTTCATTCTGGCAACCAAAATAGAACTGTTGGACTGTCATGTTGAAATTGACATATCGGGTGGAGATGCTCTTACACCTCATTAGGAGGTTCATGATTCGAATCTTCTCACACTACAACAATTTACACTTTTGGCGATTAAAAGAAATTTAGCTAAAAGTTATATAGTTAACGACAAAAAATTAAATTGGTTGGCATTGATTTTACTACTACTTTTTTTTAATCAAGGTATATTAATTATTAACGAGTAAAAAAATATTTAATCACCAAATATGCTACAATAGAAGACAGAGAAATATTGGGCAGTGTTAGTTTAGGTTTCATGTTACTATAGCTTTTGATGACTAAATATTGACTTTTGACTAGCAATGTTTTTTTTTGTTTAGTGTACATGTGTCTTATTCCTCAAGTTTGGAAATTTATTTGTATTAAGAAAACTCCTTGTATTAATTGTGTTGTGTTTGATTTTCATAGTGATTTTTTTTCTTAGATAGGCATAATGATTATTATTAAGGGTAAATTATTAATAGGTTTTAATAGTTAGATTTAATTTATATCATGTCCTATTAAAAATAAGTCATAATAAAATCGTTACTAAAAATAATTTTTATGACGATTTTTTACCATATGTGGTAAAAAATTGACAATAAGTAACTTTTTTTTATCACGATTTTTATAAATTATCGCTAAAACTTATAATTAATGACGTTTTTGTGATGAATTTTTCAACCTGTCCCTAAAAGTAGAAAATTAATAACTTTTTTTATGACAATTTTTTAAAACTGTTGCTAAACTTATAATTAGTAACATTTTTTATCATAAAATTTTCAAACTGTCATGAAAAATTAACAATTAGTGATTTTTTTAATAATGTTTGATGAAAAATACTATTAATTATCATAGGACCTATTGAACAATAAATCTACCATTAGGACCTATACATAAGTCCCCTTATTATTAATTTTTGTCAAAACCCCGCAATTGGATCCTTATTTGGTGAAAATGATAATACAATTTATTTTGCTTCATAAACTCCCTAAGGAGGAGGCGCATAATTGAGTACGAACATAGTAAATTTTTTTTCTTAGATAATATTTACTATTAATTATCATAGGACCTATTGAACGATAAATCCACCATTAGGACCTATACATAAGTCCCCTTATTATTAATTTTAGTCAAAACCCCGCAATTGGATCCTTATTTGGTGAAAATGATAATTCAATTTATTTTGCTTCATAAACTCCCTAAGGAGGAGGCGCATAATTGAGTACGAACATAGTAAATTTTTTTTCTTAGATAATATTGCCCATGCATAGATATATATATATCACAGAACTCTTTTGACGAGGACCATTTTTATTTTATTTTATACAAGTTTAAAAATATTGTGTATGTGTATTTTTGGTTGGTTCATCTAATATGTACTTTGTTTTTTGTAACAGCAAAATGTTACTGTGAATTAGAGTAAGACAGAGTAACATATTATTATTTACATCAATTTCGATGATATTTTTTTATTATTGTTTTTGAAGAATTTCATAGTCAACATAGATTTTATTTGATAGATCACGATGAGAGAATTTTAAAAATACTAATATTTTAAAAAATTGACATTTAAATCAAAAGTTATATTATTTTAAAATTTAAAATATTAAATTATTCACTAATTATATTTTACTGATAGTGGTATGTGTTAGATTTTTTAAGGAAAACCTTTTATGGTTATTCTTAATGCATTAGAATTTTATTATGAGAGAGTTTTGACCAAATCTCTCTTTATTGTAATATCATTAATTAATAAAAAAATAAAAAAAGGGTTGGATAGCTAAGATTCGACAGTTACATGATTACAATGATCGGATGGCAATGATTTTTAGAGAAACTAAAATAGGAAACAAAGTCCATGCATGAAGATAGCATTTGATAATAATAAAATCAGTCTTATATTCATTTATCACAGAAGATAGCATTTGTAATGCAAGCAAACTTATTACTGAAGAAAGAAATTCATCTAAAACCAAAGACTACCCCACTTCAAAAACATAGTCGGTTGAGTCTCAAAGCCTATATATTACTCTCTTCTCACTTTACTTTCTCATATTGTTTCCATAATCTAATCTCCCTCAAATTCTTAGTATTTCCCAAGAAAAGAAAAAAAAAAAAAAAAATCTGTAGTCTCTGTGTTACTTTTTTCGACTACTTTGTTTCTCAAAAAAAATCAGCAATGGCAGCCAAGATTGCAATAGGATACAAATTTATACCAACGGACAAAGAACTTGTTCTTCATTATCTGAGAGCAAAGGCCAAAGGACAGCCATTACCGGTAGAGGGTTTAGTGAATGAATGCAATCTCTACGACGATCAAGAACTGTCGAAGATATTCAGCAAAATGAGAACAAGATCGAAGTTGTATTATTATTTTACGGAGTTGAAGAAGAAGAATGGGAAAGGAAAAAGGATTGATCGCATGGTGGGGAAGGGTACATGGAAGGGACTCGACAGAGGCAAGCCTATTCATGACAATGACGGAAGGCTTACTGGACGCAAGCGAAGTTTCGATTATATCAACAGAGAATCGAGTGAACACAGTGTGTGGGACATGAAGGAGTACAGCCTTGAAGGTGTTTCTCTGGAAGATGATCAACTGATCAAAGTGAGTTCTTTCTCTCTAGTTCTATGTTTCTGATTAATTATTGTTTTTTGATTTTATTTGTCTTTATGTTGTTGTTTTGTTCAATGAAAGAGGTTTGATCATCATCCATATGATATGTGGTAGTTTCATCAAACTCACACACACAACTTATCACATGACAGAACAAAGATATAGTGCAGATCATGATATATAGGTTTTATCACATGATAAAATAAAGATATAGTGCTGATCATGACATATAGGTCTTATCACATAACAGAACAAAGATATAGTGCAGATCATAGAGACAGATCATTCACACATGTTTAGATGATTTATGTTTTTATTGTTGTTTTCTAATGAAATTTTTTAGGGGTTATGGGTGCATGTCACACACACATAAATGTTCAAAATAAAAAAATTAGAATTTGAGTTTTGTAACAAAATGAACCCTTAATTTTTTTATTTTTTATTTTTAAAATTTAAATCATAATCTTTTGATTTATTTTTAATTTAAATTATTTGTTTATTTTCAATAAGTAAAATTGTCAGAAAAAGTTTATTTAAATTATTAAACTCAATCAAAAAGGGGTTTCACTAATCTTTTTCTTTTCTTTTTTTTAATTTACTCAAATTTATAATCGAAACACAATAATATACGAATACAACACTTGCATGGTTTCAAAACTTTGTAACTTTTACTATGAAAAACTTAAAAGACAACTTTAGCAACTTTTAAATTTAGTAATCTTTCCGAATAGCATAAATCTTGAAAATTTGAGGAATAGACAAGATATGGTTTCCGTTTGTTGGCAGCAATTTACAGCCCAACTCTACAGCTCCTGAACCCTTTTATTTTTTTTCACCTCCTCTGCTTTTTTGTCCCTCATTTGCAAAACTCATATCCTTCCCATTTTTCTAGTTTAAAATTTAAAAAAAAAAAAAAAAACGGTTTTGGACAAGAAAAAAAAACAGTTTTGGGCAAGATTTTATCTGTACTCAGAGTTACTATGAAATACTATCTAAACTTCTTAATCAAGTATTTGGTTATCTTTCTTGTACTTATGTTTATTTCATGCCTAAAATTGGGGTAATTTACATTTGTGATGACATTTGTCTTTGCTAGTTTAACCTTTCATGTTAAATTTCAAAGTTTTTTTTCAAAAGTCATTTACATATTTTTTTGCATATTACAAATAATTACTATAACACTTATATTTATGGTTGCAGGACAAAAACTATGTCCTATGTGCGATCAAAATGAAGCGTCGCAGGGCAGAAATCGAACAACAAGAGCAACCAGTTGATGATTTCGACATTGATCATTACTCCGTCGAAGACGACCAACCTACTCCAATTATACAACAAGAAGAGCAACCTACTGCAACAGTTATACAACAAGAAGAGCAACCTACTGCAGCAGTCATACAACAAGAGCTAGCTCCACCTGATGATGATGACCACTTTGATTGGGACCAGTTTGTTTGGGATTCCACTTTGGCAGCTACTACAGTTATACAACAAGAAGAGCAACCTACTGTAGCATTTATGCAACAAGAGCAAGCTCAAGCTGATGATAATGGCCACTTTGATTGGGACCAGTTTGTTTGGGATTCCACTTTGGCAGCTACTCCAGTTATACAACAAGAAGAGCAACCTACTGCAGCAGTTATACAACAAGAGCAAGCTCAAGCTGATGATGGTGGCCACTTTGATTGGGACCAGTTTGTTTGGGATTCCACTTTGGCAGCTACTCCAGTAATACAACAGCTAGATGTTGCCGATGATGATCTGTTTGATTTGGACCAGTTTGACTGGAATTCCACTTTGCCATCACTATAGTGAATTGGATACACTTTGTTTCCTATTTTAGTCTCTCTTCAGAATCATTGTCATTCAATTGTTGTATTTCACTACTAGTAGTAAATCACTTACGTCTACTGTTAGTGATCCAACTGAGTAACTGTTTTTTTATTTGTTATTAATTAATTAATGATATTACAATCAACCCAATTCATTATAATCGTTATGAAAATCAAATGCAACACAACTAGGGGTGTTTTGGGATGTGCATTTTTTGCCTTTTTTCTTTTGACTTATTTTTGTCTTTAGTGAATTTTTTTAAAAAAATTTAAGTTTCTAAATTCAGCTCGACAAGACAAATCGGAAAATTATAATTTTTTTAGAAAAAATTCAAAAAAGACAAAAACAAGCCAAAATAAGCAATCTTTTTTGCGTTATTTGTCTTTAGTGATTTTTTTCTAAAATTTTTCAAAAAAAAATATAGTTTTTAAATTAGTCTCGACAAGACTGACGGAAAAGTAAAAAATTTAGACATAATTTAAATATTGAAAAAAAATCGCTAAATACAAAAAATTGAAAAAAGAGGCGACCTTTTTTTCGTTGCCAAAATGGGCCTTAATACAAACAAATTTTCAAACTTGAGGAATAAGATGCACACATATAACGATAATATTAGGTGACAATATTACCAATTAATGAAAATCCCACCAAATTTCATTTAAAATTTCTTATTAACACATTTTTTAATAAATTTGTAGCGACAACAAATCAATAGGAAATGTGGTTGTCACAAATAGATATTGCAAGACGTTTATTTGTTTCTTCCAAATCCACATTTTGCGCTGTATACATCATGGGAAGAGGGTACTAGTGGATGCAATAGAGGAGTGGGAATGGCAGGGTTGGGGAAGAGGGAAGAGGGTGTTGGTGGTGGCAGCAGAGGGGTGGGGCTTGGAGAGGGGATGGTAGAGGGAGAGAAGGGTTTTGGTGGTGGCAGGTGAAGGGTCAAGAAAGAGGGTGATGGTGGTGATAGTGTAGGGCTGACTGTTGGAAGAGTCGCGGAGGGGGATGAGCGTATTGGTGATGGCATTGAGTGGAGGGTGATGGTGGTGATAGAGTAGGGGTGACAGTTGGAAGTGTCACAGACGGGGAGTAGGGTGTTGGTGTTGGTGATGGCATTGAGTGGTTGGAAAATGGGTAAAGTATGTTGGTTGTGGCAATGGTTTAGCTCATACGTAAATAATTCCTTGTCAATAGAAATAAATACATAATTTTTTATAATTTATGAACTGAAATGCACTATCAAGTCTATTAACGGTTTAAATTAAAAGACATACTTTCATAACCAAATCATCAATACCAATACATATTCAGATACCCGTTATTTAAACCTAAGTTGACACCATACATCACACCTTCTACTGTTTCACTTCCCCCACAACCGACTGTGGTTCGAATTCCGTGACTCAAATTCATCCAACTACTACATGTTTCACTTCTCTCCACACCACAACCAACCATTGTTCGAATTCCCTGACTAAAATTCATCCTACAAGAGCCTGTCGAAAAGTCCTTTCTTAGAGAGGTTCCTCGTTAAATAGAATTTTAAGCAAACAAACAAAAAACCCAAATGCATCAAGCACTCTATTTATTTATTTTTTCCTTTTTAAATTTATTGTTTCTGCCAGAGAGGCAGAGCATGAGAGGAATCACCACTATAACCACCACTTCATACTCAAAAGCATTTAAATTTGGACAAATATTGGGTTTAATGCTAAACAAAGAAACACTGATAAAAGACATTGTCCCATGCCTAAATAACCAACAACATATAGCCATGTAGCTACAAATTTCCCCATAAAACATTACTCAATATAGCTCAGTTTCCTTATGGGTGTGAATCACACAATCAGAAGTTGGGTATGAGATACAAGTCAACACATACCCCTTCTTCATCTGTTTATCATCGAGGAACGATCCATCCGCTTGGTCAACTGATCCAGAAACCATCAGCCCGGCACAACCGATCCAAAAACCATCAGCCCGGCACACGTAGAGCACACCCCTGCCTTGCACAAGTATGGCAACTCAAGTCCTTCATTTTCAGCTGAGTCAAGGATGTATGCATCGTCAAGAGCCTCAAACTCACTCTCTTGGCCATCCAGTCCAATTAGCTTCTTCACTTTGAACACTGCCATGGCCGATACTCTGAAGAAGGATAAAGATTTCAAGCCAAACGCTTTAGAAACACTCTTAAAGGAACACAAAGAGTGGGGATTCTTAATCAATGCACAAGATTTTGTTGTGGGTGCACTTTTGAACATGCAAGGAGAAGAAATTGTCATAGTCGACATGTTTAGACCTAAATTTGCAGAAATATTAGTCAAAATATCAGAACATATAAACAATTATTAATTGTTACACTGCAAACAAGGACCGAGGCCATCCACTGTTAAAGGATTCTTAACGGCATACTACGACATGCCGTTGAAGTGAATGGCTTTCTATGACTGGTCATAATACGGCTTTACCTTGCACGTCGTAGAATCGTTTCCACGGCGTTCATTTGGTGCCGTAAAAACTCATTTTTTGAACAATCTAACAAACATTACAAACAAGCTTCACAAAACATTAATCAACCACCAAAACATTGTTTCAAGCATAAAAAATAAACTATATCCATAAATTATGAACATTTAACAATTGTTTATACATTCCAAAATTCAAAAACTATATCCTCAAGTTCTAAAAGTTCAAACCATCCAAAAGCTATGCATATCTAGGTTAATCCAAAACTATTTAGAGATCCAAAACTACCGGCAACAGTTCCGACAGCAAACCCGCTTGCTACTATCACAAGGACAAGGGTGCCCAATGTATGTGCTAAGGCACCTAAACCCGTGGCAATAACTGGAGCAACTAACCCTCTTGCCAATAAAATATAAATTCATCAGGAAAAAAAACTCACGTCATTAGAAGCTTGTTGGCCAATGGCATTTAAAATATTCAAAAGACTAAGCTAAAGATGTGATACCACCAATAATTGCCATTAAGGTTCCTCCGGTTAATGCAGCTGCTCCTATTATACCTCCACAATTCCACTTGTCTCAAGAGCTGTCTAGTGATTGGTTATCTCCTCCTTTTGATTGTTTCCTTTTTGCTAAAGCCATTGCAGAGCAAGCAACCATAATCTCCATGGCTTCCTGCAGACATAAATTCTCTCTTTAGGGGACCACTCACTCTCCTCTTCCAGAATTGTAGAGTCATCATTGTCCCAAAAGATTAATATGTTAGGAAATGAACCCAACAATATATAGCAAGCTTCCTACACAACCCTCACATGTGATGCCATCTCACATGTGAAGAGGTAACCAAAGAAACACACAAACTAAATCAGACCACCTTGGATTTAAGAGCTATGATACCATCACAATAGTTTATGTCGTTAGGAAATGAACCCAAGATTGTATATCAAGCTTCCAACAAGGATGAGTGGAAACCGATAGCGTATTGCTTGAATTTTCATAGATGACAGCAGAAACAATAAAATGCTTAGCTTAGCTCCCACTTTGGAAAACCTAGCAACTTGAGATAAAATTTAAGCATATTCCGATATAGCTCTAACCCAATCCATTTGAACCTTACCATTTGTAACAACCCTATCATTTCCTTGTACCTGTCCACATTATGATAATGTAATATGTTAGTTTATATAAATCACAAACATAATACATATTAGTGTTTCCAAACACTCTGTTTCAGATCTATTTGCCCGTTAACAGTTTGAAATATTTGTTCCAACTATCCTAAACTACTATCACAAATAATATCAAGAAGGAAATTCATTAAAAATTAAACATGTTGACATCATTTAAGAATAAATAAATAATTCAATTTCCAAGCCAATAGCTTTAATTTGATTTACCTTAACACGAGTATTAAACTAAGATAATTTTCAAGTGTAAACTATCAAGAGACAATAATTGAAGAATGAGTAGAAGAAAACATAAAGAGGAGAAGAAGAAAAAAAGGGAAAAAAAAGAAGGTACCAGCTCTCTTTGGGAGGTTTCTCCATTTGCCTTCTCCATGAGCTTTATAAGCTGCAAGTATTCTAGCTTCTAGAGCAGTCCATGCTCTTCTGTTCAGTCCTTCCTTGGAGCAGCATGGACTCCTCTCTCTCTCTCTCTCCCTCTCTCTCTCTCTACCCCTATCCCTATCCCCACCACACACAACACAAGTGAAGAGTATCAATGACCTTTTCATAGTAACCAGGAGGAAGTGCATTCGTGTTCCGGATTGGACTAATTGCAACACCACCCGACGCCATTCTTACTACTCAAATTCAAAAACAAACCCAGTCAAACCAGTTTTATTGAACTTTAAGCCTAAAACTTCAATAAACCAATTTCAAAAAGTGCACTGATATCTTAAAGAATAGAGCAAAACTTGTTACAAATAAAATGTGCACCATAGAATGAAGATGAGATTGAAGATCTATACACAACTCATAATACCCAAGTAAGCGTCTAAATTGACTTAAAGTTCAAATGGCATTCCATTTACCACAAAAGCAACAACCAATTCCTTATCCTGGACTTGAGCCATACAACCTGGATGCAATCTGTATTAAGAACAGGCTGCATTTTAATTATTTTTAATGACAAATGAAAATCTAGGCTAATTTTTTAACCCACAATACAATTATTCATGAATGAAACACCAACAAAGCATGTGCCTCTAAGCATCCCTATTCAATTATTCTTTTTATATTTTATAGGTAAAAACAAATAAATAAAATATAATTGTTGTTTGAATCCAAATAAGGAAAGCAAAAGAAAAAGGTACTATCCAATGTTGATCAGATTCCAATGACCAGTCAACAAACCCACTAAAAAGCCACTATTCCTTCAGCATTATCTGTATACCACATCCACATGGTTGCCCGAAACTTGAACTCATGTTCTCATGCTAAAAAAATTAATTGGAAATTTTTCAAAACAAAGACTGTTAAAATCCACCTACTCTCCACCTACTTCACCCACTTAAACCTACTCCACTAAACCTAACCCACTAAATCCACATACTCTCCACCTACTTCACCCACTTAAACCTACTCCACTAAACCTAACCCACTAAATCCACATACTCTCCTTAATTGGAAATTTTTCAAAACAAAGACTAATTGCAAATATTATAAAACATGCATCTGAATATAGCTATTCTTTAAAAATAATTTTTACGATGTCAACCTCGCAAGAAATAAGGAACAAACGGCCCCTTTCATTGTGCACTATGCAAAATATAGGATGATTGAGCTTAAGGGGATTAGTAAAACTCTGCGAACCAAGGACGACTATAGTGTTGCTAAAATAGTGTTGCTAAAGGAATATATGTATATTAAAAAGCCTAAAACAAATATCATCAACCATTATTTTAGCCATACAACCCAAAATATAAGTGTAATTAGAGAGACATAATTGACTCGATATTCTTGCTATGAGAAACAGAGCCTTAATATAAAGAGTAACGTGGCATATAAATTCTACCTGATCAAAAGGGAATCATCGTCTTCCAGCAATGAGAGCACAGATATGACAATGACACCAAAAAATATATTTCTGACTGCAACTAACTCGAAACATCTCTTAATACACCTTTTGATTCATCATAAAATCATCTGCAACACAATTTCGTTCCCCAATAAATAAAGTCCACAATAAGACAATTCATCTCCACCTGAGTGAAGATAAGAAAAAATAAATGATAAACACACTCTTGAACCATAAGAAGACCAAACACAAGTGCAATGCTAAAACACAACCATAAACATGCACAGTAGGCTTCTCTAAACCATGCAAATTTCATAGAAAAGGAATTTGTAGGCAGCAACAGAAATACAAGGAACAGATTTGAGAAACAAGGAAACACACTTGCACAGGAAAAGTGGTTGATCATTTGCGCCAGTCCCCAAACGCGATCTCCTCTCATTTTCTTCAATTAGCTTCCCTGGAGGAAGAACTTCACATGGACCTCGAATCAAGCCAGTTATTATGGTGCTACCATGATTAGACTCATAAACCTATAATGGACCAACAAGGAGTTCATACAAGCCCTACACTGTTGTTAAACATGGATTTTTGGCTTAAACCCCAAATCAGAAAGGATTGAAAATACTTGTTCATGGCATCATCAGTGAGCAGTAAATTGTAGGATAACATTTTGAGTAATGTTATTGTTTCAACAAAACCTAAATGTGTAACCAATTCGGCCAAGACCTGGGTCTAGAAACCAGTAATTGGAATGACAACCTTACAAAAAACCTGCTGTCACTTTTTTACATTATCACCCTAACTCATTGACATTCACAGCACCAATCAGGACGGGAGCTAATACTTTCTAAATTTAAGCTTGTTGACATGCACACAGACAACAAAATTAAATTAAATTAAATAATGGACATAACAATTACCTCATTGCTTTCAGGAGAACACGGTCGGCCAATCAATTGACGATAACCCACTTTGATCTAGTTTTGTTATCCTCCCACATGGCCTGCAATAGGAACGCAAAGCCTCTCCATGTAAAGACACTATCATAGAATTGAAATGAAAAAACTGTTTCTTCTCAACAAAGAAGAAGTTTAGTAATTCCTACAAGCAGCTAAACCACAGGAATAAATCTACACTTTACAGGGCTTAGAACCTAGACTGAACATTGTGTGCAAATCAGGCTAGGACAGCCACGAAAAAAACAAGGTTAAAGCAGTCTCTTAGGCTCATTGGATTACATTATAAGCCCAGCAGGTGTGTGCTGGTATAGAAGGGTCCCACAGGTGATTGGGACCAAACCAGTTCAACTTTCAACAATCAAGGTGAAGCAAGGCAGCAAACTGCAAGGTCAAACCCAAGGAGAAGACTCAACACAAGCAACAGCCAACTCAGGAGCAACACAGCAGCAGCAGCAGTTTGTTTCAACAAATATATTAAGTGATTTTAGTGATTTGAAAATTAAATTATGAAAAATATACTTACAGAGCAAGCTGTAGTGATTATCTGTTTTATCTCTGAACAATGCTCTTCACCTGGTTTTCACCCATGAGACATTTAGTTATTTAACACAAGAAATCACAATGAGGGTGCACTTCAAGATTAGCAAAGCTAGGTAGAATAACATACTTTACATTCAATTCATTGAGAACAAAGAATTAAAAGAATAGTAAAGCTCCCGCAACTAGAGGCTCTCTTACAGCACATCAAGAAAAAAAATATATTTTACATTCAGAACACGGAAAAAGAAAAAGATACTAAAAAATTATACTCACCCCTCAATGTAATCCGACTAGAGAAGATCAAGATAGATATGTATCCCATTGTTTCCAATGACCTTAAAAAACAAAAAGTTCAAAACAAAAAATTAGATCAAATCCATGTACACAACATATTTGCCATATTTCAGATCCTCTACTCTGCCTTGCTCCAGGGCAGCCCATTTATTATTCTCCCTAAAACCTTTCTCTCTCTTTTCCTCTAAAAGCTACAGTTCTATCTTTCCCTCTTAATGCTTAGATGGCGTTCATTGTACTATTGTGCGCTAAAATATAATTGGGCAAATTACATATACCCCCTCGAGGTTTGACTAAATTACAGATACCCCCTGAGGTTTCGGAAATTACATCCCGCCCCCTGAGGTTTGTATTTTCATAACAATTTGCCCTCTGAGGTTTATATTTCATAACAAATTATCCCCTAATTTCTTATGCAAATATAGCATTCAGGGGGGAATTCGTAATTTCTCAAACCTCAGGGGGTATCTGTAATTTAGCCAAACCTCGAGGGGGATATATGTAATTTGCCCAATATAATTCAAGAGATACTTGTCTCAAAAAGAGAAATATTAAATCTACATAATTTTCAATCAGAAGTCATAAACACAGCATCACATTTTCCTGTCAAGCAAGAGTTTGACAATTTCCATGGGAAAAAAATATGTAACAATCTCAATTTTGAGCCACACCACCGATTCAGTAAACCAATGAAAGAACCTAGAATAACCCACTTCACACCCCACCAATATACAATTTCAGACCAGATACCCCCTCATATGTTCAAGATGCTGCTTTATTTGTTCCTGCTTTGGAGATTTCAATTTTCATACTTTCTTTTCCTAATTAGTCTCTCATTGTCAGTTATTTACAGTTGATACTCATGTGGTCGGTTAACAAACATAATCACACTATGAATTAGTAAAATTTGACATAAATTTAGCTCCCACTAAATTAGTGCAAGATTTAGAAACTGTTCAAGTCCTGGCTTCATCCCTTATTTGCAAAATAGTATAAAAAAAAAGTGTGCTCAGAAAATTACTAGATCTGTCATTAAACCTATGTGTTTGACAAACAATTTAGGAATATTGACAACATTGATTTGGAATAAACAAGGGATTATCACGATTACAAAAATTAATTTGTGTTTGGGAATCATTATAAAAAAAAATCTAGAGAAAAAAGGGAAAAAGAAAGAAAAGAAAAAAAGGGGCTTCTGAATCTGAAACGTAGCCACATCAGGAGATATATAATTGTAGATTGAACTATAATTAAAATCATAACCACAACTCTGATCCACATGAACATAAATTTCATGATCAAGGTTGCTAATCTATAAACAAAAATCCAAAAAAATATACAGGGGCAATTGCATGCCAAAACAAAATTTGATTACGAACTCCAAATTAAATTAGAATTATGCCCAAATCAAGATTTACAAGGTTGATCCATATTCAAAACACTAATTAAAAACCCAAGTACATATCAAGATAAATTTCATTAACAAATAGGGTAAACTACCAATAGGTCCTAATAGTTAGACTTAATTCCCATCAAGTCCTATTGAAAATAAATCTTGGTAAAATTGCCGCTAAAAATAATGTTTTTGTGACAATTTTTTACATACATCGCTAAAAATTGACAATTAGTGATGTTTTTGTGACAATTTTTTACATACATCGCTAAAAATTGACAATTAGTGACCGTTTTTTTGTCATGATTTTTATAAGTTGTCGCTAAAACTTACAATTAGTGACTTTTTTATGACAAATTTTTTCCATAGGACCTATTAGACAATAAGTCCACTTATTAGGACTTACACGTAAGTTCCCCTAACAAATATTCTCAAACATGCAAACCATCAAACATAAAAATTCACACTATAAAGTGGGAGTTTGGGAAGTGAGTTTTTTTGTAGGTTTTGTTAGTTGTAGGATATTATTGGAGAAATTTTTTTTGTGTTTGGGAAGATAGTTGAGTTTTTTTGTGGTTGGATGTGATGTTTGTAAGAGAAAAAATAAAATGGTTATGGGGTTTGATGTGATATTTTGTTTGGATTTTTTTTTTTTTTTTTTGGTTTTGTAACCAATTTGTCTTTTAGTGAAAAAAAAACAAAAAAAAAAAACTCAAAACCCAACTTCCCAAACAACGCCAAAAACACAGCTACCAGTGCAAAAAATCCAAAACCCAAATCAATGAAATTAAGACATGCAACTAATTAGTCTCTCATTCCAATTTTTATATATGTCTCTCAAGAAATAGACATGCATTTCACAAAATAGAGCACAAAATTGGGAATCTTCTTCTAACAAGAAAAAAAAATAAGGCATTTGGCAAGAAAAAAATCAATTAGGGCACAGAAATTGCAATTTATAGGGCAAAGAGAGAGAAGCACCCATGCCTGCGAATTTGTCAACAGAAAAAATAAGAAGAAGCTGAAGAAGAAGAAGAAGAGAGAGAGTGAGAGAGAGAGAATCTGCTCAAAGGTAGGAAAATTTCTATGAAACCTACACAATTCCAAATCTAATCGTAATGTACAACAAAAACAAAGTTCAAAATCATAAACTAATTACGATTGCAAGAAGGTAGATATACATACATATATATGTATGTATGTATGTGTGTGTGAGTGTGTGTGTGTGGGAGAGAGAGAGAGAGAGAGAGAGAGAGAGGGAGAGGGGAAACCTACACAATTCCAAATCTAATCGTAATGTACAACAAAAACAAAGTTCAAAATCATAAACTAATTACGATTGCAAGAAGGTAGATATACATACATGTGTGTGTGTGTGTGTGTGTGTGAGAGAGAGAGAGAGAGAGGGTTGAGATAGAGAGAGAAAGTAGTGCCTTCTTCGCTTTGCTCCTTCCTTCAACTCTCCATCTCTCTGCGATCAGACGATTCAGACCCTTCCCTTCTCCTGCGATTTTGCTCCTTCGAACCCTTCTCTTCTCTACGCCTAACCCTTTCTATATTCCTTTTGACAATCAAAAGGTTGGAATGGTGCATTTTGATTTTTTTTTTTTTTGAAATATATATACATATATATTTTTGGTGTTTGGCGCTAGAGTTTTTCATTTTGGCTCCTACTTTTTTTCAGTCTTAACATTCACGACGGTCATTGTATGTCGTGTAAAGTGCAATATTTTTAACAGCTGATTTTTTGTGCGCCGTTAAAAATGTAATATTTTTAACGGCTCGCGAATGCATGTCGTGTATAATTAATGTATTAACAGCATGCCATATGCATGTCATAGAAAGTTTTATTATTTACAGCTAACATTGTAAGTCGTAAAAAAATCATCGTTATTAGCATTTACGGCGTACGCAATAGACAGGCCATGGTTGGGAAATTATTTACGACATGCAAAAAAAGAAAGCCGTAAAAGTGAAAAATCACAGCTTGCATTTACTGTATGTCGTTGATATGAAGCCGTAAAAACCCAGTTTTATTGTAGTGGTGATTCATGGCTCTTCACCCAAGCTTCCATTTTTAAGTTAATGAAAACAGTACAAAACTAGGTTGATTACTATACAGAGGTGAATCTCTGTTTAATCCGATGGAATGGAATACAAATCTGTGTATCCAATGAATTGAGGATTGCAGTGGACAGAAATCTAGCTACTACAATGAATTGGAAATTTATGCTGAAAGGTGCCATTAGAAAAACTACACTGGCCCACAGCACAACAAGTGAATTGCTTTCACATTTACATAGAACTGCGAGTAACTGTAGAAGTGTCACCATGTTAACTTAAAAGGCTAACTACGATTCAAGAAAACAATTTCACCAGAGTGAATTGGATATTAAGGATATGCACCAGAGTGTTAACTCATATACATAGAACAAACGTGATAGAGAATACTACTACATGAAAACTCATTGGAAATTGGGGTTTTTGTCATCTCTGAGAGCTTTGACATCACAGACAAGCTATTCATGCATACAAGAACTTTCAAGACACGAAACAAAGAAATGAAAGAATATGATGTGTATGACTGGGTGTAAGAGAGAGAGAGAGAGCGAGAGCGAGAGAGAGAGAGAGAGAGAGAGAGATTGAAATTTCAGTAGGAGTTACCAAAAAATGCCTACACTCTAGTGGTTTACATTTGGGAAATCTTGTTTATAAGTAGGGTATGATTTCATTGCAACTTTGACTTTGTATACGCACGAAAAAGTATGAATGAAAGAATATGATGTGTATGACTGGGTGTGAGAGAGAGAGAGAGAGAGAGATTGAGATTGAAATTTCAGTAGGAGTTACCAAAAAATGCCTACACTGTAGTGGTTTACATTTGGGAAATCTTGTTTATAAGTAGGGTATGATTTCATTGCAACTTTGACTTTGTATACGCACGAAAAAGTATGATATGGGACATCAGTAAGAGTTGCCAAAATTTGCGATTTACATTTTAGAATTCTTCTTTACTAATGGGTTACAACTCCGTTGCAACTTCCAGTATACTAAAATGAGCAATTCCTATAACTTCTTCCCACTTATCTTAATTTTTCTTTATTCAAAAAAAAATAAAAATTTGAATTCAAAGCAAACCTCGATCTAATAAGGTACAGGTTCCTAGGAGAAGATTAGGGAAACAAGGTAGGCAACAAAAATGCTAGATTTATAAACATATGATTTAGGCTTTGGGCAGCTCTACTTCCATACTTCAATCGACAGTTTTTCTATTGTTATATTAGATGAATATGCGCCAAGAAATTTTTTCCAAATCTATACTTTAGTAACCCCAATGGGAGATTAGGAAAGACCCAAAACACAAACACAACGATCATCAAAGGAATTCAATTTGGCCACCATCTTATTGTACTGACCCAACGACTTTCTGCAATATAAAACCAGAAAAATTCATTGCAATTTCAATTTGAAAATGTATAGGTTTAAAAGTTATCTGAACTGAGGGAATTGTCAATTTACCAACAAGAGAATAGGGATTGCATAACAATTGTAGATTGAAAATCGGAAGCATTAGCATGAGCAACCCCAACAACACTTTTGAGGTTGTGAATGCAAATTGATGTTTATGTGCTCATTTTAATAAATAAATAAATAAATAGGGTAAAAAAATACCATTAAGCAACCAGCAGGAAGTAAAGCATTACATTTGCTGCACTTTTTCATGCATAAATCTAACAGAATATTCTACCAAACCAAGTCTAAACCAAACATCATATCCAGTCCATTGTCTGACCACAAACAAAAAACTAAAGATCATAGACATGAACAACAACAATACAACATCATATTCAGTTTTCAATTATTTTGATTTTTTAGATACTTCTTGACTATAAATATCTCAAAACTAGAAAACAAATATTTTAAATTTAAAAAAAAAAAATCATAAAAAAAAGTTCAAAAAGTATGTGAAAAAAAACCCTAAACAAAATTTCAAATTATTTTTGTACTTAAAAATTCTTTTTTTTTTTTTTGGGCAAAGGGGCATAAATATATACATTAGAAATAGAACCCAATAAAAAGATTTTGAACCTATCACAGAATAAAATGAACCCAAAATCAGAACATAAATACCCTAAGTTTCAAGAACTAATCGAACTTTTAGTATAAAAAACAATTTTTAATACCAATCACTGATTACCACTATAAATATGATCAGGCCAAAAATAAAATTAAATAAATCAAAAGAAAACAACAATAATATAGAGATCAAACAGGTCCAGAGATCAAGGAAAAACAAGAAGAGAGAAAACTTTACAAATTCAGAGGTGATCAGCAGAACTACTTCGAACCTTCAGAGAGAATCCCATATCGGAAAAGTTCATTGTTGGGATACATCTCATTTATGTTTTAAAAAATAAAATAAAAAAATAGATGAAATATAAATGGTAGCTTTTTTGATAAATCCATTTTCTAAGAGTTTTATTCCATTCAACTCATATTCTTTTTTACTATTCCATTAAGTCTAATTTGAGATAAGAAGACCAAAATACCCTTTTCATCTACTTATGTTCCATTTAATTCACATTATTTTCTTATATTTCAATAAGTCCTACAGGTGACATAATTACCAAAATACCCTTAATGTGAATGTTCACACCGTCAACGTAAATGTTCATATCGTCAATGTGTAGGGGTCCGGCCCATGTCGATTCTCGTGGATGCCCGGAAAAATTCTAGTCGGGCCGGGCCGGCCCACAGGCCAAAAAAATAGGCTCGGCTCGGCCTGTTGATAATATGAATATTCACATTGACAAGTTAACATTCACATTGATAGGAGTGCAAAATTGGTCTGCGGCCCGTGGGCGGCCCGAAACCAGCCCGCCGCCTGGGGCGAGCCCGGACCGGCCCGTTCACAATGTGAATATTCATATTGACATATTAACATTAACAATAACATTGACAAGAGTGTAAAATTGGCCCATGACCCGTGGGCAGCCCGAAAACCCGGGCCCGGTCCGGCCCGGCCCGTTGGCAATGTGAATATTCACATTGATATGTTAACATTCACATTGATAGGAGCGTAAAATTAGCCCGCGGCCTGTGGCCGACCCGAAACCTGCCCGCGACTCGTGGGCTGCCCTGGACGGGCCCGGCCCGACCCGTTGATAATGTGAATATTCACATTGACATGTTAACATTCACATTGATAAGAGTATAAAATTAGCTTGCGCCTCATGGCTGCCCGAAACTAGCCCACGGCCCGTGGGCGGCCCGGGGCGGGCCCGACTCGGCCTGTTGACAATGTGAATATTCACATTGACATATTAACATTAACATTGATAAGAGTGTAAAATTGGCCCGTGACCCGTGAGCAGCCCGAAGCCCGACCGCAGCCCGACCCGTGACATTGTGAATATTCACATTGATATGTTAATATTAACATTGATAAGAATGTAACATTGGCCCGTGCCCGTGGGCTGCCGAAATACGTCCACTGGCCGTGGCGGCCCGAGCGGCGCCCGGCCCGGCCTGTTGACAATTGAATATTTACATGACATGTTAACTTGCACGATTATAGCAGTTGTAAAATTGACTCGCGTCCTACTGGCGGCCCGGGTTTGGATCCAGGGCTACCTCCGGGCCAGGGGCGAGCTCGGCAGCGGACAAATTCTTATTACCTCCAATCAATGTTAATTTACATGTCAATGTGAATATTACATTGTCACGGGTCGGGCCAAGCTGCACTCGGGCTGCGATAGGCTTCGAGCCGCCCACGGGCTGCGGGCCAATTTTACACTCCTGATCAAATGTGAAAAATGTTAACATGTCAATGTGAATATTCACATTGCGCAACGAGCCGGGCCCGCCCGACCGGGAGGTCAGGCTTCGGGCAGCACACGGAGTCACGGGCCAATTGTACACACTTACAATGTGAATGTTACATGTCAATGTGAATATTCACATTGTCAACAGGCCGGGCCGGGCCGCCGCCTGGCCACCCACGGGCCGTGGGCGGGTTCGGCAGCCACGGGGCGCGGGCTAATTTTACAACTCCTATCAATGTGGCATGTTAACATGTCAATATGAATATTCACATTGTCACGAGTCGGGTCAAGCCCGCCTCGGGCTGCGGTCGGGCTTCGGGCCGCCCACGGGCTACGGGCCAATTTTACACTCTTATCATATGAATGTTAACATGTCAATGTGAATATTCACATTGTCAATAGGCGGGCCGGCAGGCCCGCTCGGACGGGCGGCGCTTTGGCCGTCTATGGGCGCGGGCAATTTTATACTCTTATCAATGTGAATGTACATGTCAATGTGAATATTCACATTGTCAACGGGCCGGACCGGGCCCGCCCCCGGCCGCCATGAGCCGCGGGCGGGTTTCGCGCCACCACGGGACGGGGGCCATTTTACACTCCTATTAATGTGAATGCTAAATGTCAATGTGAATATTCACATTGTCACCGGGGGGCTGGGTCGGCTCGCCCTGGACTGCTGTCCAGTTTTATGCTTTTATCAATGTGAATGTTACATGTCAATGTGAACATTCACATTGTCAACAGGCAGGGCCGGGCCCGCCACGGGCCGTGGGCGGGTTTCGGGCAGCCATGAGGTGCGGGCTAATTTTACACTCCTATCAATGTGAATGTTAACATATCAATGTGAATATTCACATTGTCAACGGGCCGGGCCGGGCCCGCCCGGGCGCGGCGGGCTTTTAGCCGGCCCATGGGCTGGACCCAATTTTATACTCTTATCAATGTGAATGTTAACATGTCAATGTGAATATTCACATTGTCAATGGGCCGGATCGGGCCTGCCCGGGCCGCCCATGGGCCGCGGGCGAGTTTCGCGCCGTCACGGGATGGGGCCAATTTTACACTCCTATTAATGTGAATGTTAACATGTCAATGTGAATATTTACATTGTCAACGGGACGGGCCGGGTCGGGCCCGCCCTGGCTGCTGTCCAGTTTTATACTCTTATCAATGTGAATGTTAACATGTCAATGTGAACATTCACATTGTCAACAGGCCAGGCGCGCCGCACCGAGCCGTGGGCGGGTTTTGGGCAGCCACGAGGCGGGGCTAATTTTATACTCCTATCAATGTGAATGTTAACATGTCAATGTGAATATTCACATTGTCAACGGGCCGGTCGGGCCCGCCCCGGCGCGGGCGGGCTTTTGGCCACCCATGGGCCGCGGCCCAATTTTATGCTCTTATCAATGTGAATGTTAACATGTCAATGTGAATATTCACATTGTCGACGGGCTGGACCGGGACCGCCCCAGGCCGGCCATGGTCGCGGGCGGGTTCGCGCGCACGGACGGGGGTCAATTTTACACTTCTATTAATGTGAATGTTAATATGTCAATGTGAATATTCACATTGTCAACGGGCCGGGCCCGCCCCGGCTCGCGGCCGGGTTTCGGGCCGCCTACGGGCCAATTTTACATTCCTACCAATGTGAATTTTAAAATATGAATGTTCACATCATTAAATTGCTAATCGTTCAAAAAATATTTATAAGAGTATCAAAATTAAATATAAGGGCATAAGTGTCTAAGAAAATAGTGTAAATCAAGAAAATGGACTTTATGGAATAAAACTATACATACATGGGACTAAATGGGTTAAAAAAATTCTTCATGGACTTCTTGGATTAAAACACTTCTAAATTGGACTTATCAATAAAAATTCCAATATAAATACATCTCATTTATGTTTTATTCACTTTTTCATTTTCTTTTCTAAATTTTTATCCAAATTTATGAACTAACCACATTAGGGATTTGAAAATGAAAAATAAAAAGTTGAGACACATTTATCTTTTCAAATCTGACTCAAATCCATAAATTAAACACAAAGAGTATGAATTTCTCAATAAATATAAATAAAAAAAATAATTGTTCAATCAAAAAATAATAAACCAAGAAATATATAATTCCTTGCAAAAATTAGAAGGAAAAAAAAAAAAAAACAAACAAAGCTTTTCAAAAATTTAAAATTTTTTTTTCACTTTTTCCAAAAATATCTTTCTACCACGCGAGAGGCAGATGACAGTTGTCTAGTGGTGGGACCCACTAATCTTAGGTGGCTTTTGGACATAGACCCGTTTGGTAGAGCGGTGAGAAAGTGATTATAACTTATAACCTAACAGTTTATACCTTATAGCCGTGAACATAAGTTGATTTTTGACTTATAAATTAAGCTTCTCCTCCTCCACTCAAAGAATAAGTTGATTTTTGACTTATAAAAAGTTATAAGCTGTATTGTTAAACTAAACCTAACACATCAAAATAATTTAAATTAAGCTAAAAACTGAAATAAGCTAAAAATAAGTCCTACCAAAACAGAGCCTTATTTGATTATCCTTTGAGGCCCGTAACATTACTGAATTATTTGATGATTATGATCATTATTAGTGATTATGAGTAATTAATTATGGGAATTGCAGGAGAGTGGGACAAAAAAAATTATAAAAACAGAAGTACTTGGGAGCCCAAAGTTGAGAACCCATAACGTTTAAAATGATGTAAATTAATTATGTATTTTTGTTTTTTTTAATTTTTTTTTTTCTTTCTTGAGCTAATAACAAGTGACTAAAGGTGATAGAGATTGTGTTTTTTTTAAGTATGTGTAACATTATTGTTATGAAAACATGTGGGGGGTATAAATGATTACGTGATGACGGGTAGATAAAAAGTTATGGGCTATGTTTGTATTAGGGGTGAGCAGCGGATATACCGATCCGCCAAAATCGACCGAACCGAACCGATCCGCCGTATTTTGGACGGATGCGTGATAACGAGCGGACGGTTGCGGATTGATTTTCTCAAATCCGCCAATTTGGCGGACGGATGGCGGATTTGAGTTTTTTTTGCCGCAACCGAACCACCAAACCGCCAAATCGCGAGCACCCCTAGTAATTTATAAGACTTTGCATTTTTAATTTGTTTAAATATTATGTTTGTGTTTTCAATTGAAAAAGAGTTTAGATATTCTGTTGAAAAAAAGTTTTCAACTTGAACATATTTTTTGAATTGAAAAAAATAAACGTATTATTCATATATATTTTTTAGTTTTTAAATGTAACTCTAAAAATAATAAATAGAAAATATGATATATGCTGGTTGGTTTTTGTTTTCAAAAACATATGTAGATGTAACAATACAGAGACATTCAATCTTTACTACTGCTCTGTTCATGGTTTTGGTGGTTTGAATTGTTATTATATTTTAAGAATCACAGATTATAATACTTTATGGGGATGAATCATACTGTGATTGTAATATGTGGATGAGCCAGGCAGTGATCGTGATATTCTAAAGTTTCAAACTTTTTTTCTTTGGGTAAGGCATACAGTGATTGTAATACTTTTTTAAGTCATTGACTGTAATATTTTCTTTTTTTTTTTTCTTTTTTTTGTTTGAGGAAGTGCACAAGTTGAATTATGTTGAAAATTTATAAAATTTTAAACCGCCAAACCGATTCGCATCCATCCGCCAATCCGCTCAATCCGCATCCACCAGATTGGCGGACGGATGCGGATTGATTTTCTTCAGGCCCCGTTTGGGGACTGACTTTTTTAGCCAATTAGCCAAAAAGTTACTAAATTAGCCAAAAATCCAACAACTCATACAAAAAAGTCAAAGATTCTCTTTTCTCTCTACTTTTTGTACATCTTTTCGTAATTAGCCAAAAAGTCATCCCAAACATACAAGTTTTTTTTACCTACCTTTTTAGTCAAATAGCCAAAAAGTTACTAAATTAGCCTGTTCCCAAACGAGGCCGCCAATCTGGCGGACGGATGGCAGATTGGAGGTTTCGTGGCCGCAATCGACCCGCGCCCACCCCTAGTTTGTATAAAAACCAATTTTCTATACGGCTGTGATATAATTCTCCATTAATTATTTAATAATTTATATTTAGATAGTGGTGGTTTTGTCCATAATAGAGTTGTTTTAAAAAATAGGTTAAAAATTAATTTTTTAAGTTTTTTTTTTTAAAAAAAATATGTAAAAGAATAAAAAAAATTATATGATTCAAAACAAAAAATAAGGGGGATAAAAAGCCAAAAAAGTTTACCTCTTGCCAAAAGAAGCCATAGAAGCCATAGAATGAGAGAGAAATTATTAGATACTCTCCTAATATTTGGGTGTTTGTAAACTTTGTTAGTTAGTTAAAAGGGGTTATTACTTGACAGTGGTATTAAGAGAAAAAATATATAAATTTGAGAAAAAGTTTATAAATTTAATAATTAATATATATGAAATTTCTCCTTAATTTGTAATTATTTTTTTCACACCCCATTGATGTGATATTTTTTGTAATTAAAAAAGATATCATCTTTTTAAAAAAATTTAATGATTTTATTTTTAAAATTATGTTAAACTTTCTTACTTATTGTTAGCTTTTTGGCTTTCGAAGGTTATTATTGTAATTGCGAGCGTACCAGCAAGGATCAATCAGTCCTTACAGAAATTTAATTGCCAACCAATTATCAGACGATTGTGTTTTAGTTCTCTCAGCCTCAATGAAGAAGACTTTTACTGGTGACTTGATTTAAGAGAATTAAGCAAAATATCGATCAAATAAAAAACAACTGAAGTATTTCATTAGAATGAAAAACTTACAATGATTCAAATTCAGCCTCGTAGAGGTTTACAGCAACAATCTACTTGAAACTACTCCTATGAATGAAGTGCACTGCAGAATTTAAAGTACTGGAATGTAAAGAACAGGAAATATAAACCTAAGTAAAGTAGAATAAGACTGGTTTTTTGATCTGAGTCTGGGGGGCCTCTTTTCTGGAGCCTTCTGCTATTTATACTACTTAAGGATAACCATCGAACTGTATTTCCAACCGTCGAACTGCTCCTCCATAATCGCTGATCATGTTACCTCAAGATTAGCTCCATTACGCCATCACTTCCAGTTAGGCTTTCCTCTTAAATTTGAATTCAAATGTGAGTAACCAATGATGCCACATCACTTTATATCTCTCTGCTGACCCACTACTACTCAGATCTCGTAACAACCAATACCAACTGCCACGTGTACGATCAGGATCGAAGATTTGAATCATCTTCCCATACTACCCTTATTTTGTCACGCGTCGAATTGTAATTGGCTTGTACAGAATATGTAGCCAACATTACCCCCCGCACTAATATACCCAATACTTGGTGATATTAGTGGATCCAGGTCTTTTTCCCACGTCTTAGAACGTGCATGGGTTTCGCATTTTTCCAGAAATGTAACTGTCATTTACTATCTGCATTAACTCTCCTTCAATCTTTTGAACACCCCACCACCTTAGCATTCGAACAGACTGATACATTTTATGACCGAATCAATTTTCTCCTTCAATGATCGAACACACGAAGAGTCATATGACGATGTTGTTCCTCCTAAAAAGGACCTCCATGCATTAATTAGCCATCTTTACCCACCTTTCTATATTCAGGTCATGGATGCCTTTGCAAATTATCAGCCCTTGGACTTCGAACATATTGCCCTTAATCCTTCAATTCAGAAACTCACAAATATAGACATGGGAAGTTCTTCCTCACACTTGGACTACGAACAAACTGCTCTCAATCCTTTGATTTAGAAAGTTGCAAATATCGACATGGGAAGTTCTTCTTCACAACCCTCTGCATGGGACAAGGCTGCGACTTATTCCTCTTCTGGGGCTTCCGACTGGACAAGCTGGTCAGAACCTGTGGCCTGTGATTTGAGGGAACGAATCAATCATCACTTTGTCGAATTTACTGACCCTTTAGAGTTCCCTTCTTATGCGCGAAGCTCGGTGGTCAATCCCTACGTGTCCATTGACCATCGACGCAGTTTAGAGGAGAATCTGCTTGTGGCATGGTATACATCCTCTATACCTACAAAGATAGTGCACGCTGCCCGACGCTTAAAAGAGGCACAAGGGTACAATCCATCATTCTTAGCCTAGAAGGCAAAGATTTGTTCTTTTGACTGGCTCGATTATATTAATGCCCTTGTGTCCTTCTACCCTTGTTCCATCTTCTGAAATAGAAGCATCCACACCTTCCCCTCCGCTAAATCCTTGCTGGACAGAGAGATTGAGGCTTGCCCTTTCCGCAGATAAGATCTTTCCACCCTACAAGCCTCTACCTTCCCCTACTCCAGCTGAGCGGAAGCAAGCTCAACTTCTACTTGCGGTTTTTTCTCACTTGCTATTCAATGTTCTTGAGGACGAAGTTCCTTTCAAGAACCTTCGATGGGCTTGTGATATTCTGACTCGGGGTCATGTCCTCAATCCCCTCGCCCAAGCAGAGCTTCACATGTTTTTGGACTAACTTTCATTGCTTCTCTACTAGCATCGGACCTCTATGGCCACTACACAATCTTTAGACCAACTTTCGTCTCTTCGAATTCATGCCCAGTACGAAGCAAAGAACTTCATTGAAGAATTCGATGATTTCAAGAATAAAGATTCTGCGTACTGGGATGACTTAGAGATAAACGAATTTGAATAAGGATTGAGAGAAACAGCATTTGAAATAAAGGCTGAAGAGCTCTTTTACGAAATGAGAGCACATGGACTCATGCAGCCAATATTAGAAGAAATAGAGGATAGAATAAAGAAAATATAGAAATTCATTGATCATTGTTGGACTAAATTTCATGATCTTGTTATTTATTCCATTCCCTATTTTTATGAACTTGAGTTTGTACCCAAATAGGGCCATTCGATGTAATTGCTATGGTTTTTAATACCACTAAGACTTTTTCTTTGTTTGGTATGGTTTGATCTTATCTCTATTTGTCTTTTAAAAGCAAATTCAGAGCTTCGAACTGAATAAGCTTATCCTTTGAACTTGGACTCGATTGTTTTAAATGAAACACTAAAAGAACCAACAATGAACCCATCCAATTTATGGAACATAGTTAACAATTTTTGTTGATTTTTTTATTAAAAATTGGTGTTTCGAATTTAACAATCTTACCTCTTAAAGCTTGTTTCGATCATAACCAACATATGGTCATGGTCAGTATGATCAATCAGTTTTAAATTGACCATTTTTTCCTTAGAATAGCAGTCCATACTTTCAAAAAATATGAAAGCTCTTTTTTAGGGCTGCACTGTTTTGTCTAGAAAAAGCATCTATCTTAATTACAAACCAATTATTGGTTTTGATGTTTCGAACAGCAATTCCCACCCTTAAGGGATCACAAGTCTTGCTTCGAAGAACGTTACTTTTATTAAGAAACCTAAAACAGGTCTTTAATCCCTTTGAAGTAAATGAATACTTGAGCATTCTTGCATCCATTAAGTACGGAATGTGTTTCGAAGCCGGCTTCGTAGTTTCGAAGCCGTTGTTATTTGACTCTTGGCGCCAAAATCTAGCTTCAAAGCCAAATATTTTATTTCGAAGCTGGTATTATCATCTGGGCTATGTTTTTCCCTCCAAAAGTATCAATATTGAAGGAAACTCTTCGTATTCGTACTTTTAGCACTTAACAATTTACGCGATAGATTTTCCAGACACAAAGGCTTTTAAAACCCTTTTATTTCGTGCTCTGAAATCAATCGCTCGTTCAACACACAAACTCTTCTCCTCTGTTAATCCCCTCTTTCTTGCCTCTTCCTTGCTACTTGTCACCAATGGCTTCTTCTTCTCTTAAAATACTTGTTGGTGATCATATAAGCCCAACCATGGCTTTGAAAAAATGCATTGATGAAGAGATCGCCAAGTTAACAACTGGTGAGTCAAGCGCCATAGACGGCCGTCTCTTCATCCCTCGCCACAGCAACAAACAAGAATACGTCTTGGGCCCCATCTTTCGAGAGGCTCATGCTCAACTTCCAACTTTATACCTTCGGCTGGAGGACCATTTTCTTCTCTACGAAGGAGGGCTCGATTGGGGAAATTGGAGGGCGACCCGACCTCATCGCTGCTGGCCAACATTGAGAGCTGAATGGGAAGAATGGTATGACAGAGTGGTACCTGTGCGAGAAGACGACCTGCAAGAGCTCTGTATTCTCGATGCCCTCCGTCTTTCCA
>NW_021027014.1:73138-90755 GCF_004153795.1 Camellia sinensis
CTTTATGAATTTGGTATGGCCCCTCCCAGTTAGGTGACCATTTACCAAACTTATGGTTTTTAATTTCTATCGGGAGTATTGTCTTCCATACCAAATCACATTTATCGAAGCTAATGTGTTTGACTTTCTTATTGTAATTTTTGGCTGCTTTCTTCTTTTGAAAAAGAATGCTATTTAATGCCAGAATTCTGACTTCATCTATTCCTTCTAATTCTAAGCACATACTCTGATGGTATTGCTCAGGATCTAGCTGGTCTTGGCATCTTACCCTCAAAGACTTAACATTAATTTCCACAGGCAATACAGCATCATGCCCATACACCAAGGCATAAGGAGTAACTCCTGTGTTTGACCTTGGGGAAGTTCTATAAGCCCACAATACATCCAACAATAAGTTATGTCAATCCCTAGGATTGTCTTCCACAACCTTTTGTATTCCTTTCTTCAAGGACTTATTGGATGATTCAGCCTGGCCATTGGCTTGTGCATAATAGGGGGTGAAATTAACAAGGCTAATTTCAAACTCTACCACAAAAGACCTCACCATTTTCTCATCAAACACAGTCCCATTATCAACAGTTATAGTTTGTGGGATGCCAAACCTATGGATTAAATCCTTGATGAATCTAATGACCTCAGTCTGATCTACAACCTTGTATGGCTTAGCTTCGACCCATTTGGTGAAGTAATCAGTAGCCACTAAAATGAAACAACGATGCTTCGAAGAGGGTGGGTGTATTTTTCCTATCATATCCATGGCCCATCCTCTGAATGGCCAAGGCTTTACTACTGTATGTAGGTCAGTTATGGGCACATGCTTTATTGTGCAATGCTTTTGACATGCCTGGCAACTCTTTGCATATTCTATGCAGTCTTTAAGGATAGTTGGCCAATAGTAGGAATGCCTTCGAAGCAGCTATCTCATTTTTACACCAGGCTGATGAGCACCACAGATGCCTTCATGAACCTCAGCCATAGCTATTAATGTTTCTTTTGGGCCTAAACATTCCAGCAATAAACCATCTCCCCCTCTTTTGTAGAGAGCACTGTTATATATGATGTACTGCATAGATTGTAATTTAATTTTTCTGTTGGCTTTTGAGGATGGACCAACCAAGTACTGCATTATTGGATGCCTCCAATCTTGTTCCTGAAAGTCATTATGATTGACTTCCAGGACCACATTCCTTTTATTTAAGGGTGGTATAGATTTCTGGTATGTTGTTTGGCTGATATCCCTTTGAGTATTATCCCTCCTCTTGAAATTCGAAACTTTCTGAGCCACATCATTAGCTCTATTATTCAAGAATCTTGGGACAAGAGTTACATTTGCTATTTGAAATTGAGAAAACAGATGTAATGCAACAACATAGTATGTCAACATGCTTATACTTTGACATTTGAAAATCCCTTTCACTTGGTTAACCACCAATTGAGAATCTCCAAATATGTCAACTGCATGTACTTGTAATCCAATAAGAATTTCCAATCCCACTATCAAGGCTTCATATTCAGCTTGATTATTAGAACAAGTAGTTTCATCCACTCTGAAACCATGTGTGGTTTCTATTCCTTGTGGTGACTTAATCACTATACCAATTCTAGTTAGGCCATTGGCTTTCGATCCATCGAACCACATTTGCCACGGCTCAACACTAGCCATACTAAGTTCTATTATCTCTTGGCTTTCTGTTTGAGATGGATGGTCTGCCAAGAAATTGGCTAAAACTTGTCATTTCACTGTCTTTTGGGGAACATATTCTAAATGAAATTCTGACAAGGCTAATACCCATTTGCCAATTCTTCCCCTCAACATAGGTCTTGATAATATATACTTAACCAAATCTGTGGTTGCAATTACCAAGACAGTTGTAGGCAAAAGATAATATCTTAACTTCATTGCTGTAAAATACAACGCAAGGCAAAGCTTTTCTACAGCTGAATATTTATATTCACAAGAATTTAAAAACCTACTAAGGTAATAAACAGCTTGCTCCTTGCCTTCTTCATTGTCTTGGGCCAAAAAAGCTCCCAATGAATCATCTGCTGCAGCTATGTACAACTTCAAAGGCTTAACGCCATTTGGTGGCATCAGTACTGGAGGGTTGGCCAAGTAGGCTTTGATACCTTCGAAAGCAATTTGATGCTCCGCTGTCCACACAAATTCCTCTTCATCTTTCAGCCTTAATAAGGAAGAAAATACTTTAGTTTTCCCTGCAGTGTTAGAAATGAATCTTCGAAGAAAATTAACCTGTCCAAGGAACTTTTGTAATTCCTTCTTACTTGATGGGGGTCTGGCTTCAATGATGGCTTTGGCTTTATTCTGGTCAATCTGTATTCCTTTCTTGTGTACTACATAGTCCAAGAAATTTCCAGATGATACGCCAAAAGCACACTTAAGAGGATTGAGTTTCAACTTGAACTTTCTCATTCTTTCGAAAGCTGCTTCTAAGTGAAACAGATATTTCTCCATGGATTGGGACTTAACTACAATATCATCAATATAACACTCTAAATACCCTCCAATGAGGTCATGAAAGATAGTGTTCATAGCCCTCCGATGGCTTGAAGTTAGGCTTCATAGGGAGCCTATGTTCCACTAATGACCTATCCAATCCTAGTAGTTCATTATAAGACCATGCGAAACAATCTATATATCTCCTCAGAATAACCAACAACTGGTTCCTGTTAAGAGTATTCAACCAAGTGCTTATATAAATGGATTGTTGTACAGAACCTTCCCCTAAATTTATTTCCTGGACTTTTGTTTCTATGTCTAATGCACAGTATTTATCAAGGGCCAAAACTCTGGCTTGTTGCTGCTCTTGCTTGTAGCCAATTATCATGGCTTCTTTCTCTTGCTCATGCACTTTCTGGACTATTGACTTTACATCCAATATTGAAAACATAGGCCAAGTTTGGCATCTTTAATAAAAGTCAAAAAGTCAAAAAGTCACTATCCTATTTAAGTCACATCATCTTATTTAAGTCACATCACATCTCTATCATGTCACTTCAAACCCAACCCATATTTCATAAAAAGTCAAAAAGTGCACTTTTTTAGAACATCCCCAACAACCCCTTAATAAAAGCCAAAGACTTGGCTTCTGGTGCTTTACCTTGCTGCCTACAACCAGGCATCATTGTCATCTTTAATGACCACCTCTTTATCAGCACTCTCTTGGACTAAGTGCTTCAGGTGTGTCACTTCCTCATCAGCCGTCACTTCGGCTAAGCCATCAGATTTCCTCAGTATACTGAGTGGTGTCACTCCTTCAATATACAACTTGGCCTCTGCGAAATCTGCGCAGGCTATGAAAGGTTGAGGATCTGCATCAATTTCCTCTGTCTCTCCATTGCTTAGGGCCACCATTATTTTCTGATGCAAAGAGAAAAGCACACATTTGTTAGTGTGGATCCAATCTTTACCAAGTAAAGTATTGTACTTAGCATTACTGTCGATGACGAAGAACGCCGTCATGCAGTCCCTGGTTCCCACACTCAGGTTGATGGGTAGAATTCCCTGAGCCATCTGTTTGTCCCCAGCAAAACCAGCAATGGTTGTACTAGTTGGGATTAACCTGGGATTCCTTTTCCCTAATTTTTTCAAGGAAGATTTCGGTAGTAAGTTCACCGCTGCCCCATTATCCACCAAGACTCGGTTCAACTGTATCCTATCGAAAAAGGCCTTAATATACAAAGGCTTAACATGTTGTGTCATAGAATTCGAGGGATATTCAAAAGGATACGAAAGGTTAATACTTACCACTTCTTCACTCTCATATTCAGTTTCCATTGGGGTAACCATTCTGGAGTTATCTTGTACCATACTCACTTGTGAGTCTTCGCTAGAGATTAGAATTGGGTCAATTTCTTGGCTCTCTTGATTCTCATCTCCAGCTTGGAATTCATACGGTAGTATGCGTACCATGTTCACTGACACTGAGCCAATTTGGATGGCTGGCTGTGTCTGCTTCTCCTTTTGGCCACCTTGTTCAGTTACTCCAGAAGCATCTTCATGCTACTTTCTGGTACTTCATCCTTTGAATGGTCTGTCACGACTGGTTTTTCAACTAGAAATGTTTGTTCAGCCATGAAGGCTTCGAACATTTCTTCCTCAATCATTTTTTTTTTTGGCCTAAGCCAACTTCTGTCTCTGCCTCGCTGTCATTTTCCATCAATGCCTTCTCCAATCCCGCTAAACTGGATTTCTCTCTGGCTTTGAGTTTAGAGTGAACTTTGGCCAACTGTTCTCTGTTGCAACCCATTTTTCCTTGTAGAGTTGGTTTGGAGTATGGTCGGACTTTGGATTCTTCTTTCCTTCTGTCTGTACCAATGAAGAACTCTCTCCATTCTCTTTCAGGTCTCGCTAGTACTGAGTATACCTACGCTGAATTTTTCTCCTTTGTGATCTAGAAATTACAGGGACCATATCTGGTTCCTTTGTTTTTGGGTGCTTAAGCAACATCCAATTGTTTGGAGCCACCAAAGGAGGCTTAACAATCCTGCCTTGGTTTCCAATTACATCTCTTTGGGTAAACACTTTCCTAGTTTTATTCTGAATCACAAACCAATCTAGGACCCCAGGTACCCACGAACCTACTGACCCTGCCGTTGAACTGCTTCTTTTCTTTTTCGAAGTCATCTTCGAAGCTAGCTGCGAAGGCCACTGCTTGGTCCTGACTTCATGCTTTGGGCCTAACTCAGGCCTTCGATGAAGGTGTCCACTTTCTATCCTGCATGAGGCTGGTCTAAGAGGCCAATCTCTGGCTTTGATCCCATAAACTGAACCTCTTTCCAATCTCCTCTCAGAATGACTGCTCTCTATTCTGTCATAATTAACTAGCCTGGATTCATATAAAGGCCTCTTGTCTTTGGAATGTATCCTATCAGCTGTTGGTTCAACCCTTAATGGCTGCTGCCTGACACCAGATAGATATGACCTTTTATTGTAAGCATTGGTTGGTTTAGGACGTCTTTGCACATCCTTGTAGTATTGCTTCCCATCAATCGGAAGTCCTTTCAACCACTTGTAGCTTAGTCTGCACCTAGGACACATCCTCTGCGTTACAGCTGCTTCTAAGGAATCGTCATCCAGTGCTTCTTCCTCAGAGTCTTCCCTCTAGTGTGGGAAACCTTGTCCAATAGCTGGTAGATTTCCAGTGTCTTTCTTGATTGCTGTCTGGTTAGCCACATGCATTTGCACATTGACTTCTTCTAATTCTTTCAAAGACAGGATCTGAAAATCCGGCATATGACATTGGCTGCCACCTCTCCAATTTCTGGAAATGGATTACTGTCGATCCCCATGGCCTTTTCAGCTTTGGCTGGGAATTTCAAACTTCCTTTCCCAATTTGTTCTTGGATCCTGTTTCGAAAAACAACACAGTTTTTAGTCGAGTGAGACTAAGAATTATGCCATTTACAATGTACCTTTCCTTTAAGTTCATCAAGAGATGAAATTTTAACCCCTTTTGGTAACTTAAGGAAGTTAGCTGCGAGCAAATGATCAAAAATGTCATCTGCCTTAGTTAAATCGAAAGAGTATTTCCTGTGAAGGTCTTTCTTTTTAAACTGCTGGTCAATTGTTGTATCTTTATGAATTAATACTTCACAGATCACAGGTTCTTTCCCCACAATCTCTACTGCATCAATCTCATAGTTAGGATCTTTGTAGTATGTCTTGTATGATGCATTATTTCGATCTTGTTCCTCTTCTAGTAATGCTTCATACCTAGATACCTTATAAGTCAGTTCCACTAAGTCCCTGAACTCTGTTGAGTCAAACTTCTTTCGAAGCCTAAACTCTAAGCCATTTTGAGCCATTCTTACGAATTCTGGCTCTGGCAAGATGACTCTATATTTATTTCGAGCCCTTTTAAATTTGGCAATAAACTAAGTAGCCTTCTTTTCAAGCCTTTGACTCAATCTTGCCGGGTCTGCCATGGAAACCTCTGGCTCTGATTGGAAGAATTGGGCATGAAATGCCTCTTCCATTTGTTGCCAAGTTTGGATTGAGCCAGGTGTAAGGTTAATGTACCATACAAATGCTCCACCAGTTAGAGAATTTGGAAACAGTCTTAGCTTCATATAGTCATTATTAGTAAATTCACCGAATTGAGCAGCAAACCTAGCAATATGCTCTACTGTTGATTGGTTTCCACTTCCATAGAAAAGGGCAAAATCTGGTATCCTGAAACTTCTTGGGTATTCATGTACCCTATCTATCCATTCTGGATATGGTTTTCTGTATACAAGAGTCTGGACCCCTCGAGCCATTAGTCCACACATTTCCCTAACGATTTCAGTAATTTGGTCCCTAGGGACCATATTTTGTGCTTGCTGAACCACTGTTGGAAGAGCAAACACAGGATTTGATGGACAAACTTATGCTTGTGGTCCTCTTGGTCCATAAGGTGGTATGTTTGGGACTGGTTGTCCCTGTGGTACAGGTTGCTGTTGGAGGTGTGGGTAACCCCTTTGAATTTGTCCTGCAAAAGGTGCTGGAACTTGTGTTGTGTTTCTTCCATTTGTAGGAAAACCTTCCAACCCCCCGGGTATAAATTCAAATAAGGGATTAGTGAACCCCCTTGTGCCAGGTATGGCTTCGCACATGGGATTTGGAGCTATTCTTACGCCATTTTCTTGTACTGGGCCAATTCCACCAAATTGCATGGCTTCACTGTTAAATACTGAGACATTTTGACCTACTACAGGCCGTGGAATAGGTTCGTACCAAGACTGAGGTGATGGTCTTTCATAGTTCTGATTACTAGCTTGACCATTAGAATGTCCATTTACTTGCATTGGCTGTTTATCTCTAGCCAATCTGTGTTGAGGGACATTCGAAATTTCCTCCATGTGTCTTACGTTTGTTAGCTGGTGGTTATTCATTCGATCCAAAAAGGATATTGCCCACCTTTCCATTGTGTTCATTAATTGTTGTCACATTGCATCTATTAAGCCACCCCATGGATTCATTGGCTGAGTAGATGAGACAGTGGATGGTTCAATTCCTTGGTCTCGTCCAATATTACGAACATATGGTATTTGTTCGGAAGTACTGGTCTGTTCGACCATAGGTTCTGATAAAATGGGAGTTTCCACAGGATGTGTTATCACATTATCCTCTGGTTTAGGTATTTCTACCTCTCCTTCTACGCCTTCTTCCAAGCACTCATTTTCTCTTTGTCTCCTACGTCTAGCCATCTCAATTGGTCTCACTGGGCGTGCCAAAAATGTATGTTGGCTTTTTGGCTTTCGAAGGTTATTATTGTAATTGCGAGTGTGCCAGTAAGGATCAATCAGTCCTTACAGAAATTTAATTGACAACCAATTATCAGACGATTGTGTTTTAGTTCTCTCAGCCTCAATGAAGAGGACTTTTACTGGTGGCTTGATTTAGGAGAATTAAGCAAAATATCGATCAAATAAAAAACAACTGAAGTATTTCATTAGAATGAAAAACTTACAATGATTCAAACTCAGCCTCGTAGAGGCTTACAGCGACAATCTACTTGAAACTACTTTTATAAATGAAGTGCAGTGCAGAATTTAAAGTACTGGAATGTAAAGAACAGGAAATATAAACCTAAGTAAAGTAGAATAAGACTGGTTTTTGGATCTGAGTCTGGGGGGGGACTCTTTTCTGGGGTCTTCTCTGCTATTTATACTGCTTAAGGATGACTATCGAACTGCTCCTCCATGATCGCTGATCATGTTGCCTCAAGATTAGCTCCATCACGCCATCACTTGCAGTTAGGCTTCCCTCTTAAATTTGAATTCAAATGTGAGTAGCCGATAATGCCACATCACTTTGTATCTCTCTGCTAATCCACTGCTACTCAAATCTCGTAACAACCAATACTAACTGCCACGTGTATGATCAGGATCGAAGATTTGAATAGTCTTCCCATACTACCCTTATTTTGCCACGCGTCGAATTGTAATTGGTTTGTACAAAATATGTAGCCAATACTTATAAAATTGATACAAGAGATAAATTATGAACCACGTAGTAATTTGTTCTAAAATTTAACAATTGAAACTTGATGTGCATAAATGTAAGGGTTTAGTTTTGAAAAATAATTTTGAAAAATAATTTTTTAAAACAGTTTGCAAAATTTAAAAACTTGTTTAGTTATGTATTTTGAAAATAATTTTGAAATGATTTATATTTTTTTTGTAGTTGAATAGATGGGATGATTTGTATTTAAATTGAGAGAAAATTATTTATAAGCCATATTAGAAGAACTTATTTAATGTGAAGTCCTGTGTAGCTTCTTATAAAGTTTTAAGTCCTATTTAGATTAGAAGGTGTTTCACAAGGTCCTATGAATTGTGATTAAATGGTATTAGTGTACTATTATACACTTTATATGTTTTCATATTATAAATTATTCTATCATTCAGACTACTAAGCTTTTGGAAACTTTTAGGAAAGTGCAATGCGTACGCGTCGTCTGTGAAAGTGAATGTCGCATTGATCGCGGATTCCGGTGGATTTTGAAAATGTTTATGGTTTGGATCTAGATATGGGAGATGTTGTTGTCAAGGTTGGGGGTTGTGTTGTTTGTTTTTGCTGATTTGGACTCCAAGCGTTTAAGGGAAGGAAGTAAGCTTTTTTGCTTCTAATATGGCTTTCACAGTCTGTTACAACCATCCAATGTTAACCCACATCTATAATGTGGTTATGTATTGTGTGTGTTACGTTCGGTTGTATTTGTTTTTGAATTTGTGCTATGTCGTTGTTGTTGTAAGTGCTTACATACGTGTCATGTTACGTTTTGCAAACTTACTGATTTTTTAATTGAATGTAAAAATGTTGTTGGTTTATGAAAAATGGTACATCCATACATTGACACAATTTCATTAGCCTTCAATGACATAAAATTTAAGTTGTAATGTTAATCCACATCTGCAATGTTGTCATGTTTTGTGCGTGTTACGTTCGGTTGTATTTGTCTTTGAATTTTTGTTATGACGTTGTTGTATTTAGTGTTTACATACGTGTCACGTTACGTTTCACAAACTTACTGGGTTTTTAATTCTTTTAATAGTATGTGAAAATGTTGCTGGTTTATGAAAAATGGTACAACCATACATTGGCACACTTTCATTAGCCTCCAATGACGTTATATTTAGGTTGTAATATTAACCCACATCTGCAATGTTGTCATGTTTTGTATGTGTTACTGAACGGTTGTATTTGTCTTTGAATTTTGTGTTGTGATATTGTTGTATTCAGTGTTTACATACGTGTCATGTTATGTTTCGTAAACTTACTAGATTTTTGATTTTTTTAATTGAATGTGAAAATGTTGATGGTTTATGAAAAATGGTACAGCCATACATTGACACACTTTCATTAGCCTCTAATGACGTTACATTTAGGTTGTAATGTTAACCCACATATGCAATGTTGTCATGTTTTATGCGTGTCACGTTCAGTTGTATTTGTCTTTAAGTTTGTATTGTGACGTTGTTGTATTTAGTGTTTACGTACGGGTTACGTTATGTTTCGCAAACTTAATGGGTTTTTGATTGCATATGAAAATGATGCTCGTTCGTGGAAAGTCTTGGAATCTATGTGAATGAAGCTCTTAGTTTTCATTATGTATTATTGAGTTCGGAGTTAGATTGTTTATCTATAAACTTTCTTATGACGGCCTTTGAAGTGGGTTGTGAATATCGGAATCTTGGTTCGTTCGTTCATGTTTAGAAGCGAAACGACCGTATTGAAATCTAAGCATAAAAAAATTCCAGTGTCTGGTTGCTCTAGATATATCTTATGCTACTTGAATTTGATTCTGATCAGGATATCTCTTATTTTTTTGTTTACCATCCAATCCCAAATTTGGTTCATTGGCGTTCTTGTGGAGATTATTACGTTTATGTTGAATTTCAAATTCACATCCACATAGATATGATCTATAGTAATATTCAATTTCCTATATATGATTTTGTCATTATTTGTGATATTAACAACTATTTTTTAGGATAAATGTGTCAACCAACTTTTCACAGGACTTATGAGAACATAAGGCTCTGTTTGACAGAGCTCCCTAAACTTAATTCTACACTTACATTTGAGTGTGGTGTTTGGTTCACGTTTTCAAAAGTTGATTCCATACTCACTTTTAGAAACACGTCTACTTGGTCATCCTCCTGGACGTCCGACCGGTTGACTGAAATATATATATATATATATATATATTTTAAATAAAAAATATTTTTGAAATTTTGTTTAAATTTTTTTATGAGTTTTGAATAAAATTTTGGATTGTGTGTTTAGTTATGAGTTATAAGTTTTTTAATCAAATATCATGTCACATCAAATCATTTTAAACTCAATTTAAAACTCTTTTCAAAACTCATAACTAAACAAATTTTTCATACTCAAATTATAATTCCAAAACTCACAAACTCAAAATATAACTCTATTCTCAAATCATAATTCTAAAACTCTACCAAACGTTACTTAAATTTTTACTTAGGACCATATGTAACATAAGTCTCTATAATAGGACTTATAAATAATTTTTCCTAAATTATATCATTATATTTGAAAATTTTATATAAGTTTTATATTTGTATATCATCACTCAATAAAAATATATTCACGTGAAATTTAATAATATAAAGTTGTAGAATGTAATCATGAAGATAGAAAAAAAAATAGTAGATAAAAAGGCAAAATAGTCATTTAAAAAATTTTAGAATCTAAGGAGCAATTTGTAATAAGATTGCAAATCTCAAGAAAAAAAATATATAATTTTTTAAATATGAGAAGATGTGCATTAAATAAAACCTCGGAGTGTCATTTATCTTAATTTTTTTAAATATATATATATAACTTATTTTAAATCGTATTAATCACCGCTTAAGTCACTTGTCAATCATGGAGTCACAAGACCAGTATTTAATTATACTTTTAATTATGAATAATGTTAAAAATTTTACAAATTTTGTCAAAATTGTTATCAACTATTTTATATGAATGTGAGACTCGCTTCATATCCCATACCCAGTAAAACTTTTGAAATTGTTTCATAATCTCGTATGTGAAATTTCATTTCCCTTATATGTACACTTATGCAATTAAGTCACAACCATCCTCAAGAAGCATGACTGTGATTGTGATACACTTATTTGACACCTACACTTGTCTGATGCCCTTGGCATATGTCGGACACATTTGGGCTTTGTTTTATAGATGGGTACAATATCAAATCTCAAAATATGTAGCCTTCTTTTTTAGTAAGCCATAAGCTCGCCTTGTTGCCTCACACTAGCCTTGCATATTATATTAGCTAGAAGGGTAGCACGCACATAGGTGATTTAATATTGATTTGATATTTTTTTAGTATGTACTGTAAATTTTAGTAGTAATATTATTCTTATTGTTTTTTTTTAATCTTATTTATTCTTATTTTTTTCCCCACTAACTCACAAATGAATTAGTTTGACTATTGTGTAGAATATTTAATAATTTATTTAGATTTTATTGTCACCTTTTTAGTTAATATAAAATGCAAACTTAAACTTGGAGCGATGAGGAAAGATGATGGATTCATTGAAGCAAGGCAAAAGCTAAGAATAACTTTTACAAATCTTATTTATTCTTATTTTTTCCCCACTAACTCACAAATGAATTAGTTTGACTATTGTGTAGAATATTTAATAATTTATTTGGAATTTATTGTCACCTTTTTAGTTAATATAAAATGCAAACTTAAACTTGGAGCGATGAGGAAAGATGATGGATTCATTGAAGCAAGGCAAAAGCTAAGAATAACTTTTACAAGATTCAATCAACTCAATAATTTCAAAAAAGTATTACAAATACTAAAAATCCATTGATTCATAATTCAGTCATAACTAAGATGTAAAATAGCTACTACTAAAGTATAAACATAAAATAAAACCACAGAAATAATATGGAAAGTAGGTGAACAAGGACAGTGGGGTTATAGTTTTATTGAAAGAGTTGGATAGAGGGATTATATTGCAACAGTGGAAAACTGTATATATGTTTAAATTGAATTGTAAGGCCTTGTTTGAGAACATGTTATTTTAGTAATTTTTGAGTTTTTTATGAAAAGATATACAAAAAAGTAGAGAAAATGATGTAACAACTTATAGTGATTTTTTGGCTAAAACAAAAGTTACCAAACGAGACTTAAGTATCCAACTAAAAGTTTTACTAAACTTGTACAATTTGATCCGATGTCTAACTATGAGTTAAAAGAATTTTCCGATTTTTTTTTTTTTTAGAAAAATTATAAAGAAGTTTAACAAAAATAATTACCAGAAATTATATTTTTTATTTTCAAATTTTATTCTCTAATAAAAGTGAAAATTTTATGAAAAAAATTACTTACTATTTTTTTATCCACTTATTTATAATTTTTTTTGGATAAATTACAAACATCCCCTGAGATTTGATTAAAATACAAATCGCCCCCTGTGGTTTTGAAAATTATATTTCACCCACTCAGGTTTCTAATTTTATAATAAATTGCCCATTTTATTAATAAATTATCAAGTCAATTAACAGTTTTTAATGATGTTAGAAATATATTTCAATTAATAATTTAGATAATTTTATTATTATATAGGAGAGCAATTATGAATTTTATTTTTTAATTATTTCTATTAAATAAAAAATACTAACAAAGAAATATTTATAATTTTTTTAAACTATAAAGAACAATTTATATTTTAAATAAATCTTAAAAAATATATTTGTAATTTTTTTTTTTTTAAAGTATATTTTGAGAACTCAGAAATCAATTTCATTGCAAAGTAGTCAAGAATGCCAGGATAGTGGGATTGATTGTCATCTCCCACTATTCATGTGGAAAAGAAAAGCATTTATGTCAATCTCTCTCTCTCTCTCCCCATGGTAAGCTTTGCCTTGCAATAAAATTGAAAATTAGGCCTCTTGTCAGAAGGGTTACAAAAGTCAGTTTATTAATTTTTTAATTTATTTGAATTATATTATTATTTTTTATTTTTTATATATCTTTTCATAATAAATAAATAAAAAATTCAATTTTTTTAACATTTCTTAAAACAAACCTTAATTAATAAATTTTTAAATTTTTAGTTTTCTTAATTAATAAACAATCCTTAATTAATAAACAATCCTTAACAGTTTAGAGATTTGTTAGACACAAAAATAAAAAATAAACAATTTTATATGACGTAGCCGCTCTCATGTGGGTTTTTTAATAAATAAAAAAAGCGTTAAAAATTTTCACCAATTTAATTGTACAATTGTTCAATATAGATATAATACTCTCAATTATTTCCACTCTCAATTATTTCCATTGTACAATTGTTCGAAAAGACCTATGACAATGTGTCATGGCAGTTTCTCCACCATACTCTTTTGGATTATAACTTGAATGCCTATTGGATAGAGTTAATTATGAATTGTGTTACCAATGTTGATGCATCTATTCTCTGGAATAGGAAAAAGTTGCAGGACTTTCCTATGGAGAAAGGGCTAAGGCAGGGGGATCCGTTATCTCCTTACCTGTTTGTGCTTTGCATGGAGAGACTTTCAAATATGATTTTGGCTAAAGTCAATGATAAAAGTTGGAAAGGGGTGAGGGCTTCTGTACAAGGCCCTGCTATTTCCCATCTCTTCTTTGCAGATGATCTTCTCCTTTTCGGTAGAGCGGAGGAAAGAAATTGTCAAACTATCATGGATGTTTTGAGGAAGTTTAGTGCTATTTCTGGTCTTAAGCTAAACCTCCTGAAGTCCAAAATCTTCATGTCTCCTAATGTGTCTATATCCAAAGCAAGGAACTTGAGTGGGCTGTGTGGCATTTCTCTTACACTTGATTTGGGCAGATATCTTGGTATTCTTTTGCTTCATAGCAGATGTAGTCGGAATCATTTCCAGTTTATTATTGATAAGATTCAAAGTAGGCTTTCTGAGTGGAAAACAAGTATGCTCTCATTTACGGGGAGAGCTACTCTAATTCAATCAGTCACTTATGCAATTCTTACTTATTTCATGCAAACCATGCTTCTTCTCGCTAATATTTGCAAGGTTATTGATAAGCATAACTGTAATTTGTTGTGGGATGACTGTGAGAATAAGAAAAGAATTCATCTTTTGAATTGGGCTACTATTTGTAACAGTGAGAAATTTGGAGGGCTTGGTCTTCGTAAGGCAAAGCTCCAGAATAGTGCCTTGTTATCCAAACTGGGCTGGAGAACCCTTTGTAAGGACTCTAGCTTGTGGGTGAAGGTGCTGGAGCAGAAGTATTTGCTTAATGACCAACTCATGACTTATTCTTCTAAAAGGAACTCCTTCCTTACTTGGAGGGGTATCCTTAAGTCGAGGGATGTCTTAAGAAAAGGCATCAAATGGGGGGTTGGTGATGGTTCTAAGATCTCCATTTGGCATGATTGGTGGTGTGGGGAGGCTTCTTTAGCATCCCAATACCCGAATCATAATTCCATTAATATGGACAAGGTGGATAAGCTCATGAATGGCTTAGGGGAGTGGGATGTGAATATGTTTGAGTCCTATCTTCCCAGGGATGTTTTTTCTGAAGTGCTCAAAATCCATTTACCCCAATTTGTTACTTTTCCTGACACCCCTTTTTGGAAGGGGTCCCCAAGTGGTAATTTTTCTACTGTCACAGCTTATCAGCTTGCTTTTCCTCCGGTGGAGAATCCTATGTTTCTGGACTGGGTTTGAAAACTTCAGATTCCCCAAAAGCTTAAAGGTTTCTTATGGCTCATTTTTCATGATAGACTGCTTACTAATGCTTTGCGAATGTTGAGAGGTTTATCAGAAGATGCTAGTTGTCCCAGATGTTATCATCATCTGGAGGATGTTGAACATCTGGTTCGTAGTTGTATGCATTCTAAACATGTTTGGGATAATTTGGTTGGTAGTCATGATTGTGTTCTGAATAGGCAGGGCTTTCCTTGATTAGTTCAAAAGGAATTTACGTCCCCAAACTGATGTGATTTCCAACTGGAGCTTAGTCTTTGCAATTACTGTTTGGCAAATTTGGAAAGATAGAAACAGGATAATTTTGATAATATTGAACCTTCTTGGCAAAAAACAGTCTATCTTATTTGTAATTGTGTTAATGAGATTCAACAAGCTTTTGATTAAAATTTACACTCTAATAGGCCATCTCTTACTTTGGTTAATTGGATACCTTCTCCTGCAGGAAAGATCAAACTTAATACTGATGGATGTGCCCGTGGAGATCTGGGGAAAGGTGGGTTTGGAGGCGTCTTTAGAGACGAGCCAGGTATTTGGATTTATGGTTTCCTTAGGCAACTGGACTCTTGTCAGAGCCTTGAAGCTTAAATGTGGGGTATATACTAAGGGCTTACGATCGTGCTGGAAAAAGGAATGCATGAAGTCATAGTGGAAACAGACTCTACTTTGGTTGCAGTTTTGCTCACTGAAGGCCTTCTCCAAAACTGCTCTTTCCACAGCATAGTAGAGGATGCTTGGCACTTGTTCCGTAGGTGTACTTGCACTATTCGTCATATCATGCGGGAAGGTAACAAATGTGCTGATCTCCTTGCCAACATGGGGGCTGATCAAAGGGACCAGTTGGTGATGGTGGATGATCCTCTTGCTGGAGTTCGGAGCCAAGTAGTGGCAGATATGATTGGAACGGCATATCGTCGAATCTAGGGTGGCTGTGCCTGCTCTTGCATTGTTTTCTTTTTCTTTTTCTTTTTTTTTGCTTCTTGCTTGTGTTTCCCTTTCCGATGTACCCAAAAAAAAAAAAGAAAACATTCATAATATTAATCAATTATGTCATATTATTTGAATTTTTTTTCAATAACTAAACTAATATTTTGCTAGAAATTTTTTACTCTTATTTCTATAACTGCTTTTAGATGTAGATAACGATATATGGTCCTCCTATAGAGAAGGCTGAGTTTGAGAAGTTGTTATCATTATTACATCTTCTGGTGTACAATAATGTTAGAAGGGGATTGTTAATGAATAGACAAGACAAGTTGAGAGATTACTTGATTTTTGAGAAACATCACATAACATGTCGTTATGTATTAATTTAATAATAGAGATAAATTTGATATTCTTTTTAAATACAAATAAAATTATAACATGATATTTTTTATCTAACATATGATCGAATTAAAACTCTCAATTTATTTTATATATATATATATATATATTACATTTGAGTTTATTATTACTTCAAGCTTTGGGCTACATTGGGTTGAAGGTTGACACTACTGTGGGTTAATAATTAATGCTCCAACAAAATTTGCTTGCCACCTTTTCATTTAATGCTGTAATTCTTCCCTCAATATCATTACTAGTAGTTGTTATTGGACTTTTGCACCCAAGAAAAAAAATTGCAAATAAAATAAAATTTTAAAAATTATCTCCACTCTATATCATTTGATAGGACTTAATAAACATGATTTTTTTTACTAAAATAGTCACAAAAAGAATAAAATAGACTTTTTAGTCAAATAAAATAAAATATTACATCCAAACGATAATCATTTCATTTTTTTACTCACAAAAGTCAAAAAAGTTAAAAAATTTATCCCAAACGGGACTTTTTAATCTAAGGCTCAAATAGTCAAAAAAATCAAAAAGTTAAAAAGTTAACCCATATTCCAAACGAATCTATACGGACAACAATAACCAAGTACTTCATAGATTTATAAGAGTATTCGTAGTGAGTTAAATATGTGTGTTAAAATGCATGTTAAATAATAAAAAGTGATAAGAGTAGTGAGAGGGTGATTTATGATCTGGAGTTGGGCCGTGGTAATGGCCGAGCAGGTTGAGAGCCCAAACGATGCATGGGGCCGAGATGATTGACTATCCGCCAAGAGATGGGCTGCCAGAACTTGGGCCGGACAGAACTTGGGCCGAGTGTGTGTCACCCCAGACCGTAAAGAAGCTGCTCGGTTGGACCGAGCTGCTCAACTAGGCGATGGTCGAAGCAAGACAAGCGGAGTGACCGGCGCCCGGAAAGGCGTGGTCAGCCGAGGTAACTGTTTGCCTGGCAGAAAGGCCGGCCACAGGAGGTGCCTCGGGCTAGGCTTTGCCGAGATGTCGCCTAGCCCAGTCCTTCTTGGACTTAGCCAGTGAAGTGCTTGGGTATGAAGCACGGCACGGCACGGCAACGGATAGAGCAGCTCGGCTGCCGAGCTCCAGCTGTGAAGACAGGCAGTTGAGGTTAGATGATGAATGGCATGGTTTATGCTGACAGATGGGATAGCAGAGCCACGTGTCAGGAGATGACTGCTGAAAAATGATAATTTCAGTTTTTTTTTTTGTTTTTTGTTTTTTGAAAAGGATTTTTTATGTTTTTTTTAAATGACGTGAAAAATGCTAATTTTGATTTTATTTTATTGACTTTTTTTATTTTTGATTTTTGATTTTTTTTTGGAAAACGCTTTTTCATGTTTTTTATTTTAAATGACATGGAAAATGCTAATTTTGGTTTTATTTTATTGTCTTTTTTTTTTTGGTTTAATTTTTGTTTTTTTTTTTTGGAAAAAACTTTTTCATGTTTTCTATTTTTAATGACGTGGAAAATAGTAATTTTGATTTTATTTTTATGCCTTTTTTTTT
>NW_021027014.1:99040-203705 GCF_004153795.1 Camellia sinensis
GTAAATACGTCGTTTGCATAAGGCACGAGGTAGACCGGTAGCGAAGCTGGAGGTGGGTTGGCAAATACGTCGGTGTCAGAGCCCTGGCCGAGGTGTTCGCAGGCGGACTTCCAGCCGGCCTTGAAGTAGATGTCTTGTGTTGCAAAGACTTGCTTCTTGTAGCTCTGCTCGGCCTCGTTAAAACCGGCGTTGTTGGCAGCCCGGCAAGCCTTCTTCTTGGACTTCTTCAGGGTGTCCACCTCGGTTTGGAGCTCGTTTTGTTTTTTCTCGGCCGCATTCAGCTGACCGAGCAGTCTGTTATTGTCGGCGTTGGCCATCTCAAGGGAAGACTTAGCCCGGCCGAGCTCGGCTTGAAGGCTCTCGACCTGGCTGGCTGTGTCGTTGGCCTTTTGCCTAAGTCTGTGGATGCGCTCCAAAACCAGGTGTTGTTTTTGAATGGCCTGCAAAAAGCAAAGTTGATTAGCAAAAGGAACCGGGCAAACACTTGTGAAATTTTCAGAGGAACATCGACTTACCCTGGCCATGGACTTCACTGAGGATTTTACCAGCCGAGTGTCAGGGACGTGGTCGCTGCCGACCACATCGCTCGGTAGAAGAAAAGCTTTGGAGAGATCGAAGGCGAGCAAATGTTCTTTGTCGGCCTTGATCGAAGCCGTCGCCGGGATGTCTTGCCCCCGGTGCTTCAGCTGTGGACGCCAGGCTGGCACGGGGACAAGAGTTTCAGATGGGTGTTCGGTTGTCAGCTCGGCGACGAGCTCGGCAGAGGGATCTGCCCGCGGTCTTTTTCCAGCTCGGCGTGTTTCTCTTGCAGACTGTCCGGCGGCTGGAGAAGCTAGGGCTACCACGGCGACACTTGATTGACCACCAGCCGGGGAGCGGGTGACAACGCTCGGTATCTCGGCCGAGGTTGCAGTTAGAAGGTTTTTGATGCGGCTTCTTTTAGCCATTTCCTGTTCTTCTGTCAAACGGATCAAGGGGACGTCTGGAAGGGTAGGATCTGGAGGTGGCGAAGGAGCTCGGAGGAAGTCAGTTACTCTACTCCGGTGCGGAGCAGAATACCTGTAGGTCGGGGTGTAGCCGAGTAAATCGTTGTAATCTCGGTGAGAATACCGAAGCACGGTCCGAATTGCCTCAACGTTGGGAAATTGATAGTTGGCTTGTAAGGCTTGGATTGCTGCAAAAGAAACAGGAAAACCGGTTAGTTACAGTGTAAAGAGTTAGGCTGACCGAGCAAGTTTGAGTGGCTTACATGAAGAACTGAAGTCCTTGTTTATAAACCAGCCTGGCACCTTGGCTGTTTCGTAATTGCCCGACACCTAGAAAAAATCGTCATCGTGAAGATCTTTATCCGGGGTGCCGGTTACAATTTTTTCCTTGCCCGGTCTTATCTTCAAGTAATAAGCTAAACCATCCCCGGTGTGGCCCATTGTGTATTGCCTCAATATCTCGGCTAGACCCAAGTTGGTGCCTAGCCGATTGTTCAATTCGTGAACGCCGTTGATTATTCTATAAGTATTGGTGGACACTTGTGTGGGTGCCAGCCCGGTGCGGCGGAGGAACTCGGTTATAAGTGGGTTGAGCGGGAAACGGAGGCCCCCTTCGACAATTGAGAGCACGGTGAAGGGGCATTGGTCTAGTCTGCCCCAGGGTGTTGTCTCCTCTTCAGCCAGTTCGAGATGGACGTCGGCCGGGATGCCGTACTCCTCTCTGAAAGCAGCTAGCGCTGCCGGAGTATCCACTAGGAAGCGGAATTTCCCCATTTATGGCCGGACTGTGATAACTCGGTTGAGCTGTTTGGCACAATGGCAATTGTTAATCGCTCGGTCTTGAGAACCTGAGGAATGGACAGTGGTCCCCTTGGACTCTGCAGGAAAAGGAGGGCAAGTGTAAGTGTGAGCGCGGTCGCGCGGAAGGAGCTAGTCTGTAGCTCGGTCGTTAAGGGTGCCAAACCACCTCGGTCTCCTAAGCTAACTAAAGAGCTCGGTCTCCCAGGCAGGCTAGATATTAGCCCGGTTGAGCGACCATTTCCTTTTGTTATCTCGGTTTTTGCCGGGGTTGAGACAAACACGTTATTTGCTCGGTCAGAATGGTTTTTTGGATCAAAAGAAGACCGGGAGCCCGGTTCGCCCCAGTTCTTCAGTGTTCTTCATGGAGATGAAGAACACCAAGAACAGTGGGAGGTTTGGGACGGATTCTATGGCCTATGCCCTTAGAACTACGTTTTTGTGCCCTAATGTGTGTAATATGAAAGAAAATAGCAACTCAAGAGGGATTGAAGATCTTACCTGTGAAGGGCTGGAGCTGTTCTTCCAAGCACGAAGAATGGCAGTCGAGTATGAGAGGAAATGGCTTGAGCTCTGAATCGTCAGGTAGAGAAGAGGCAGTAGGAAGAAATGGCATAAGGGGGGTCTTGTATATGTAAGCACGAGAGGCCGCCCAAATTCAAATTCTGGCAAAAACGGCGGGTTGGCTGCTCGATGACCAATGACAGCCCACCACGTGTCCCCATTTATGGAACGTCAGGACTGAAGCGACGGGTTGAAGAGTCGAAGAGCCAACCGAGCTACTTCTGAAGAAGAGGACGTCAGCCGTGGCGTACAACCGGTCAAGTTCGCAGACAGTTATGTTAACTAGCCCGGTCGCCCTTTCTCGTCTTGGAGACCGGAGGAATGTTATCTCGGTCGAAGTAAGTAATCTCAGTCACGCTTTCGCGGACGGAATTAAGGGGCAATTGAGAGGGTGATTTATGATCTGGAGTTGGGCCGTGGTAATGGCCGAGCAGGTTGAGAGCCCAACGGTGCATGGGGCCGAGATGATTGACTATCCGCCAAGAGATGGGCTGCCAGAACTTGGGCTGGGCAGAACTTGGGCAGAGTGTGTGTCGCCCCAGACCGTAAAGAAGCTGCTCGGTTGGACCGAGCTGCTCAACCAGGCGATGGCCGAAGCAAGACAAGCGGAATGACCGGCGCCCGGAAAGGCGTGGTCAGCCGAGGTAACTGTTTGTCTGGCAGAAAGGCCGGCCACAGGAGGTGCCTCGAGCTAGGCTTTGCCGAGATGTCGCCTAGCCCGGTCCTTCTTGGACTTAGCCAGTGAAGTGCTTGGGTATGAAGCACGGCACGGCACGGCAACAGATAGAGCAGCTCGGCTGCCGAGCTCCAGCTGTGAAGGCAGGCAGTTGAGATTAGGTGATGTTCAGCAAGGTTTATGCTGACAGATGGGATAGCGGAGCCACGTGTCAGGAGATGACTGGGAGTAGATATGGGGCACAGAGGGTATATAAGCATGTCTGCGCCCCCCATACGCGGCAGATGAACACTTTGTAAGGATTTTCTTACACTAAAACACCTCCCCTCTCTCTCTCTCTCTCTCTTTCTCTCTCTCTCTCTCTCTCTCTATCCTAAGATGTGTGCTAACTTGACCGTCGGAGGGTTTCTCCGGCCACACACCGCCGGGTAGCTCACCGTTATTTGCTCGCAGGTGATCGGACATAAATGGAGCTCGGAAGAAAGGAGTACGGGCTTGTCGAAATATTTGCTCCCCGTACAAGTAGTATATAATTTTGTATTACATGTTTCAACTTTGATTCAGGCCAAGTTTGGGAAGACTAAATAAGTGCACTTTTTGTCTTTTTGGACTAAAAAATTGAGGTTGAAAATATGGATGTTTGGGTTAACATGTGTGCTAACTTGACCGTCGGAGGGTTTCTCCGGCCACACACCGCCGGGTAGCTCACCGTTATTTGCTCGCAGGTGATCGGACATAAATGGAGCTCGGAAGAAAGGAGTACGGGCTTGCCGAAATATTTGCTCCCCGTACAAGTAGTATATAATTTTGTATTACATGTTTCAACTTTGATTCAATCTGTTGTCCTTTTAGATGTTTTGCCTAGTAGGTCCTAATTTTGTTTTTTCCCTATCTAAAAATAAAGAAAAATGTTTCTTAATTTAAGAAGTAAATAGGTGTTCCAACTGTGTAATATAATTAAAGTTGATATGTATGAGTGTGATTTAATTAAAGAGAAAAAAAAATAATCGACAATTTACCAAAAAAGACTATAGAAATCGCCACTTTCCCTCTTTCCGTAGTCATAGTTAGCAACTATTTTAACAAAAGTAATTAACAAGAAGGAACGTGCATTGGAAACAAAATATAAAATATCGTTAACTGTGATAATATTTTACTTCAATGAGTTTTTGGAGAATTTATTAGAGATACTCTAATGGTGTGTTTGATTAGGGGATTTGAGGAAGGATTTGGAAAAGAAAATTGAAAAATAGGTGAAATATGAATAAAATATGCCTATATTTGACATAGTTTTACACATCTTTGCCCTTTTCCTTTCTAAATCATTTCCTAAATCTTTCAACCAAACACAGCATACAACTCGTGTTGTAGAAAGGAAAAACATAGGCAAGACATTACGGTAGCGCTTGGTCATATATTAAAATTATGATTTATATAAAAAAAATTCAAATTTTATAATCAAACAAAGTTTTCAAAATATAATATAAATTTTTTTTTCAAAACTTATAACTAAACTCTTTTCAAAACTCTAATTTTTTAATAAAAAAATCAATTTTTTTTTATTTTGCTCTTTAAAATTATTTATTTATTTATTTTATTTTTTTTGAAAAAAATTCAATTCATTTTTATTTTTATTTTTATTTTTTTAGAAAAAATATTTTGTATTTTTTGAAGAATTTGCCAAATAATTGACCGCGCATTTAAAAAAAATATTTACAATAAAAATTATTTATCCTAAAAAAATAGAATTAGGAAAATTTTTAAATATTTAAAAAATCAAAAAATTTGAAAATATAACTCAAAACTATTTTCAAAACTCATAACCAAATAAGTTTTCTTTTTTCAAAAACTCAAAACTCAAATCATAATTCAAAAATTAAACCAAACTAAGCCTAAAAGTTTTAGAGTAAAATTATATAAATAAATCTTTTATTTATTTATTTATTATTAAATACAAAACAATAGAGTTCATATTAAAAAATATAAGTGGAACTCATTATTTTTTCTCACATACACTTTAACAAAGTCCATATAACAAATAATCAAAATTGAGTAGTAGTTTCATGACATCATAATAATATCAATTTTATTTTGCTAAGATTAAAAAGATTAAAATTAATAAATAAATTTCACCCATCCACAGAAACACAAAAATAAATAAAATAAAAATATATTTAAATATAAAAATATGACAACATAATTTTTTTTATTCATATATCTAATGAATTTTTAATAAAAGAGAATTAAGTATTATATGAATTAAATTTTAGGGAGTTCAATATAACTATACTAAATACGTAAGATTTATTGTATTTTCTGCAAACTTTGATAAATATTATTTTTTGGATAAATCACATTGACACCCCCTGAGATTTTTATTTAATACATATTTTCCTCACATTTAAAAAATTACATTTATCTCCAGTCAAATTAAAATGACATATTTGTCTCTTAGTCTTTATACATGTAAAATAATAAAATAATACAGATATTTTGTGCATGTCATTTCAAATGAAATAACAATCATTTTCTTTGGTTTAACTCACACAAAAAAAAAAAATTGAATTTTCAAATTTTTCATTTTTTTTTTATTTTTACTGAATTTTTTTAATATTTATATTTTAAACAATTTTTTATTTTTTAGAGACACCTAATCTAGATATACTTAAGAAGTATAATATTTTATGATTTTTTTTAAAATATAAAAATATAAAATTCAATACATTATCTTATTTTGTTGTATTCAATAGATTTTTTAAAAAATTTTTGCACAAATTTTATATTTTTTAAATATATCTAGATTAAATTAATCTAATATAAATATAATGCAGGAAATAAAAATAAAAATAAAAAATTATATTCATATATAAAAAATTATAAAAATGTTATGATAGTGATATTGTTGTAAATATAAATCATATTTATGAATATTTTATTTTTAAGTAAAAGGTCACCATTAAGTTATATCATTATATTTGAAAATTTTATATAAAATTTATGTTTGTATATCATCACTCAATAAAAATATGTTTAGATAGAATTTAATGATAGAAAGTTGTAAAATGTAATCACGAAAATAGAAAGAATAAATAGTAAGAAAAATGGCAATATGATTATTTAAAAAATTTTAAAATCCAAAGTGTAATTTGTAATGAGATTACAAATCTCAGAGAAAAAAAAATATAATTTTTCAAATGTGAAAAGAATTATATTAAATAAAAATTTTAAAAATTTATTAAAATTTTTATTAAATATTTTATATGAGTGTGAGACTCATATTATACGGATTTTATGCGGAGTCTCATATTTATATAAGATATTTGATAAAAATTTTAATAAATCTTTTAAAATCTCTAACATTACTTATTATTATTTATCATACTCTTTAATTTTTTATCTCTCTCTCTCTCTCTCTCTCTCTCTCAGATTGATGATGCTTGCTACATTCCAGCTGTGGTGGTGTGCTTTACTGTATTTGTTAGAGAGGTCAAACGCATGGTGACAAACCACATGAAGAGTCAGCTCAGTTCAACCCTTATTCACATCTCTCTCTCTCGAAAACTTCTCGGCATTTGAAACCAGTATTCCTATATGTCTAAATGAACAGTTCTTTTTGTCGATTTTGCAAACTCTTCGTTTCTGGGTCCATTTCAAACCAATGAACACAGCGTTGTAAATCCTGAAAAGGAACTTCAAAATGGGTAGAGCTCCAATCAATGCTTTTTCTCATCTTCAGTTACCATCTCTCGAGTTGGGTTTGTGTATCTGACCCTAATTACAAGCCATGGAGTTCAAGAAAGAGAAGCTAGTGAGGTAATTTTCGACTACTATCCTTTTTCTTTTTTCTGGGTGTTTTTTTTTTTTGGTGGATTGACTAATGGGTTTGGGAGTTCATAGGTTTTACAATGACGAAAAGCAAAATCTTGAGCATTCCTGGGAAACAAACAATAGCCAAAACCTCGAAAAACCCTCAACTCTGTACAAAGTTTCAGCGCCTTTGTTGAAGCCCGAAGGTGGAATCGGTGAGAAAGCTAGAATTAATGGGAATCTGAAATTCGAGGGTGGGTTCAAGATTTTCCCGGAAAATCATGAACCGTGGAGGAAAAGGATTCTTGATCCGGGGAGTGAAATTGTCTTGCAATGGAACAGGATTTTCATGTTTTCTTGTATGGTGGCACTTTTTGTTGATCCATTGTTTTTCTATCTTCCTTCAGCTGTGAATGATGGCAATTCATCTTGTATGAGCACTGATCTGAATCTTGGAATTATTGTGACTTGTTTTCGGACAATTGCCGATATATTCTATATGTTACATGTAATTATAAAGTTTAGGACTGCTTATGTATCTCCAAGCTCAAGGGTGTTTGGCAGAGGTGAACTTGTCATGGATCCTAAGATGATTGCGAGGCGGTATTTGAAATCCGATTTCTTCATTGATGTGATTGCCACACTGCCTCTTCCTCAGGTACTTGATTTGGAATTTGATGTCATGTGATTCAATTCAATTTTGGGGAATTTGATTTTCATGTGAAGCTTGCATTGTTTATGTTTACATAGAGTCTTCAGTTAAAATTTGTCTAGTCACCAAACAAAAAATTGATTGGAGATGGGAATTTGGTTGGAGCCCTATGCAAGGGTTTATTAGGACACTGATTTTTTATAGGACAGTGTGTGCTATTCATCATCTTTTTGGGTTTTTGCTTCTAAACCTTTTAAGGGGATTACATTATATTTTATTTCTAAGGATTGGAGAGCGGCGTGTAATTTGTAGTTTGTGGTCTTGATGAGATTTTGCTTTTCTCATCTCTTTTGTTTACTATGGCAGACTTCTTATCTATCATTCTCTTGTACTCTACTCTATTTTTCTTTATTAATAATATTCCCTTTGTTGCTCATCAAAAAGGGAAAAAAAAAGTTCTTATACTAAGCTCAAACCTAGTATGAGTCATGACATCCTAATTTTAGCTTCATAGTCTTTGTAGTGATTGCTATGAGATATTAGTGTTTGATGTAATATCGTGTTCTCACAATAACAAGGTCTTTTGATTATTTTGTTTTTTGTTTTTCTCTTCTTTATACTGTGGTAATCAATTTCTTGACTTAATGATCGATTTTTGCTTTTCAAATATAATGGCCTAATAAAACTTTGGTTAACTTGCTTTGGCAGATTGTCATATGGTTCATTATACCTGCAATTAGAAGTTCCCATGCCGATCACACGAACAATGCCCTTGTACTGATTGTTCTCCTCCAGTATATTCCTCGATTCTACCTAATTTTCCCATTAAGTTCTGAAATCATTAAAGCTACAGGATTAGTTGCGAAGACAGCTTGGTCAGGTGCTGCATACAATCTCCTTCTTTATATGTTAGCTAGTCATGTATGTAGCTTCTCTTTCCTTTTTCTCCAACCTGTTTTCAAATTGAATCACACCTTGTGGCCTTTGCTAAATTAAAGGTTCTGTTCTTGTAGATCTTAGGGGCATCTTGGTATTTGTTGTCAATTGAACGGTATGCAACATGCTGGAAATCAGCCTGCAGACATGAATTCAGCCCTCTGAGATGTTCTCTCCGTTTTCTGGATTGTGGTACTTTGGACGATGAGGATCGTATAAAATGGGCAAATCGTACTGCAGTGTTCAGTAATTGTGATCCTGCTAACACAATCACTTTCAATTATGGTATATTTCAAAATGCAGTCTCAAACAACATCGTCTCCTCAGAATTCCTTGAGAAGTACTTATATTGTTTGTGGTGGGGGTTACAGAATTTAAGGTATGATATGATTATCCCAAGAAGCTATCTATTTGCGGACACACTAGAGCAAGGATCAAAATTTTGTTTTGGTTAGCTTGGAAACGAAGATGTTTCAAAAACATTTTGGAAACATAAGAGAAATGATGAGAATTTAGAATTTACGTAAATGTTTGGAAACAAAACTAAAACAAGTATATTTTGGTTTGTAAATATGTCGACTTATATGAATATTAGAGGCTTATAAACAAAAGGTTTAAAGGTCGGAAAGGGTTTTCTATTATATAGAGAATTTTTTTTTTTGCAAAATTCCACTAGTAGCGGGAATGAAAAAAGAAAGAGAATGAGTGGCTCAATCATACTTGTTTCATCTTCTCTTTTCTCTCTCTCTTCTTCTCCTTTCTAGTTCATCAAATATTTTTTTTTGATAAAAAGATACAACAGAAATGACCATATTCCTAATAGGTGTCGAATAACTCGTAGTTTCCATATGTTCTCTGAAACACTACACTTCGGTGAAAACGTTGGAGTTTTGGCATTCCACTAATGTTGCATTTTGGTTTCCTAGAAAACAGGAACATTTCAACTGTTTTGATAGAAATGAAATGAAATTTTATTTCTTGCTATGAAATTCCTCTTATTTGCTGCCAATATCATTCTTGGTTACTAAAAATTTTGACATATCTTTTGCTTTCTATATTTTGCAGTTCATACGGCCAGAACTTGTCTACAAGCACATTTATTGGGGAAACTTCATTTGCGATACTCATCGCCATCGTGGGTTTGGTTTTGTTTGCCCATTTGATTGGAAACATGCAGGTACTATGAGGATCCCTTGTTCCCTTTTACTACTTTTGAAGTCTCAATGACTATACTTGTCCTCAAAAGTAAATTAAAGTCCACAGCTCAATTATTCTTTGTCTCGCTTGTGCTCCTTCTTATTTTTCCTTATTAATAATATTCCCTTTGTTGCTGATAAAAAAGTTGTTATTTTAAGCTCAAAACCTAGTCTCTCTCTTTCTCTCTCTCTCTCTCTGGGGTATAAAAGCACTTTTTTCCTCCTTTTTACATTCTTTTGAAGTTTTATACCCCATCCTTTGTACATGTCCTTTTAATTGCAGACCTACTTGCAATCTATAACTGTGAGGCTTGAAGAGTGGAGACTCAAGAGACGAGACACTGAGGAGTGGATGAAACATCGGCAGCTCCCTCATGATTTGCAAGTTCGTGTGCGGCGTTTCGTTCAATACAAGTGGCTTGCAACACGTGGAGTCGATGAAGAATCAATATTGCGTGCCTTACCTGTAGATCTCCGTCGAGACATCCAATGCCACCTTTGTTTGGACCTTGTTCGACGTGTAAGATGTTCCCCTTACATTTTAATGATGTGTTATATGCTTTTATCCCAGAAATCTTTGGTGTTGCTATGGTTTACTGCACTTATCGCTGGTTAATTGACTTGCATTTTCCCCCCAATTTCAGGTCCCCTTTTTCTCACAGATGGACGATCAATTGCTTGATGCCATATGCGAGCGCCTAGTATCATCGTTAAGTACACAAGGCACATACATAGTTCGTGAGGGCGATCCCATCACAGAGATGCTTTTTATCATCAGAGGGAGACTTGAGAGCTCCACCACAAATGGAGGGCGCACGGGTTTCTTCAATTCAATTACATTAAGACCGGGTGATTTCTGTGGGGAGGAACTACTTGCGTGGGCGTTGCTTCCAAAATCAACTGTCAACTTGCCTTCTTCCACTAGAACCGTGAAAGCTCTTGTCGAAGTAGAAGCTTTCGCGTTGCGAGCAGAAGATCTCAGGTTTGTGGCAAATCAGTTTAGACGGCTTCACAGCAAAAAGCTACAACACACATTCCGATTCTACTCTTACCACTGGAGGACATGGGCAGCGTGCTTCATTCAGGCTGCTTGGCACCGATACAAGAGGAGAGTGATGGCAAAGAACCTTAGCATGAGCGAGTCGTTCTTTGTTCGTGACGACCGACTGGTTGATGAAAATGAACAAGATGAGGAAAAGGACAATACTCCGTCTGCAAATTCTTCTCAGGCAAAACAGAACTTGGGTGTGATGATACTTGCGTCAAGATTCGCTGCCAACACAAGGAGAGGAGCTCAGAAGATCAAGGATGTCGAGTTACCAAAGTTGCAGAAGCCAGAAGAGCCAGACTTCTCAGCTGAACCAGACGATGACTAGGCCAACTCTGCTAGATCATTTGACAACCACGACTCGCGTTGCCAAGAATGATTACCGTTACAGAAGAAGTTCAGAGAAACTCCAAAAGGCATCGAATAATTTTCCATAGAAGAAAACATTCATCAGGCTTGGGTATGTATGATTGCTTTGATTGTATTGTTGTGCAAAACCATGTAGGGGGAAGTGGCTTTCTGATTTGGATGTTCATTAGATTGTGTACTGTTTCGTTTGGCATGCCCTCTTGGGGCTAAAATAACTATATAAGGCAAAATAGATTATTTTAGTCAAATATGACAATGTCACATCCAATCTATAATTCTTTTATTTCTTCTATTACAAAAATAAAAAAAGTTAAAAAAATCTATCCCACACAAGACTTTTTAACACTAGGTTAAAATAGTCAAAAAGTCAAAAAATCAACCTGCATCCCAAACTAGCTTACAGCAAATCTCATTTGAAGTAGGATTCAGCAATAGTTTAGCAATGTTAACATGGAGAGATAAAAGTAGCTTTTGATTTATACTTGTTTTTCTTGAGGGAGCACCTCCTTATTCCTCGTGCGCAGTAATCACTGTGTTGTCGGGGCCATCTAAGTCCCTTTTGTTCAGTTCCTCAGCAATCACTGTGTTGTTGGGCCCATCTAAGCCCCTTTTGTCCAGTTCCTCAACGGAAATGGATTGTCTGTGGAGTTACTGGCTCAACATGAGTAGCTAAACTATGTTCTTTTACAGACTTTAACAACACAATAATAATACATAAACTTAGCACATGATATCCATCTTTCTTTTAAAAAGTACGTACTGTATCATTACACACAAACTTACGGCAGTACTAAACAACACAGTTACATAATTCATAAAGCAAGAGCATGTCCACATTAGTACCTAATATATACATATATGATGACAAAAAGAGTCTTTGGAGCTCTACTTGTACTTCATGGTATTAATTATTGCTCCCATTGTGTAAGCCCTTTGTTCTTGATGATCCACCTGTTACCATATTCGTTGTTTCAGTCTCATGCAAAAAAAGGTGACTCAACCCTATAAAATAGGCAATGCTACATGTGCCATTAATTTATTATGAGTGTGATTTATCATAATAAATCAAGGTGACTCAAAATTAATCACTCATAACATACATCACGGTGACACGTTAATTTTTCTGTGCAATTTTTTCACATTACACTTTTTTAAGAGAAATTAAGGGTACATTAAACTCACATTCTCTGAAATTTGAAAAAAATACAGGTAGTTTCACACTTTTAATACAATTACACTAGTTTATTTTCATCAGTAATTTGTTAGTCACATGAATGAAAAAATGATATTGTGGTGTTTTGAAAAGTTAGTAAAAAGCTATTTTTTTGACTTTTTTGTGACTTTTTGGCTTTTTGTGCTAAAAAATCTGTTTTTTTGTGGTTTTTTTGGTGACTTTAAAGCTAAAAACCAAAAAGTTGACTTTTTACTATGTACCCAAAACATATATACATATATATATATATATATATATATATATCTTTGTTTATTTCAATCTCTACCTACCATCTGCATTAGTTTCGGTTATTTAAAAATCAATATAATTTTGTCAAAAGCGTAAGACTAACAATATTTTTTTTAAACTTTACCTACCTTTTAATGTGTGATTTCATATTCATTATGAGTTTGGGGAAGACCATACCTAGAATAAATCTAGGCCCCACATTTATTTTATGTGCACATTTTTTTGTAATAAATAAAAAGGGTTCGACTTCCCCCTAGCTACCCAAAAAAAGAGGGGGGTGGGGGGGGTGGGTGTGGTTGAAGTTCTCTCTAGTTACTGATCTGTCCAATCCAAAAATTATGAGTCCAAAGCCAAATTCAAATAAATAAGAAAGTACCAACCAAAAAAAGTGAAGTTCATGGTAAGCGTCTTCTTCCCAGCCTTGAGGAGGCCTAACTTGATAACATCTCCATTTTTGAGGTGATTTGCAGCAGCAAACTCTTTCCAACCTTGTTGTCCAATGTACAATCTCTTACCGCACTTCTGTCTCCTCATATTCATTACCCACTCTCTTTGTTTTCCATCTTTTATGGTCATCTCGCTGTACTTGCTTATACCATTCAGCCTTGCAAACTCCTTTGGAATATACTACAACACCAACCAACAAACATATATATATATATGTTATATTGTGCATAGAAACTCAATTCAATCAAATTTTAGAAAAATCTCATCCATCATATATATATATATATACTTACCAATTCAGAACACTTGAAATTATGTGGAGTCAGAGTGGCAATAAAGTACTGTGGTGTTGTGAGTTTTGTATTTGTAGAGCTTTTTTCCATTTTAGCATTTACCATCTCATTAGCTCTCGAATTTCCTTTCAACCCTTCAAGAGATCACAACATAATCAGAAATAATTCCATGTTAGTTCTTCACAAAGAAGTAACAAAATTGAACCAATTTCCATATCAGCAAAAATGTTTTAACAAAATTTTATTTATTTATTTATTTAATTTTGTCTTTAAATCTTGAAAAAAAAAAAAAAAAAAAAGCAAAAAAGCACCATTACATATAAAGATGGGGTAGGAATATGCAAAACTTACAATGGAAACCAATAACAGGCTTCGTCCCTTTACAAATGAGCTCAAAGGACAAAGTGTCTCCTTGTTTAAGCCCATTTGCAATTCGAAATTCACGCCAACCTCTACCAATATAAACTTGACCATCACACTTGTGGCTCAACCTCACTTGCCATGACTTTTGTTGTTGTTCATCTCTGATGATCATCTCACAACGTCTGTCGATTAGGCCCTCTGACCTTGCAAAGCCACGTGGAATGAACTGCAACAACAAAATCACAACCCATTTTATTAACAATTTTTTATTTTTTAAATGCTCTTGTGCTTCAAAGTTCAAGTACATATATTTCAAAACACTTACCAATCTAGAAGCTTCAAAACTATAGGGCTTTAAAATGGTCACAAAATAAGGGTGACTCGGTTTGGAACAAGAAGCTCCTCCTCCTCCTCCTTTTGGATGAGAAGCCTTTGGTGAATTGTTAAAGATCTTATTTGACTCTACAACCACACACTAATCAAACACACAATCTACATGTAGAGGCCAAACTATAAATTTTATGTAGGGGTTGAAATAATTACTTTAGAGAACTGCTATGTATCATTTATTTATTTTTACCAAAATATTACTAGGATACATCATGAAATATTGTTGTTTTTGAATAAATATTTGTATAAACATTTCTCAAATCACTGCTCTTCCTATTTAGCAGATTGCAGTAAATTAGCTTACGGCTTATGTCCTTGGAAGACTCTGACTCTGAACTTTCTTCATCGTCCTTGTCCTCGTCCTCATCTTCATCTTCTTCATCATCATCATCGACATCCAAGGGTTGATATTCTCTCTCACAGGCACTTTGATCAAACGCCATAACATCAAACACCATGTCTCCTTCGTGTCTGAACACCAAGAAATCACCCACTTGCAAATCATGTCTCTTCGCAAAATCTGTCCAACCTGCACCTTCAAAACGTTGATCACCTTCGATCTTCACTTGCCACATCCCACAACTGGTTCTCAGTACAGCATGTTCACAGTTCTCATTGTTTAAGTACTTGAAGAAAGAAACAGGGATCTTCTGCAAACAAAATGCATATAGTTAGCAGTAAAGCTGTAAAAGGAACTAAACTTACAAAAGCTTGATTCGTGTTCAACTTGTCAAAAACTCGTTCGAGATTGGTTCATTATGAAAAACAAGTTAAGCTCTAACACAGTTTGAAATTTGTAAAGTTCTCAAACCAAGGTTGAATAAGTTACTATATTTGATTCAATAAACTAATATGCATTATAAAAAATTCAGGTACTCAAATTTAATTTAATTTGTTATAAACTTAGTTAAATTTTATTTTATCTCAACATGAGTAAGCAAGTCAAGTTTCAATTCATTTTAAGTTTGAACAACTTATTACTCGAATCAACTTAGTTGATTTAGTTGAGAGAGAGAAATAGAGAGGGAGAGAGAGAGTAATTACGAGTCCATGGTGGAAACCAGGAAGGAGGGGCTTGAAGAAGTGGGGTTTACTTGGAACGATTCCGGTAGTAGTTGTTGTTGTTGCCATGGACAAAGACAGAAAATGGTGCAAGAATTTGAAGAGACTCTATATGATCTCCATACATGTTGTTTATTATAGCTTTTATGATGATGAGAACTTTCATGATGGATGGATTGGGGTTGTTGAATTGAGTTAATGGCCATTATATTTGATTGTTAGTCATTGGTCATTAGGAAGTCCAATCAAAGTAAACAAAATTATTTGAGAGATACGGTGATTCTCCTACTTTGAGGGCCTAAAATCTCAAATGGAGTTTTTATATATTTAAATATTAATTTAAATAATGTTTATTTATGGCATCATGCTTGGGACCCCATTGGGAGACCCCCAAGACCCCCAGTGGGCGATCATTGATCAATTTTTTTTTTTTCTTTCTCCAATCACTAACTCCTACGTGTGTAAGGGGTAACGAGGGTCTGTATCATGGTTGTTATTTATTTACGCACATTGTAAAATTTATTAGGAGAAATTGAATTTAATAAGAAACCACTCAAAGTAATTATATTTTTATTGAAAAAAAAAACTTTATTCTAATTTGAAAAGTAAAAATAAAATTTATTGAACTAAAGATTTATTTATTTATTTTTGCTAGCATCACTTTGCCTATTAACTTTTCGGCAACTCTTTTTGGACCTTTTATAGAGTTGATTTAGCCTTCGAAGACCTTTATTTGAGATGTAAGGGCATTGTAGTTTTTTATTTATTTATTTAAGAACTCTCTAATTTTTTTTTATTACTATTAGCTTCAAATAGCTCAGGGAAGATTGGAGTTTCATTGCTTTAGGTGTGAAGCCAACCTGTTAGAGGATCATTGGTTTAGTGAAAAAACATTAAATCTTTAGAAGTCATTATTAAAATCCCCCAAAGTAATGAGATGAGACCTAATGATTGGGATCTAGAAAACTTGAAAAATCATTATAAACCATTAATTTTAGATTTTGGTTATGTGTTACACCTTAATGAAAGTGAGAAAAGATCCACACATAAGTGAATAATCAAACCTCTAAATTTAGCAAATATCATTCAAATACCAACATCATGTCTCAAACTTTCAGAACATGTTACAAAAAGATTATCTAACAAATAACAGAGATGCAAATATTGTAGTTTAAATGGAAAAAAGAAAGAAAGAAAGAAAAAAAAAAAAAGCCCCTTCTAAAATGACATACCAAAAAGTAGATGTTTAGCATACTTATGGAGCCAATATCATCTTCAAACTTTATATGATGAAGAGACATGATCGTCTGGAATGGGATTTCCTGCTTTAAGTTATCGGTAAGCATTACCACAAACTTGGCCTGATCCAAAGGGGTACAGAATAATCATAATGCGAGACATGCTCTACAATACAAGGCTCCATCTTGCAACTGTCAAGATCATATAGTCCCATATCATAGCTTCCCTGTCTGCTATACATTCCATAATAGTCGTCTGTGAAATAAATGCAATTTTTCCTACACTTCAAGTCAGCACAAGAAGCTGATATGGAGAAGGAATAATTACTGCCCAAGAAGATGCACCAATCTCCCAAACCATCCACTTCCTCGCACTTCTCACTGCATAAATCCAACTTGTACACTACAAAACCCCATGTTTTCAAATATGGGGTATCAGCAATTCTAGTGTCATAAAGGCATCTTAGGACCATATATATCTCCGCTCCTAACTCCACAAGATATTTAGCTTCGTAGTCCATTTCCCTTTCTTCTTGCAACATTGTAAAAGATATAGTCTTTAGATGAGAGCCGGTACAATCAAACACCAGCACATTACAGAAAGAGTCAACAGCATAGAAATAATTATTCAAGTGAACAATGTCCTCAAGCCATACAGGAGAACACTCCAATGGAGTCCAAGCCTTGCCACTTAGCTTTGTAAATGCCATCTTCCTATGATCTGAATAAATAGCCATAACTATACAATTTGGGTCAGATGGATTTGAGGATAGAACAGCTTTGCACACAAAATAATTGCGAAATTCTTTAGGGGTGCAAATTAGTTTTTTCAAATTTGGGCACTTATGTAATGGTGGGAGGGGAATTTGAACTCGTGTCAGAGGATTTAATATGTTCATCTCTCGATCAGTGCCAACAGTGACCAACCAACCATGAGAAGAGCCCCAACACCGCCTTCCACGAATATCTGGCAAGTACAGTTTGTAAACCTTATTACTGAAAATACTATGGAACTCACGAATGTTACTAGTTTCATTTTCAGTGAGCATCACCCACGGAAGCTCTGAACATGAATAGTTCTCCTTCTCAAGAGTAATCAAATGCCATGACCTACAAACCCCACCAAACCTTACATAATCTTCAATTAAACGCTGTCTTTTTACAATTAGCCTCCAGATTTCATCTGGCAGTTTGGACCAATCCGCCATTACCTGTATAAAATAAATAAATAAATAAATAAAACTCTTTAAGGATAGAATAATAAGTTATGATCAATGGCCGAAATTCCTCTTGCAAAATGTGTAGTCCTAAGCTATCAAAATATAACGGTTTAGCATCATAGAATATAAACTTAACCTACTCATGAATGAAGCAATAAAGTATGAAAGATTCAATTACCAACCAACAAAATTAACACTCTTCAGCATAGATCCACCTGAATAACTCCATTACTGGTATGGATTTCCTTTTGAGCTACCACTTTTTGTGTTTCTTCAATCATCTTCTCCGTTTTCAAAACTTTTTCCCTCAAGCTTATACCAATTTTTTATTAAGATGTTTCATATGCTGGTCAATTGATGAGGAAAAAATTAAAACATCATCAATATAACAAATGGAAAATTCTGTATATGGATTAAAAATATCATTCATAATATGTTGGAATTCAGATGGAGCATTTTTTAAACCAAATGGCATGACATTCCATTCAAAATGCCCAAAAGGTACTGTAAAAGTAGTTTTGTATCTGTCTTGTTCAGCGATCTGGACTTGCCAACATCCTGATTTCATATCAACTTTTGATTAATGTGAGTTTTACATTCACAAATTTCTGGAGGTTCATCAGAATTCGGTTCACTATCTGATGAGTATAATGCTGCAATTTCATCTTCATCATTAGATGAGGTGTCGGATTCATCAGAAAGTATTCTGAGAATCTGTTGTTGAACTTCATTATCTAAAGATAGTTCATTAAGCTTTTGTTGTATTTTGGATTTACAACGATTGGCGTAATGACCGATTTGTCCACACTTATAACATTTAATTGTGGATTTAGATTTTTTTCTGGAATATTTTTGTTTTCCTTTTGAAGGTATTTGTTGCTGAAATTGATTTTTTGTATATTTATGTTTTCTGGATTTCTTGGAAAAGTACTTGGAAGACTTTTCAATTTTTTGTTTTTTCTATTTGTGAGGATACTGTAATTTTGTATCATGGGCAAATTGTTCACAGAATTCGCCTAACTCTTTTCTTCCATGCATTAGTAAACCCAGAAAAGGAAAATTGAGATTGAGAAGGTGAAAGAACTGAGAGTGAAATTGTTGAAACGCAGACATAGATGGTTGAACTATTTCATCCATTTTTTTCTTCTGGTCATCCATTCTTGACCAAACTCTTTTCCTCAATCAATCTCTCAAAACCCCTTTACTCATTTTCTATCACCAAAACATCAATCTCCTTCACCACACCTTCCACGTACTCTTCTCCAATTCGGCTACATTAGCCCACACCCTCTGTTCCTCTTTTGCAGATTCAGTACCATCATTGAGTGCAGCCTTTGCAGCTTCCAATTCATTTTTCTTCATCACTTCCACACTTTTCTCCTCCTCAATCCCTTCTATCTAACTATTTCCTCAACCTCTTTTCAATCCCTCCATTACCCAATTTGACTCCGCGACACTCCTCTCAGTGGAATCATTGTCCATCATCATCAATTCAATGCTTCTTTCCCTCCTTTTTTTCTCCATTACACCATTATCTTCTATCTTCAGTTTCTTAACCTCTGCATGAATCTCTCTCCTGTCTCAATAAATTTCAGCCACAACCCATTTTCCCCATCAGCAGCACTGACCGCGGCAGCCACTCTCATGCACTTTGCTTCCGCTCTCATGTGTTTCTCTCTTTCACTCACTCACTCACTCTTATGCTACTCTCTCTCTCTCTCTCTCTCTCTCTCTCTCTTCCTGATTTTGCTCCGCTCTCTTCCCTATCGCTTCAAATGTAATTTTATTCCTTTCAATCCCCGTCATTGCAGCCTATGTGCCCACTCGTGTGATCAATTTCCATCTTTCTTTTTCTTTTTCTTCTTTTAACGGGAACTAATTGAAGTACAATATTTCGTTACAAACCCAGATGAAAACAATGCTTCAATTGAAACATAAGAACCAAAGTGGAATTGTAATTTGCCTAATATATAAATTTGAAATCTCTACGTTACCCTTTCTCCAAGCATACCCAATTCCATTTAGCTTTGCATTTTCATGATACTATTTATTCATGTAGTGTTTTTGTAGTTGACCCAATTTCCAACTGCAACTTCTTATCACATAAGACTCAAACAAGATAAGAGAAATTAGAGATCCAGTGAATGAGTCTTTCTCAGTCTAATGAATTGTATTTAGAATGGGTATTTCATCAAACAATTGGTGGGTATTAAGCATACAAAAACAACAAAACAACAAATGAATTAAACAAAGAAAAAAATCGTCTGATTTGTGTGTTTTTGCATATCTAAATAGTGAGAAAAAAATCACCTGATTAATTGTGGAAACTCAGATTGATGAGCTCGACTGCTGTTCTTCTCTCTCTTCTCTTTTTCTTCTTTCGGTCATTCAAGGGGGGATTTTATTTTGTTTTTGGTGTTGCTAACAAGGCCCTATACAACGAGATGACAAAATGACAAAAATATGTCAGTTTCGAAACATTTATTATTAAATTTAATAAATTTTAAAATATTTTATAATTTGTATACTTTTCTAATATGATGTTGTTGTTTTTTTTTTGGAAAAATGCTTGGGAGCACTAATTAGGTGGCAGTGGGTCCCACCATTAATGATGTGATGTTTTGGTCTTGGAATTGTATTTTTTTATTTTTTTTTTTACTTTTTTAATGCATTAGTGTTATTAGTGGTGATGTTTTTAGTGGGATGAATCATTGTTTTTTTTTTATTTGTTTTAGTTGAGACCATTGAAGAATCGGGACCTTTCTAATATTAACAAGGGTCCTGGAGATACTTGTTTTTAATTTATGATACGTTGGACAAAAATACATTTTTAAAATTTCTGAATTTAATTTTGAAAAATTGAATTTTTTATTTTTTTATTTTTAGTAAATATTTTTTAAATTGTAAACAATTTTTTTATTTTTTTAGATGCACCTTACTTAGATATATCTAAATAGTAAAATATTTATAAAAAAATATTTTAAAATTTTAATAAATACACAAAAATACGAAAACTGTATTGAATTTTCGTATTTTTTTGGTATTTAACATATTTTTTTAAGTTTTTTTTTTCCACAAATATTATACTTTTTAGGGGCATTTTTTCATAAATTCCTTTTCACCTACTTATATTTCATTTAGTCCACATTATTTTCTTATATTCCATTAAGTTGTCGATAAAAAAAAAAATTCCTATGAATGACATAGTTTCCAAAATACCCCTAATAATATTCATATTTACAGTGTGAATGTTTCATAATGTGAATGTTTACACCGTCAATGTGAATATTCACATTGTAAAATATAAATGTTTACATTACTAAATTGCTAACCGTTTAAAAAATATTTGTAAGGGTAAAAATATTCATAAAATAGTTTAAATATGAGACTTAGGATTTGGTAGATCAAATGTTTAAATAATAAGATTTATTGGAATACAAGAATATCTTATGTCTGTTTAAAAACCAATGTAAACTCATTTTTTGAGTTTACGTTTTTTTCCTCAAATTTATAAACTGAGACAACCATTTATAAATCAAAAAAATTATCAAATAAGTTTTTATGACAGTTTTTTAAATTTATGTAAATATATCCTGAAAATTGAAAACGAAATGGTTACCAAACAAGCTCAAATGACAAGAAAAATAGAAATTAATTATCTTTGATTTGAGTTATGGGTGTCTTTTACAATGTAGCCATGAATGACTATTTATAGGCAAACATTTGTAGGAAAAAACTGTTTAATAACTATGTGTAAGAGGAGCTAATTTAAGCCCACTAAATTATTTAGGCCCAATAGCCCAAGATTAGTGGGCCCGAATTTATCGCAAGTCCAAGATTGGTGGGCTTGGATTTATCGCCGTCAAACGGGCTGAATGGCTCTAAGCCTCGAAAGGATTCGGATCCACGAACCTAGAGACTTACTCAAGCCCGGACTCGAAAGGGTATTAAGAACGCCTAGAGATCCGAGGCACTCGGACTCGAAAGGGTTCGGATCCACGAACCTAGAGGTCCTAAACACTTGGCTTCGAACTATATTGTTTGGTTCTAATTTTTTAAATTTAATTTTTTGAAAATTATTTTTTTTTCATATTTTTTTATTGTTAGTAATTTTTTTAATTATTTTAAACAATTTTTTTACTTTTTAAATACAGTTAATATAAATATAATTAAAAAGTATAATATTTGTGAAAAAAACTTTAAAAAATTTACTAAATACCATTAGGTAATTTTATCATTGTATGGAAAAGTAGGTACAAATTTCTTTTTTTTTTTTTAAAGTTAATTCTTGTAATAATAAAAAATTCTGGTTCAGGCAAGCTCAAGCGGGTACTACAAACTTGTAAGGGTTGAAGACGGCTTCCGAACTGGCCCGCTCAATGCAAAGTTTATCAAGCATTACTACCCATAGTTGGACTCATCTATGGTCAGGAGTCCGGATTTAAAGCCAGTTACAAGACTAGTTTCAAATCGTCTCGTGGACCTATTGTTGCTGCTGCCTCTGCCCCGGATACCCGAAATTCACAAGGAGGAGGTCATAGAGGCCAGAAGAGGAAGCAATATAATGGTGAAAAGGGGAATGTTTCTTATCCATGTGGAATCGAGGAAGTGAAAGCTCTAGTTAAGGAATGGGTGGCTGACGGAGAGCTAAAATTGCCTTATGTTGAAGAAATGCCATCAAAAAAGGACCGTGAGAGCCCTGAATTTTGTGCATTATCAACCTTGAGAGTGAAAGTGGGAGATCAATGGGAGAGCCTTGCCATTATTCTATTCTCTAGCCATTTTGCCTTCTTCTTCACCCAATCTCTTATCTCCATCATCTCCTTTGTTGTCGTGTTCCTAAGTTGAGATTATTGAAGAATCTAAGCCTCTCATCATATTCTAGAGAATTCGAAATTGTTCTTCAAGGATCTTCGAAGATCTTCGAATTTTCCAACTCCTTTCTTGAACCCTCTCCTACACTATGGACCATAATCTTCCACTTCATCTCTATGTGTCTATGACTTTCTTTAATCTCTAATTCATGTTCCATGTTCTCCACTTTGTCATCTATCATCTTGTCACATGTGTTTAATGATTCATAATTTCTTATAACTTCTAAATGAGTAGGAGAGTGCTACATATCCTGCAATTATATAGATAATAACTAATAAAATTATTTATTAATGGTGCCAACATTATTTCCCATAACTCTTTCAAAATGTGAAACCTCGAATTCATAAAGAGTTGTACATCAATTTAATTCATATTTGGTAATTAATTAATGTATTCGAAGGGAAACACGCATTCAAAAGTTTTTTAACATGATTCAATTTTGTTAAAAAAAGAACCAAAACCTTACTCCGATGGTGCTCACGGCATATTTTAATGCTTTAAAAGAACAATGTTTAAAGATGATTTTTTTATTAGTTATTTCATCAAAATTAAATTTTGATGCAGCCCACAAATCCAAAATAGGTTTTGAACACCGAAAGTCATGGCATAATATAACCTTGGAAATTTAAATGCTTTGACATTTTCAATAATGTTAAATATTTTAAATCCATCAACAGTGGGTTGATCAACATCTTTAATCACGTTTAATCTAAGAACATGTTCTTTGGCTAAAAAACTTTCATCATTCATTAACAAATGGAACTATTTTTCATTTTACCCATTAATGGCTTATGAAAATCCTTCATAAACATGTTACTTCCATGGCTTGACTTTCTAAGAATGAGTTTTTTGACCTCCAAGCCTTATATGGAACATCGTTTTTAATCATGTTTGACTCAGCAACAAGCTTTTTAGCCATGTTATTTTCATAAGTTGACTCTTTAAAAATGGTTTTTTAAACCTCTAAGCCATTGATGAAATAATCTTTTTCCTTTTTCCATTTTCAACAATGAAAGAATTCTGAAAATACTCACCAATTCTGGTCATTAAAGCCTCGGTTAAAGACTTGGTAATGAGAGTTGACAATTCATCATTCTATTGGCGAACTTCCTTATTAAGTTTATGAATTTCTCCAATTAAATCGCATCTTTTTTCTTCCACCAAATAATATTGTAATGGATGGAAATTTGTTTCATCAAGAAAATAGATTTCTTTTGAAGATCCAAAATATTTTGTTTACACCAAAAGATTTCATCTAGGCTATTTGAAATAGACGAATCCAATTCGTTTTTCATTTCATACACTTGACGTCCCATTGGACATGCCAAAAATTGTTGGCTTATTTTTCCTACAAAGGAAAATACCATAAATGCGAGCGTGCCAACAAGGATTAAAATATTCTTACAGATTAAATTCAAACTGTGTGGGTGATTTTCTGACCACACTGCCAAACAGGTACCCAGCTAGAGAGCACTGGAAGAATAGATTAAGCCTTAACGACCTGCAACAGAAAGAAGAGTTTTCGGCGGTGGCTCATCCACCCTGGGGCACTCCGACGATCAAGTCAGTACTCAATATCTCTCAAAGATAACCAATAGTGCTTAACTCACTAGACAAAATATCAAAAGCATAAAAGACATACCTTAGACCCATGGGGGTGCCTCCCTTTTATAGCCAACACAATCCTAGTCCCAATAGAAGCCTAGCTCTAATGGACTTAGGATTACTGCTAACCTTGGACTCCCAGTAGGATTAGGATAAACTCTCTAAGAGTCTTATCTTTATCCAAACTGAAGTCTTCTCCCATTCTAGGACTCTTGCCCGTTATCCGCTTATCCTGGATTTCAGTATTCTCGCAGATAACCTCGGCCTAGCCGAGATTAGCTCGGCGTCATAACCAGGACATGTGGCACCTCGGCTGGCACCTCGGTGACACCTCGGCCACGTGTTTTCATTCAAAAATTATGTCCCCACAACTGCCCTCTAGGTTCTATTACCTCGGCATCCTGAGGTGATGGAACCTAAATCATTCATTCCTTTAATCAGGACTCCGGTTTAACTTCAATTTGTAAATTTTCTCAGAATTTCAACAAGTATTAAACATGATCTCGGCTTAACTTCAACTTGTAAATTCTCTCAAAATTTCAACAAGTATTAAACATGATCTCGGCTTAACTTCAACTTGTAAATTCTCTCAGAATTTCAACAAGTGTTAAACATCATCTCGGTTTAACTTCAACTTGTAAAATTTTCACAAGTTTCAACAAGTGTTAAACATCACCTCGGTTTAATTTCAACTTGTAAACTTTTCACAAGTTTCAATAAGTGTTAAACATCATCTCGGTTTAACTTCAACTTGTAAACTTTTCTCAAGTTTCAACAAGTGTTAAACATCAGCTCGGTTTAACTTCAACTTGAAACTTTTCACAAGTTTCAACAAGTGTTAAATCGATCTGGGCTTGAAAATTCCAACTCCCAAGCATCATTCTCCAGCCCTCTATATGGCTTCCACCTACTCCTTTGTAGAAAAAAGTCTTTAACTCAGGCTGTGCTTTTCTCTTCTCGGATTTAATCATCTGGGCCGAGATCTTGCCTTCTAGAATCTGGGATCTGCTTACTTTAGACTGAGTTCTTCTTTTCTTGGAGCTAATCATCTAGGCCGAGATCGTGCCTTCTGGGATTCTCCATGGCCGACCTCCTGTGAAGGCCGGTGAGAATGTCCCTTGGTCTCGCCATGCTGAGGGATTGCAGGAACCGATTTCTGCCCTCTTTTCTGAGCGTCTTTCTTGGCCGCTAGAATCGGCACATCTTGTAGCGAGAACAGTGGCTGCCCGACGTTGTTCTGCATCAGGAAATTGACGACCATTTGTAGGTCCGCCAATTTTTTCGCCATTCCCTTTATCTCGTTGTCCCTTCGCAGGTATCTATCCTTCCATACCTGGAGGTCGTTTTCGTTGTAATACCCACTCCGGTCCGTTTTCTTTGGTTCGTCACTCTCTTGGCTGACGTCCTTTCCTTCGTGATTGTTATCACGAGTCTCTTTGTTGTAGTTGACTTCTTCAACGTCTGAGTCAATATGTTTCCCATTCTTAGTAGGGGTGTCCTCCCCAACCTTCTTTTTTTGTCCGTTGTTGGCCATCTATTCTCCTTTCTTTTCCACAAACGGCGCCAAATTGTGTGGGTGATTTTCTGACCACACTGCCAAATAGGTACCCAGCTAGAGAGCACCGGTAGAATAGATTAAGCCTTAGCGACCTGCAACAGAAAGAAGAGTTTCTGGCGGTGGCTCATCCACCCGGGGGCACTCCGACGATCAAATCAGTACTCAATATCTCTCAAAGATAACCAATAGTGCTTAACTCACTAGACAGAATATCAAAAGCATAAAAGACATACCTTAGACCCATGAGGCGTCTCCCTTTTATAGCCAACATAATCCTAGTCCCAATAGAAGCCTAGCTCTAATGGACTTAGGATTACTGCTAACCTTGGACTCCCAGTAGGATTAGGATAAACTCTCTGAGAGTCTTATCTTTACCCAAACTGAAGTCTTCTCCCATTCTAGGACTCTTGTCCCTTATCCGCTTATTCCGGATTTCGGTATTCTCGCAGATAACCTTGGCCTAGCCGAGATTAGCTCGGCGTCATGACCAGGACACGTGGCACCTCGGCTGGCACTTCGGTGACGCCTCGGCCACGTGTTGTCATTCAAAAATTATGTCCCCACACAAACCAATTATCAAGCAATTGTGTTGACAGTTCTTTTGCCTCAATGAAGAAGACTTCAAAATTGTTAAGTGTAGAGAAAACAAAACTTAAAAGAAGGAGTGCGACTAAGAAAGATGATTGAGTGAACAATCAAACTAACCGTTAATTTACCTCTACTCCTATGTTTCGTAAAGGAAATGCATAAAATAAAGTGCAGAAAATTTATCTTTACTCCTAAGCTTTGAAAATGAAATGCATAAAATAAAGTGCATAAAATATAAATGGCAAGAAAAATATAAATCAGTTGTCTTTGATTTGAGTTTTGGATGTCTTTTACAATGTAGCCATGAATGGTTATTTATAGGCAAATATTTGTAGGAAAAAACTGTCCAATAATTACTATATCCTTCCATTTCTCACACTTTACACTCCATGATCTTCCACTTCATCTCTATGTCTCCATAACTTCTTTTAACCTTCAATTCATATTCTATGTTCTCCACTTTATCCTCCATCATCTTTTCACATGTGTTTAATGATTCATAACTTCTCATAACCTCCAAATAAGTAGGAGAGTATCATATGTTCTGCAATTATATAGATAATAACTAATAATAAAATTATTTATTTATAGTGCCAATACAACCACCATTGTGGCACTCTTGCAATTATATAAACAAAAACTAATAATAAAATTATTTATTTATGTGCCAACACTGTGAAAACTCACATTTAATTATTCTTAAAAGAAAATAAATAAATAAATAAATTAATTAATTTTATCCAGAGTCTATCTGAAAATATATATTAGTGTAAAAGTTAGTTTTAAATTAACCCAATTCAATCATTAACAAAGACATTATTAAGAATAATAATTTTGTGGGTGTTCAATATTTGTTGTTTATAAAATATTTTAATTAGGATTCAATATGATAATTATTCTTACTAAATACCTTAGTTAAAAATCTTAGTGTATCAATTTTAAAAAACTCACACAAATACAAAAAAAAATAAAAATAAAATAAAACCTTGCAGATTTTTGGTGGCAACTTTTCACATGTTTGTTTGCATATTAGTATAAGGAAGGAGAGCCCCTTTATGCTTCTTGGAAATGGAAAGGTTGGATAGAATGAAGAGAAAGAGGAAAAAAAGAAAGAAAAAGAGAGAGAGAGAGAGGGTGCTCAGCAAAAGAATCTGGTGATATTGAATGCATTGTATATATATATATACATGCATGCTTGCATTTGATGAAGAAGGTAAGAAAAGAAAATTTGCCAAATTGAGTAGGAGGATAAGAGGAGGAGGAGATTAAGAAGGATATATATTTCCTACCATTTCAACACTACAATTAAGTAAGAAAACCCTCTCATTTTTTTTTTTATTGTTGAAATTTTCAGATTATATTCATATGATAAAATAACTAACTTTTAGATAGAAATTTATATATATATGTATATAAATTTTGTGATGTGTATATCAAATATTTGAAGATATTAATAGTCTCAAAGTCATGTTATTATTGTGGAAATAAGCTTGCATGTGTAGTTTATACCATTAAAGAGAGAATTGAAGATTTTATTTGACCCTTAAATCTGCCAGAAACTTTGTACGAATTTTTAGACAATTTTACACTCAAAATTTTGAGATAATTTCTTCGACAAAGTTGTTGAGAATGATGTCTAGTTCATCCACAAAATTTTTCAACAATTATTGAGTTTTTTACGAATTTATAAAATTTTTTAATTAAATCTGGAGCTGCAAAGACATATTTACTATATGTTTGAAAATTTATTAAAAATTCTATATTAAACCAAATCTGGTAATTTCTAAACAAAAAATGAAATTTGAGAAGTCTAGTTTCATAATAAATTTTTACATTATGGAATTGATTTATAAATTTAAGTATGGAATTAATTTAAGAAAATGTGACAAATCTGTGTCATAAACTTTCTTGGAATTTTTCGGAATTATTTATAATTTAGTTTTGGAAAATTATTTCTGAAAAATGACCATAACATGTTTATTGAGTATTTTATAGATTTATATGAATTTTAGAGTTATATAAGTAATTTATTTATAATTTTAATTGCGAGATATACATTCTGAAAAAAAAAACTTGGCAGATTAAGGAGGAATCAAAAAAAAAATTATCTCTTCAATTGTTTATTTGGACAAAAATTTAATATTGTGTTAATCTAATCTTGTAAATTAAAAATATATGCATGTGTGTGATTATGATTTATTTCTTCTTTTTGGTATTTACATTATTATTTCATACCATGGTTTAAATAAATTGTTTATTTAAATTTTGTACATTTGTTTACTATTGTGTGACATGTGTAATATTTTATGTTGGAAATTTTAATGAGTTGGTATAACATTATTGGTTATTAGATGTTGAGTTATTGTGAATATCTTAACAAGTAAAGAAACACGAAATTTAACCAATGATACATTAAAATTTAAAAGTGATGGGGTGAGCCCGGTTTAGAATCTTGCGCAAGTGAGTTGCGAACCCTAACATGGCATAAGAAGGTATTTCGGCTCTTATCGGTGTAGGCGATATAAGGTTGGTGGTGCGTGTGTCGCAACATAGACCGTTCCCTTGGGGTAGACCGTGATGTCATGACTCGGGTATGTAACCTTGGTGCGTGGGCATCATTGGTAGTTACAGTAAGTAACATTTGAACATTTGATCAAGGGGGGATCAGAATTGCCCGTGGCCATTGCTTAGCGGTTGAGTGGAATTAGTACTCTGCGGGGAGTTACTTAAATTTATCTGATAAACTAAATCTATGAAAATCTAAAAAGAAAGGTGGGCATATTTCTTATGATGAAATACTGCTTCCGCTTGCTATATTTTTTTTATTTGATTTATTATTATCTATTGTTATTATTTCAACTGATAACATTCCTTTTATACTTAGTAAATGTTACTTGTTATTCTGTTACTACACATTATTCATAAATTGTGAGTATTATTATCGGGGTGGGTATTTTTGGATTGTAGTATCTTATTAAGTTCGTCGTTCACTGGCATTCCCGTTGCCCTGACGTTTTATGCCAGGTACTGAAGAAACCAAAGGAAACACCGAGATCTTGCAAGGCGACACTCAGCCTTGGTTAACTTGAAGAATGCCCAAGATCCATGAACCATTTTTCTAAGTTTCTAGTTGTTTTTTTTTTGTTGTTGTTATATTCATGTTGTTTTTATGTACTAAGACTAAGTTTTAAGTTTTTATTGGAGTTGTAATTTAAGAACTTTTAATTTATGAGTTGTTAATTAATGCTAGCAATATTGGTGACAGCTTTGATGAGGGGTTAGTTATTAACAAAATTGATTTTTAGTTTTAAATCTTATTATGATGTTCTCAAATCTTGGGGCGTCACAAACACAACCACCATTGTCGGCTTGAAGTGATTTTTCGACGACTTTTTTTAACAATTTTTCAACTTGTTATTATCTCAAAAAAGATTAAATCTTAGATAAATAACATATAGTTTCATCAATTTAGACTTTCCATCAGTTATCTCTCTTTTAAATTTAAAAGTAAAAATAAACCGCTGAACTAAATTGCAATTATTAACTAGTAATTTTTAATGAAAAAAAATTGCTCAAAAATCCCTGTTTAAGAGTGTTATTTGCTTCTATATGTTTAAAAGTATTATTTGCTTCAATATGTATATCTTGAACAATATGAATTTTGATTATTTCTCTATTTTAAGAGAACATATAAATTTATTTGTTTTAAATAAACTTCTGAATTGAGTTGAACTAAATTTGATTTTCTTAACCCTAGTTTTCATATTAGTTATCTAATTTATGCAATTAGCTCTCAAATCCCTAATTTTAAATCTCTAATTGGAAAATTTACTATTTAAAACAATAAAATTTCATTATGTTCGGATAGTGAAGTACCTGATTTTCCAGCAGCTTTTTCAATTTCATAATATTAAAGACAATAAACTATCACTGTTAACAATGACCATAATGAAATCTCATAATGTATCCAAACCAAATTGTGCCATATGATTATTGGGCAATCTGAATAGTTTATATATATATAATCAAATGTTGATATTGAGCTGGTTTGGGAATTTGGCTATTTTTAGTTGATTTTTTAGTTATTTTAATTTGACTAAAAAAAGATATGTTTAGAAAATTAGTGGACTTTTTTGTGTTGTTGTTAATTTGATAGTTGTTAGAAAAAAAGTAAAATTATTATTATTTAAATTTGACATTATCTTATTAATAATTTTGACTTATTTTATCTTTATTACCTATTTTAACTAAAAAAAATCATTGCCAAAGAGCGCCATTAATGTCTCATCATCAAATGAAAAGATTTTTTTTTTTTGAACGTGGTAAAATCCATTAAGGAGAAGCCAAATGACACTTACAATGGACTCCATGCCCAAGCAGATAGAGCTTACACTAAGCAAAGGGAAAAATGAGCAAAGAGGAACACAGGTAAGGCTAAAATAACATCAAAGACATGATCAAAACAAGATCCTAACCCGTACTGCAAGGCAGAAGCCATCATAAGACATCAACACTAGGGCTAGTCAGAGATACCACAGAAGCTTTCACCCCAGAGAGGCTAAGCTACCAATAACACACCCATGGAGTCCAAACAAACAAACAAACTGAAAAAATAAAATAAAATAAAATAAAATAAAACGGAAACAGCAAACCGAAGCCATAGATCTGGAGGGTGGGAGTTATCAGATCTGGTGAAGGATGGTCGCGGCGTGGTGAAGGTGGCTGCTGTGGCGAGAGAAGGCGGAATGTGGTATAGATTTGGAGGGAGGGAGGGAGGGAGTTAGTAGATCTGGTGGAGGATGGTCGTGGCGTGGTGATGATGGCTTCTGCGGCGAGAAACAGCAAAGGGCTGTAGAACCGGCGTCGAGAAACGGCAGATCTTGCTCCGGCTAGGAGGGGGAGGAGGAGAAAACTCAAAAAATCCACCATAAGGGGAAGAAATACCTCAAAAAGAGGGAGAGATTGGGAAGAAAGAACTTCCAAAGATTATTTTGTAGAAAGTAGAAGAAAAAAGAGAGGAGAGAGAAGGGAGTTGGCCAGAGGAAGGCTGGAACCCCCCTCTCCCTCTCAAGCAGCACACTCTGAAAAAACCTTAAGAGAAAAAAACTTAGAGAGAGAGAAAATGGGGGAACTACTCATCAAATGAGAAGATTGAAGTCCCACAAATCTTGTTAGAAGGTTATTGGGATATTAATTTATTTTTTTTAAATATAAATTGACACTACATATTGAAAGGAGCATTGATATTGACATACGACTTGAAAATTGTAAGATTTAAGAGTAACTTCAACAGTCAATTGATAAAAAGCTAGTTAAAGTTATAATTTAGCAATGGACATTGTAAAAAAGGTTATTAAATAGCAATGTTATTCAAACGGTGAAATTGTTATTTTTTAGTTTAATTGAACAACCGATCAGATGACCAGATATATGACTGGAGGGCTTCAAAATTCTATAGCTTAACTTCCACTAAGTGGTTGATCACCAGTCATCTACCCCATTGATCGCCTATTTCTCAAAATTGTTGTGTTGGTAGTTTTAACTATAGGTAAAATTGATGTTAAATTTGACAGAAGATGTAACAAAATATAATTTAACAATTCTAATAGCTCACTATTAGATATGAAAAAAGTGAACTTTTAATGCTATTTTATAGTAATAGAAGTTTCAATACCTCACCAGTTGCTCTAAGATCTAATTTGAAATTGGATAAAGTTTTCAATTTTTTTAATAAATAATAATAATTTTTTTGACTTTATACGCAATCATGTTAGAATTATCAAATATTTTGTACAAAAAATATAGGCTTTTTTTGGAGACGAGGTTAAAAATAGCTTTTTAGCTTTTAGCTTTTAACTTTTAAGTTTTTAACTTTTTTTTAGTTGCATAATTTTTTAATTTTTTTACATGTTTTTCTAAAAAAATAAAAAAATAAAAAAATTAGCTTTTAACCTATTTCACAAAACAACTTATAATTGGCCTTATTTGAGAATATGGTTAAAAGCCAATTTTTAACTTTTTAACATATTTTGAGTCACATAACTTCTCTACATTTTTTTTACACAATTAAAAAAAAAAAAAAATTAACTACCTTATCAAAATAATCCATTGATTACATCAATGCAGTGACAATATATCAAATACTAATATTGCAATGATGACATATCAAATGCTAATAATAAATTTAATGATTACAATATTACTCAATTATCTAAAAAAAAAAAGTTTATATTATAATTTTTTAGTTATAACAAAATCCCATAATACTTTCTGAACTTTTATTTGATAGGTTCTGAACTTTTCAAAAAATACTTTTCAAAAAATTATATTTTTTTATTTTTCGTATTTTTTTGTTTTTACTGAATTTTTTTAATATTTTAAGCAATTTTTTTACTTTTTAGACAGACCTAACATAAATACGCCTAAAAAGTAAAAAAATATTTTAAAAATTCACTAAATACCAAAAATACAAAAAAATACAAGAATTCAATACATTTTTTGTATTTTTATGTATTTATTAATTTTTTAAAATATTTTTTCATAAATTTTTTACTTTTTAGATACATCTAAGTAAGGTGCATCTAAAAAAGTAAAAAAATATTTAAAATTAAAAAAATATTCACTAAAAATAAAAAACACGAAAATCAAAAAAATCAATTTTCAAAAAATTTAATCCAGAAAACTCAAACCAAACACACTGATATTGCAATGATGACATATCAAATACTAATAATAAATTTAATGATTACAATATTACTCAATTATCTAAAAAAAAGTTTATATTATAATTTTTAATCACATCAATTTTTATAATCATATCAAATACTAATAATAAATTTAAGTTTTAACTTCTAATTTTTTTTAATCACATCAATTTTTAATTTTTTTACACATTTTTTTTTAAAAAGTCAAAAAAATTAAAAAATTAACTTTTAACCTATTCACAAAACAACTCATAATTGGCTTAATTTGGAAATATGGTTAAAAGTTAATTTTTGACTTTTAAACTATTTTGAATCACATAACTTCTCTATTTTTTTTTTTTACACAATTAAAAAAGAAAAGTTAAAAAATTAACTAACTTTTCAAAATAATCCATTGATTACATCAATGCAATGATAATATATCAAATACTAATAATAAATTTAATGATTACAATATTACTCAATTATCTTAAAAAAAAGGTTTATTTTATAATTTTTTAGTTGTAACAAAATCCCATAATATTTTCTGAACTTTTATTTGATACGTTTAAAAACTTCAAAAAGTCTAAGGGTGCCGAATAATAATAATATTGCAATGATGACATATCAAATGCTAATAATAAATTTAATGATTACACTATTACTCAATTATCTAAAAAAAAAATTTATATTATAATTTTTTAGTTATAACAAAATCCCATAATATTTTCTAAACTTTTATTTGATACATTTAAAAACTTCAAAAAGTCTACCATCAAGGGAAAGGGTGTTGGAGGTTGAACTCCCAACCTCATGAGTTAATGGTCTAGCTTACGACCCTAACATTAGAAAAAAAACAAAAATTTGCTTAGCTTATGACATTTTCAAACCAATCATATTATTGTCCCCATATTTTATTATTCATTTTCCTTAATTTTTATTTTTATTTTCCCCAAAACTCTGAAGCTTTGCTTTCCATTAGAACCCAAAAGTGCACAAACTGAAGGCTATTCAAAAAGGGGACACATAAGAGAGAGAGAGAGAGAGAGAGAGAGCGAGCTTGTTTCTATGCCCAAAGACTCCAACTTTATATGAAAAAACCTGAGAGAGAGAAAAGAGTGTGCAAGGCCTATATGTATGTATAAATACATATATGATGTTGCTAAAAAAACCCTAATCTAAGAGAGTGTGAGAGAGAGAGAGAGAGACAACGACAGAAGAGGCTTTGAATATAGAATTATTACAATTATGGAGTCTCTGAGGCTATTCAGTTCAGGGAATCAATGAAAACCCTAATTTGGAATCTGGAACCGAGGCAGAGTTGTCGATGCATGTCTCCGGATTTCCTCTCGATCTCAATTGGTTCCTTCAATTCATCGTCACAGCATTCATTATTGCCTTCGGATTGCTTCACCTGGTCAAGAACACCGCATCCAAATACTTCATGGTCGACGCCAATTTCGACTCCCCCGACCCTTCTTCATCACCGCCGCCTCTAGGAAGAGGAGGAGGAGAAGGCCGCAAGATGCCCAGAGTTTCCGCCACCGCCGCCGATTCCTGTGTCGTTTGCGGCAATTCGACCACGAAACAGTGCTCTGGATGCAAATTGGTCCGATACTGGTATGCATTAATTTTAAAAAAATTATTAACATTCTATATGTTTGTTTTCTTTATTCAATTTGTCATAATTTTAACTAGTTTGTATTTGTATATAAATTTCTGAAATTTGAATTATTGAATTGCTCCATTTCTTGATTGCTTCTTGATGCGTAATGCTTTCAGTCTTTCGGATGGTTAAGCGGTTTTCAACAGTATATTTCTTAATTACTTAAATAGAAGAGTAAAGATATGGGAAATAGGTGCAAGTTGGTATTTCTAGCAGTTTGCATGTTTATAGCAGTGTACTTGTACCTTACATACTTTATATGCAACCCGAAATGGAAGCCGCAATTTTCGGGGGGTTGAGTATGGTTGCCAAATGGGGTTTAGTAGGAACTACTTTATAGAGCAGTTTTTGAGTAGTCATTGGCTGTTAGGAATTCTGCATAAACTGCAAATTAATTCATAAAAGAAAGAGGTCAGTCAGTACTAATCTTAAATTTGAGTGGAGGGGGGAAGTAGTAGATTTCAATGGCAAGAAAGATATATGCTCTCATAATCAAATAGTTAAAAAAAAAAATAAAAATTTGAGCCACTGAGAGGCAATATAATTTTATTGGATCTCCAAGAATGCTAGCATTCAAACTTTGGTTGGTCCATTTTCTTACATATGTTATAACTTATATGTATTATATGTTAGTATATATTTGTATATAGTATATAATTTGCCTAATAATAATAATGTGGTTAGACTAGGCCTGAAGGACTTTTTCGAAGCCCGGCCTAGTTAATAAACAAGTTTGAAAATTTAACCTAGCCTGGCCTTGGGGCTGAAATATAAATCCCAAGCCTAGGTTGGGCTGGCCACTGTGCTAGTGCCTAATCCTAGTGTTGCATTCGTGTCCATGCTTCTTATGCTTTCGAATTAGGTTTAAGCTTGGGCTTGTTTTTATAGGAATGAGTTTGTCCAACCTTAATAACAAGTTGAACATGAGTTATTCATGTCTTCATGAGTAGTTCAATTTGTTTGCACTTCAAATGATTTGAGCTAATCCGAGTTGAGTGTCATGAGTGTTGGTGTTAGTGTCAGTGTTAGGAGTTAGGACTAGCATTAAGGTGACAATTTCATGACTTGTGTGTGCAACCTTTGGTAGAACCCGAGGATTGGTATGGGGAATTTCATTGAGATGAAGGTTTTGGGTAAGGATAGGACCAAATTAGGACAAGCCAGACTGCATAAGCCAAGGTGTGTCAGTTTGGTTGATTATGATATGGAGCATGGTTGATCATAGGTAGATTTAAAGAGCAGTTCCAAGAAGTCTATAGTATGGTTGACCATCTTGACAGATGTGGTCGATCGTCCTTGTGTGGATGTGGTCGACCATGATGGCTAGTGATTGACCATGACATCGTATGGTCAATCGTGCATGGGGAAAATTTAAAAATATAGCCATTATAAATTGGGGCTATAAATACCAAGTGCCCCATTTGGTAAGATCTGATGAGAAAAAGCTCTTGGAGTGTGCATGCACTCTTGATATTAACTAGATCACATCTCAAAGAGGTTTGCACCCTTGTGTGAGTAAGAGTGAACATGTGGTACCTTTTTGCAAACTTGGTTGGAGGACTTACTCCTTTGGAGCCTTGGAGTTCTCACTTTGAAGGTCTCCTCTCATAGCTATATTTAATTGTGTACACTAATCTCATCACTCAGTGTTTTAAAAGGCTCTAGGTGCACCGAGGCGATAAGGTCTTCTATAGCCTAAGTGCGAGGCGCGCGCCTCACCAAAGCGAGGTACACGTAGTAAAAGCAAAGTAAAATTATAAAATAGACAAACTTTTTAACATAACAAATATATGTAGTATATTAAAAATATAATATCCAACAAAAGGTATAAAGTATCACATTCACATCCACTGAAAACCTTATGTACTAAGATCATCCTTATAAAATTAATAAACACATTTCATTAAAATTAATAAAAAAAATTATTCTTATAAACTAATCAGCAATATATATATGTATATATTAAATAAATATGGCAGAAAAGCCAAAAAAAAAAAAAAGAAAAAAAAAAAAAATAAAATAGAAGGGGAGGGGGGGCAGTTAGAATCAACCAGCATAAAAGAAAAGAAAAAAGAAAGAAAGAAAGAAAAGTCAAAGAGAGGATAGGACAGAATAGAAGAAAAAGAGAGAGTGACTGAGAGACAGAGGAAAGAAGAAGAAGATCGAAGAAGATCGAAAGAAGAAGAAGAGAATTGAGCACTGACCATCGAGCAGCAACCGGCAATCAGCAAGCAGAGAGCAACGAGCAGCAAGCAAGCAGAGACTAGCGAAAGCAACGAGAGGAAGAAACGCGAAGCCCATAAGGTGCTCGCCTCGAGCCTCAACATAAAGCGCTCACCTCATCGCCTCAACTGCGCCTCCTCTATGTTGCCTCGCCTAGCCATGCATAAGGCGCAGAGTTGCGCCTCGCCTCCCCTTGCCTTGAGCTTAGGCGCGCTTTTCAAAACACTGTCATCACTCACCTACACTTTTAACTTTTTAAGTCTTACATAGAAATAATAAGGAGCTATCAGTAAGCTATCTTATTCAACTGACTCTAAGATTTTGTTTTGGTCGTTGTTGACTTTGTGTTGAGCCAAGAAAATTATATTTCTTTGTATTTGTGATTTTGTATGCTGTATAGGTTTTAGGTGATTGTAGGATTTTTATTTTTATTTTTATTTATTATTATTATTATTATTTTTTTGTGTGTGTTGTATTGGTTTTAGGTGAATTTAGGGAAAATCCATTTGGTATAGTAAATAATGTTGGCAAGTGAATCCTGGAGTGGATGTAGGTGCAAGGGTGTGCCTAACCCCTATAAATCTTTTTGTTCATTTGTTTACATTATTTGCACATTGTCTGGTTTGAATGTGTGAGATGAATGCTTGGTTTAAATTGATCCATCTTTAATTAATGATTATTTGTAGATTATCAATTAAGAAATTTACTTGAATGTGGTTGTTTTGTTTGAAAGACTTAGTATGTGATTGGAAAGGAAATCAATGAAACATCTTCATCTCGAAGTACTTGGCTTAAGTGTTTAAAGTTAGTAACCCTATTGGGGACAACACATGCAATATACCAAAATGATCCACAATGCTTAAACTGGGTGTCAAGGGAAATATTAGATTTTTCCTATTCATCCCCTCTCTATCACTGAACTCAGGCTAAGATTTTCAAACTTCCATACTAGGCTTGAGCTTGACTTGGGGCTTCAGCTTGAGGTAAGCTCTACCCTCACCTTCAAGAGTCAGATTGGCTACTTATTGAGCAGCTCAGCTGGTTAATTTGAAAACCTAGATTTATCATTGTGTCCCAATCCAGTTGGCTTCTTTCAAATTGAAGAGACAAGCCTTTTCATGTGGCAGGATGTCCTTAAAAGGAAACTACTGGCTTTAAATAACTGATGTTATTTGTACAACTGTCGGTGATATTTTGCCAAAGGTTTAAATTGCCTTTCTTCCTCAAACATTAAATTTTGCTTTATAAAATTTGATGAACAGTGAGAGGACAGAACCATTCTCGATAACTGTTTACTATTGAAGTAATAGTATGGATTTGATATTGGATTAGATGAACTTATCAAAAAAAGAAAAAAAAAACGCTTAGAAGTTTTAGGTTGGTCAGCAATCATCTGTAACTAGTCTGAATAAGGACCTTAATCATTTTGATCCTTCTGGGTAGACATTTCTTTTTTATGTGGACCTTTTTTTGTTCCTTCGTTAACACACCCTGAGAAGTGACTCCCACGGAAGAAATTTCAGTGTGTGTCTTGCTTTTGTTTTTTTGTTCAGGAGGTAATTGCTATAAGCTTATTTGGCAGCACTTTCTGTTTTTATTTATTCCTCTTTAAGTTTCCTGTATTATTTTCTGTTCTTGGCATTAACCTCAGGATCTTTTGTAATTAACCTATGGTTTTATGTATTGCTGCTTCGTCTTAATTCCCACTTCTTTGTCATAAGAGTTTGATCTTGTCTTCTTGCTTTCTTGCACGTGACTTGTTGCTAGGTTTGCCTTTATATATTTCATATGAGTTTTTAATGTTTTAAATCTTTCTTCCTTTATCCCAGCTCCGGAGCTTGCCAAACTTCCCATTGGAAATCTGGGCATAAGACAAAATGCAAGGACTTTCAATTGTCTGGGCAGGTAAAATCAATGCAGTCTGCATATATGCAACATGGACGGAGAGATTCTAGTGCAGTTGCACTGGTTCCTTCCAGTGGAACCATTAATATTATCAAACAGTCAAAAGAGGTAAATAATTTCCTTTTTATTGATCTTTATATTCATATATTTTAGTATGCCTTTTGGTTGGGAAGGACACCAGTAATGTGCAGTAACATTTCAGATTCTTTTCCCCTATGAGGATTTTGTGGAACTATTTAATTGGGACAAGCGAGGATTTCCTCCATGTGGGCTTCTTAATTGTGGAAACAGGTTTGTGTTTACCATTCCATTATTTGTTCTAAACTTATTGTTCAGATGGTTTCACTGGCTTGAGAGCTTCAATTGCATAAAGTGCACATGCTTAAGTATCCAGTTTTAACTCACAATGTGCTATATTGTTATTGTATTTGTGCAGCTGCTTTGCTAATGTGGTTCTACAATGTCTTGTGTACACTCGGCCCCTTGTTGCCTACTTGTTGGAGAAAGGCCATCGGAAAGAATGTAAATGCAGACCAGAACTTTTTGTGGCCTATATTTTATGGATGATCAAACAATTTCTCACTCTTTTGTTTGTTGTTTCTTGTTGCTCAGGCAGACGGAATGATTGGTGCTTCCTTTGTGAATTTCAAACCCACGTTGAAAGATCCAGTGAAAGTCGGCATCCCTTTTCACCAATTAATATTCTCTCGCGGTTACCTAATATTGGTGGTGACCTTGGCTATGGAAAACAAGAGGATGCGCATGAGTTCATGAGGTCCTATTACTTGCTTTACTCCTAGTTTAACGTAGTTTGTCTTTATCTATAAAGAAAACTTTATCATGAACCCTCGTGTATTTGATGGCCAATGTTGGTTTAATATGATAAAGTTTTACTGATTTCAGTAACAAATTTTAGACGTTTCATTTTGATTTAGGCTCCATTTGTTTCAATGTAAAATATTTTCACAAAAAAATATTTTTCTTGTAAATTGATTTTACGGAGAAAAAATATTTTTCTTTTTGGTTTCGGCGTTTGGTTGACACTTGAAACAAAAACATTTTAGTGCCTAAAAGAGAAATTTTGATCCAATAAAGTGTCATTTATGATTTTTTAGTGAGCTAAGATATTTATTTGAATAGGCTAAACATGTCGAAAAGGTAGTGAGTGAGAGTTAACTTTGTAAAACTTGACTTGCGAAATTTTTAAAGGTAAGTCATTTTTGAGAAAATGATGGAAAAATATTTTCCTTCAAAAATATTTTACTTGTTTTTTGTTCAACTGAACAACGGAAAATGAGTTAAATTTTTTAGACAAAAACATTTTACGTCAAAACAAATGGAGCCTTAAGTTCATTCATTTTGCAGGTTTGCTATCGATACTATGCAATCAGTGTGCCTAGATGAATTTGGCGGAGAGAAGGCCCTTCATCCTAGCACTCAAGAAACAACCCTTATTCAACATATATTTGGGGGTCATCTCCAATCTCAGGTAGCTTGCAATTACACTGAGGTTTTGATATTAATCTGTGAAATGCACCGTTATAGATTCTGACATTCTGTTGACTTGCAAGTATCTAGGATCTACCCATTCTTGTTTCTACGTTGGTTGAGCATGCAGGTGGTAGATTCTTGACATAATTATTTTATGATTCCAGCATATCCATCATGATAATGTCATTACCTTTTTCTTACAGTCATATGTGGCTTTGTTGTCCCTTGACTTTGTAAGGAATTATTTTCTGCATCATTGATTAAAGTTTATCTGGCAATTCCTGGTGTCAAATAACAGCTGAATGGGCTTTAAAAACTTTGAATGTGCTGCACAGTTATAAATAGAATGTTAGTTGAAATAAATCAATAAAACTATGAGGGAAAAGAATTTTAATTGCTTACTGGAAGTTGGTGTAGTTGTTCAGATCATAACTGGGCATAAGGCAAGCCTCGAGGAGTGACAGTTCACTTCGTGGCTGTGCCTCAAATGTTATAACCCGTCACACTTAGACTTGAAGTGAATTTGTTGTTTTATAGGTGGTGTTTGGCAAGTTTTGGGTTTGGGTTTTTTTTTATTTTTTTCACTAAATGACAAAATTTTTGTAAAACCAAAAAAAACAAATCCAAACAAAATATCATATCCAACCCCATAATCATTTCACTCTCTCACAAACATCACATCCAACCACAAAAAAACCCAACTATCTTCCCAAACACCAAAAAATTTTTATCCAATAATATCCTACAATTAAAAAAATCTACTTAAAAACCCACTTCCCAAACACCCACATAACGTTGTGTGCCCTATAGTTTTTGCATCTAGCTATAACCATTTTTCTTTGATTCTGTCCTGAATGTGTTAATTCTTTTTTTTCTCTCTCTTATTTCCCAGGTGATTTGTTCAAAATGCAATAATGTTTCAAATCAGTATGAAAATATGATGGATCTAACTGTTGAAATTCAAGGGGATGCCACATCTTTAGAGGAATGCTTGGACCTATTCACTGTCAGAGAGCGGCTTCACGGAGATAATATGTATAAATGTGATGGGTAAGGGTTGTTCTTGTTTTCATGTCAAACATAGAGATACATTGCCTTGTTGTGTGTTTTTTTTTTTGTAGGCTACCACTGGTATGCTATATTTATTCTAGTACGGATATGTGAAAAATGTATTGGGACCCATAACTATTTTGGCATGATCTCCACCTTAATGACAGCTCATAGGGCTCTCGTTAGCGTGGCCTTTTATTTTTTTATTTTATTTTATTTTTTATATATGGTACATCAGGACACAATAGTTCTATTTGTCTTTGAATTTGAATCTTTACTGATGCCAACTCTTTTGCCTAGTGAAGAAGGACCAATTCAATGATATCCCATTGTGGGGGTTTGATTTTTCCACTAATGTAGTAATAATTATTAATATAAATGATTACTTGTAAACATATTGCCGCAAATGTTCTGCTGTAAACACCACTGAATCAATGGTATTAAGATCATAATATGCCAATCTCTTTGCAGATGCAATGAGTATGTCATGGCATGGAAGCGTCTTACTGTTCGAAGGGCCCCAAACATTCTTACAATTGCTTTAAAGAGGTTTCAGGTTTGTGATAAGTTTTTCTTTCCTTCACTTTTGGTATATATATATATATTAGTAGTCTTTCCTCTTTTCCTCCTCCCTCCTTGGGGTATATCTTCAACAATTTTCAAGGGAGAACCACTATTTCCACACCTTTTTGGTGGCACTGCACCAACTCACACGTTGGGCCCACCTAGTGAGGTTCTTGTGGAAGCAGCCAATACTTAGGTTGTGGAAATAGCATAGCATAGTAGTCATTAATTTGCCATCTGATTAAATTTTGACCTACATCTTGAATTGGTGATTAGTCCATGGCAGAATTTTAGTTTTGGTTTTGTGAATTAAATGCTTGAAGAAGTTTGAAATTTTTATTATTCTGTTTGATAAGTTCTAATTTATGCACATATTTGTTGCAGAGCGGGAGGTTTGGGAAACTTAACAAGAGGGTGACTTTCCCTGAGACTTTAGATCTTAGCCCTTACATGAGTGAAGTAGGAGATGGTAACGATGTTTACAAGCTATATGCAGTGGTTGTCCATGTTGACATGCTAAATGCATCGTTTTTCGGCCATTACATTTGTTATACAAAGGATTTTTGTGGAAAATGGTACAGGATTGATGACTGCAAGGTAGAAATAGCTATCTCTCTCTCTCTGTGTGTACCCAGGGACCCAAAAAGAAAAAAGAAAGTGGGGAAAATGGACCAGTACCACATGTACAGATGAGCATGTGTCCCATATGTGAATATATTTCTGTCCAGTTACTCCATGTTAAACTCTCTCTCTCTATATATATATGTGTGTGTGTGTGTGTGTGTGTGTTGACATCCATTCGCCAAGGCATCTATCTGATAACACCTAGTGTAAGACTTGGTGATCTCACTTCTTCGAAAAAAATCCCATTGCATTTTGAGAATGTCCTCCATGGAAGCTTCCTCTCTCGTCTGTGTCACTCTCTTTGAATTTTACTGCTGGTTCATTGTCAGTGCGCCATTTAGTTTGTAAATCTCTATTCATTATGCAAAAATATGCGACATAATTGATTCTGGTCAAGACAAACATCAGTAGAAAATGCAATATTTATGTGGTCTTGTTGAAACGTGTATTGTTTTTGTTAGTCTACTTGAATTTGTAGTTTCATCTAACTTGATTCACAATTTTTTTTTCAGGTCATGAGGGTTGATTTGGAAGAGGTGCTCTCGCAGGGGGCTTATATGCTGTTGTATAGCAGGTAGCTGATCTTCTTACTTTCCCTGCTATTAGTGACTTGTCAATTTCAATATAAGAGTAATTGTCATACATTTTTTTACTCAAGGATGGCCTATCACCTAAAATTTAGTGGATACACATGTTCATGATTGACGTGGAATAATGTCTTAAAATGTGATTTGAAACATATGGGCAAGCCCTATTTTGAGGAAAAGGCTAAGTTGTAACAACCTCTAACCCTACATCTCCTTGATGAGGAAGAAGTAGATGAGGAGCAGACCTATCACCAATGGTGAAAGACAGCTCATTGCTTTCTCCTTTGAGCCTTATGGCTTCTCTCATTCATTAATGAAATTGTGTTAATCCTAATACAAGTTAAAATACTTTCTTATTTAGTCATTACTTTCTTATGTCTTTCTTTTTTCTCCTGTTAAGTAAACTACTTTCTTATGTCTTAAAACTCCGTCACATGCTATTTAATATGACCCTCATCCTAGTATTACTGTATGATTTTTTTTTTTCTTGATCATTATCTTAAACATATCATTTAAAAAGATTACATTCATTGCATATTCAACCTTTTTTTAGTGACTTCTTTGACAACAAAACTTGCCAAAATTTGATTTGAATTATAGGCAATATTATAAATAAGGCTTCTTGAAAACAGCACGATACTCATTTTTTATTTTATCCATTTATATGTGCGATCCTTTCCTGTAACTTGACTTTTGAAGCTTCTTCAAATCTCTCCACTTTTGGGGAGATTCAAAAAGTAGGTTATAAGGGGTTATCTTTTCTTTTCTCTCCAAATCATCCCATACAAATAGACTGTTATTAGTACTACAAAGCTTGTTGCCTTAAAAAGACTTGGTTGATTTTCTGGTTAGGGAGAATCATATGTGAAATTCATTCAATGATTCGGCACTTCATAGCATCTATTTGAAAACTCTGACAACAAAACCCTATATTTAACACTTGCACACTAAGCACACTCTTAAGGGGCTAATATGCCGATTAAATTGGGGTTGTTTCTGTAATTGGATTCTAGTTATGATAATGGACTGCAAAGGCTGCCCATGAATTCCTGCTAGAGCCTGGAGGAGATCAACCACTGGACCGTCCACTCCGGCTAAAAGTTATTGCAATGACCCCAAGATATTGAAAATTGTTACAACATATTTTTAAGCCCACAAAAGCATGAGGCCTCTCACAAAAATTATGCATATAGTCTAATTTTGGGCAATATCAATTTTGTTGAATACCTAATAATATGTATATATAAATGATCTTGTTTGCTGTTGCTTTCAGGGTTTGTGCCCGACCATCATGTCTGAAGCCAATTGAATCTTTAACTAAGGGGAAGCAGCAAACAGTTCAAGAAGGGGAGCCCCATGTCAAACAATCAGTTGAATTCCTTACTACAGCCGAGTCAATTAATGGCATATGTACTTCTGGTTCCTTGTCATCTGATAGCGACTCACAAGAAAAAGTTTCTACTTGCGAAAAGGAGAGAACTAATTCTGAAGATGTGAGAGAGGACATTGAAATGGTAGATTCTGAGTCAAGTTCATCTGTTCCACAGGATATTGAAGTACATGGCAATGGGTATTCTCATGCGATTGAAGACACCGCTTCTCCTGTTGTACATGCTAATAGATTAGTCTCTGCGGTTGGTTCTTCTCTAAGTGAGATGTTTAAGCCTGAAGCTTATTCTCAGAATTCTGAATCAGACTTTCCTCATTCTGCTGTTGATGAGAATGCAGCTGAGAGAAGTAGTGCCAAAAGGTTGACTGAATCTTCAAGTGAAAGCGCTCAGCCAATACAGAATGGTGTCTGTGAGGGGGGAAAAATTTCTCATGATGCTCCTGTTGGTAATTTAAGCTCAGGTGAACTTCTTGATGAGATCAGTCCTGTTGATTGCAACGGTGAGCAGGCAAAAATGGAGCCTGGAAAGGGCTTGCCATCATCTAGCAGTACTAAGGATGCCACAGGGAAGTTGGCTAGTAGAAATTTTTCTGAAGGAAAGTTGAAGCCTCTGTTTCCTCCAGGTTTTCTCAGAAAGCATTCTGGCAACAATTCTCCAAAGAGAGGTGGGAAAGCAAAAGCTCCTTCAGAACTAGCTGAATGTGCATCTTCTTACAATCCTAATAAAATCATTAGTGGATTTGCAAAACCTGGTTTTCTTAATCAAAATGGTGTGAGGACAAAAGATGTGGGAAAGTCTCATTCTAAGTGCAGTAGTTCTTCGTCTCCTACTTTTGAAGAACGAGTTGGGAATCACTTGGACAAGGACGTTATGGTGCTCAGTGGATCTGGTGATTTTAATCACTCCAATGGAGATTCTGGTGCTTTTGTTATTTCTGATGAGGGCATTAGCTATATTAGTGGGGATGACCAACAATTGGCAGGGAAAACCTCGAGCTACAAGGAGGAGCTCCATGAGAGTGAAACTACACCCGAAAAGATCAGAACAGATTCTGAAAGACCGGTGGAAAGTGACTTGTAATCTCAGTGAAGATGACTCAACAACTCAAATTTTGTTTGAAGCATCTACGCTATCAATGGATTTGCATTTGAGACTTAAATCTTGAAAAGTAAAATTTGACGGTCCTTGACCAAAGGGCAAAGAAACGCAAAACAGATGGTAGTAGTCCCCATACCCAAGGAAATTGTTGTTGATACGTAAATGAGGTTAGTGGCAAGGAAGGGGCAGATTGTTTCAGTGCTTAGATTGGATGGTTCAGGTAGCGGTTTTCTTAAGATTCTGGAGATGGAAATGGAAGAGCTAGAATAATGGACAATGATGATGGTTCATGGTAATAGTTTTAAGGTGCGATTCTTTTCTTCACGTGATATATTTGTTCATAATTGTTGAATCATGAATGATCATCCCATGGCCAAATGGTCGAGTTGGGAATTTCGTCCGAGGTTTCACTATTTACAAACCTTTGGATGCTCTGCTCTTGTACTATTCTTAGTTATAATAACTCCTGAAAGTGAGAAAATGCAAAGACACAAATTGTGTGTAGCTAGCTAGCTAGCTAGCGAGAGGGAAGTTTTTTTTTAAATAGAACATTGCTGAATCATAGTTTGCATTCTCATTTTAAACTTTTGCGCTTCTCTTAAATGTTTGTTACGAGGACAATCTATTGATGATTTGGGCTAAAGAGAGATGTAACAAACGATGCATGATTTAACATCCCACCAACATTAAGATTTACCCAGAACTGCTAAAAATTTCCCTTTCTCTCTTGCCATTTGTCTTTTTATCTCGATGTATATTATGTGTATATAATTTATGTATATATTTGTGCTTTAGTCTTGAGTTCGACAATGGAGAGTTACAGACTTGGGATTGCAGGGTTCATCCTTATGGGACTTGTACCCACAAAGAGAAGCAGGAGAGGAACAGAATTAAAGAGCAGTGCTATTAAATATATATATATATATATATGTATATGTGGACAGGAATGTGAGTTATAGTCGAGAAGGATTTGTTTTTTTCTTTCATTTTTATTGTGTTTTGTTCGTTTCTAATATTATTATGTTGTTTTTATAAAAATGCTAGGTACACAATTAGAACAAAAAATGTGAGGAGAATATTGCAGCATGCGCACCAAAAAATATTTTATTTATTTTATCTTCTCCAAAACTTAGTGAGACTAAATGATTATTCTTTTCCATTCTCCAGTTAATCAAAAACTACCCACTTCTATTATGATTTATGAAATAATCCCAAACGAGTCCTTGAACTGACGAAAATTCAACTCGACATCGAACCCAAAAAAAAAAAGAAAAAGAATGAAGAAAATTTAGTTACTAAAAAAGCAAGCTTGGGAAATCAACCTATGTCAACCTTCCCTGTCATTCAGAAGCCTCCAACCAAATCTTGAAGACCCATGAAAACATTTTCCGAATTCAATATGTCCTCCTTGTCGTCATCATCTTCCACCTCTATCGTAACATTGTCATGCACTGCATCCTCGTTTGAACATGAAGCTTTCTTGATGGTGGTGGATGATTTCAATCGTGTAGTGCAGGAGAGAGTATTGCGGCGGCATGGAGGAGAGTGGTGATGCTTGCCACTGTAGGACACCATGAATTTCTCTGGATCTTCCAGACTCTTCTCAACATATTTCTTTGCTTCGCACTTGTTTCCTTCACTACTACACTTGTAGTAGTTTCGCGGGTATGGCGATGTCTTGATGGGCTTTCTTCCGTATTTACGCCAGTTCCATGGATCCACCTCTGGGAGGTTTTCAACGTCCACCTCCACCACCGCTGTCCTCTGACTCCTCTTCCTCTGATACTGATACCCACATTGCTCTGGTAGTATATTTGGTTTTGCTGGTGGTGGTTGTGGATGTTTCTGATAGTGCTGTTTCTTTGTTGGTGGTGGTTGTTGGTTACTGGACTCACCAAGAACAAAAATAGACGGCGCGGTGGTCATATTACCATAGTATTATATACAACTCTCTCTCATGAGGTGAGTTCAGCCCTTTTGTGTATCTCACACCCATGTGAGATTGTTGTGTCTAGTGGTTTTTGTGCAAGTAGAAGAACTGTACTAGTGTTGATGAGTTGTGGGTTTTGTTCTGCTTTATCTTCTTTGTCCATGATATTAGGGTTGATGGGTTGTGGTTTTTGCTCGTCTTCTGGATCAATGATATTAGGGTTCATCATGGAGTGTGTTTTTGGTTTACTAGAATTGCCAAAAACATAACTGGAGGGTGTGGTGTGGATGATATTAGGGTTCATGGGTTGGGGATGTGGTAGTGGTGGTTCTTGTTTTTGGTGATTGAATCCACTAAGAACAGAACCAAAGGGTGTGGGGATTGCTATTAGGATTGATGGGTTGTGGTTGTTTTAGGTGACTCAATCCACCAAGAAGAGGGTTGATGATAGGTTGTGAGTGTGCAAAGGAAGTTCTGTAAACTTGATCTAGTTCCTCAAAACCATTGTTTCTTCTCCCAAAAGTGTTACAATTGTTGTGTTCAAAAACCATAAAAGCTGAGACAGGTATGGGGTATTCTGGTGGGGAAACATACTTGGTGGCGGTGGCAGAAGCGGATGTGGTGGCAGGAGTGTAGCAACTTCTCACCACAGCCCACAAATCCCAATTTTCATCCATTTTCAGTGATGAAGAATGCTGTGGGGATTTCCTTCAACTTCACCAAGCAATGAACCGTGTTCCTTTCCTATGATTGTATAAGGCGAGAGAGAAGAGGAGGTGGGTGAGAGGAAAACAACTCATCTAGTTTGTTTACTACTTATTTATGAAATCAAAATCTATATGGATCAATCATAGCCAAAAACAGAAAAAATCTTCATGGATTCACTCTTTCTAAAGAGAGAAAGAAAGGATTGGGGTGTTGAATTTGAATCATAGCTTACGAAAAAAATGCTATATATAAATGGATTTCTTAGTTTACTAAAATTTTCTATCACTGCTACTTTTGTATTTGGTAGTAAGAAAACAGGAATGGAACTTTCTAGTAGTATGATTTTGAGAATATATCGTTCGTTTTGTTTGAGATAAATGTGATTTAGTTAATTAATCATGATAAATTTGATTTTTTTACATAAATGATTTGTTCGATAAACTATATATAAAATGAACCGTTTGAATCGCCAAAATTGAACTTATGAGCTATTAAGGTGTATATAATATACATTAGAAGAATACTCTTCTAGAGAAAAAAATTATTACTTTATGTATTTATTTTGTTATATATGTAATGTGATTACGTTCAATATGGTTGTTATGATTGAGGTAGAAGTCTAGCTGATACTAGTGCAGTGATGATTCAGAGAATTATAGCTACCAAGTGTTTAGAAAAAACAGTATCTAAGATTTTAATTTGAAAAATTGTCTGTCATTTAAAATATATATAAAAAAAAGATTTATAACCAATTTTACGACTATGTCAATCAAAGATCCTTTCTTATTTTATGTTGTCTACAAAAAACCAATAAATAAATAAATAAATAAATAAATAAAAATTCCTTTTCCTCTTAACAAACAAATTATTTCATGACCATACTCTAAAATCTTGGAATTACCTAATTCAATCTCTTCATATACACTTCATCTATAAAAAAAATCTTTTCATATACACAGGCCATACATACCCTATCTAAAATAAAAATAAAAAAACAAGCCATACATATAAATATAATATATTTAAAATTTTCAATAATGTGGGCTTATATATATATTTTAAATAATCAGGTTTTGTTTTGCGATACTCTCATTTAGCAAATATAAATGGACTCATTATATTAATAATAAAAAATTACTCATAGATTCCATTTTAATAAGTGTTGCTCTAGTTAATTTTAAGTGTTTTTCCTTAAACCATTTAATCCTTTTTATTTTTAATATGATGGATATTTTTGATATATTATATATAACCAATGGACAACATCATCAACATCTGAATCAATCTCACCCATCTCGATTTTGAGACCCTAATTTTCTTTCACTCATTTGCCGTTGCAACCTCCTAGGAAATCTGGTTTTGCCTCGGAAGAGTGACGATGATGGTTCTCTGATGTCCGCAACCCATGATGATCCTGATTTGGTCTCCAAACTGAACGACCCTGATTGTCTATCTTGAAAGATATTTGAATTGGTAGAAAGAGGAACCATTTTGTAAAATATATTGATAGAGATAAATTGTATGTATTATTGATTGATGTATTGATTGATATATTGTAGTGTTTACATTGATTCCTATATATAGGAGATGTGAAGTGGAGATGGTGGTGGTAGGTGAGGAGTAGGTGAGTGTAGTAGGTGAGTGTGTGGTAGGTGATGGTAAGTGTGTGGTAGGTGATGGTAAATATTTTAACAGCCCCCCGCAAACTCAAGGAGGATAGAAACTAACCAACTTGAGTTTGGAGAGAGTTACAAAACAAGAAAATACATAAAAATAAAAGAGGATAGGAGACACTGTATGGTCGTGTCAGACCGTTGGTGAAGACACTGTATGGTGGTGTCATAACGTGGTAGAGGACACTGTATGGGGGTGTCATAACGTGGTAGAGGACAGTGTATGGTGGTGTCATAACGTTGTAGAGGACACTGTATGGTGGTGTCATAACGTGGTAGAGGACACTGTATGGTTGTGTCATAACGTTGTAGGGGACACTGTATGCTAACCGGAATCAATGTCGGGACAGTTTATAGGGTCATGTCGGACCGTTGGAGATGCTAACCGAAATCAAATGTCGGGACAGTTTATGGGGTCATGTCGGACCGTTGGAGATGCTAACCGGAATCAAATGTCGGGACAGTTTATAGGGTCATGTCGGACCGTTGTAGAAGACAGTTTACGGGGTCATGTCGGACCGTTGAAAAAGGCTAACCGGAATCAAATGTCGGTACAGTTTATAGGGTCATGTCGGACCGTTGAAAATGCTAACCGGAATCAAATGTCGGGACAGTTTATGGGGTCATGTCGGACCGTTGTAGCAGCTGACCGTTGAAAAAGTTGCACCCTCAAAAGGTGTGCCTAATTTTGTCAAAAGGCGTGCCATCAAAAGGCGTGCCCACTGCATCAAAAGACGAGCCATCAAAAGGCGCGCCAGACACGCGGCGATGCACGTGATCGACAGTGCGCGTGTCGGTCTCTTCGTCATGTTCTATATAAATGAAGGCGAAGGCTGAGGCAAGAAACTGAGAAAAACCTCTGAAAAAAAAACTCTTCGTTTTGCTGAGAGAGATAGTGCGTTTTGCTGAGAGAGATAGTCTGTAACACGCTGTTGCCCAGAAAATGGCCTCGTCCTCGTCTTCCCGTGGACTGCTCACCCTCTTTCCCGACCTCAACGAGTCAACAAGAGAGAGAACTGGTGCGGTGGCACTGGAATCTCGACCAAGCGCCCCGGATTTTGCTCCGTTGAACTTTCCGATGCGGTCGGTGGAGCAAAGAATGGCAGTGCAGTCAGATGTGGAGGCCAATCAGTATACCTTGAAGTCATGTGTGGAAACCATGACGGCGGTCACAAACTTGTCGAACCGGCTGCAGAGTAGGACAAATGAGGTGCAGCATTTAAACTCCCAGCTGGCTCTGCTCCAACGCATGTATAAGGATGCGCGAGCAGAGATAAGCGTGCTAAGGGCAGAAAACAAGGAGCTGAAGCGGAAGGCCACCGTGATGTTCCGATTTGGAGGTCCTCCATATGCTGCAGTGGAGGAGTATGGGGGAGTGATCATGCCCAGTGGAGTGGGAAACACGGAGGCAACACCGGCAAGGGCCGCCCAGGACGGAGGCAAGAAGAAAAGACCGGCGGCAGAGTAGAGAAGGGAAAAGAAAAATCCCACGGTGGGTGTGGTTGTTGTGGTTTGGTTTTTTTGTTTGTTTTTTTGTTTTTTTTTTTTTTTGTGGATGTAAAATGGTGATCGGGGTGAACCCCGACATGAATAAAATGAGTTTGGTGTGCAGTCCGTCTTCTTCTTTGGTTTTTTTTTTTTTTTGTTTTTTTGTTTTTTTTTTGTTTTTTTTTTGGTTGTATGGTGGTAGTGTGTTGTGTAAAAATAAAAAGAAAAGGAAAGAAAACAAGGGATAAAGAAAAGAGATAAAAAAAAAATATGAGGAGATAGAGTATATGAAAAAAAAATCAGTGTGGGAAATGAAATAAAAGAAAATAAAATAAAGAGTGAAAAAAAGCAGAGATGGGTGAATAAAAGAAAAAGAAAAAGAAATGAAAAGATCTGGGTTGAAGCAAAACAAGAAATAAAGAAATAAAAAGAAAAAGTTGGGTGTGATGGAAAGATGAGAGAGAGACGCAGGGGTTGGTGTAAGGTGTAATAGTTTATTATACCATTATAGTAGAATAAAAAAGGAGATATAGGAGATAAAAAAAAAGATAGAGATATATATATAAAAAAAAACAAAAAACAAAGGAGGTTGGTCAAAAATATTGGTTTATACCAGCACATGGTTGGTTGGGTGGGCTGGTCAAAAATATTGGGTTAAAAAAAAAGAAAAGAGAGGTGGTGGAAATAAAAAATAAAATAAAGGAGGAAAGTACATGTGGGGCGGTGGGTTGGAAATTGAAAAATGATTGAGACCCCAGCTGGGGGTGTTGGTGTCAGCTCTCATTGGACAAAAAAAACTATTTTTTTTTTTTTTTGGATTTTCGGCCAACCCCAGTGCGACACGTTACTGGGGGTCGTAAAAAAAAAAAAAGAGATAGAGATATATATATATTAAAAAAAAAAAAAACAAAAAAACAAAGGAGGTTGGTCAAAAATATTGGTTTATACCAGCACATGGTTTGTTGGGTGGGTTGGAAATTATTTAAAAAAAAAAAAGAAGAGAGAAAGTGGGGGACAAAAGTGGATGTAAATAGTAAAAGAAAAAGAAAGGAAAGAAGCAAAAGGCAGCAATGTGAGGCTGGTGTCGAGAGCTCGTGCCCGTGGCAATGATCTCTTCAAATCCGAAAGGTTTACTGAAGCCTGCTCTGCCTATGGTGAAGGCCTCAGGTTTGACCCAACAAACTCCGTTCTCTACTGCAACAGAGCAGCTTGTTGGTAAAAGCTTGGGCTTTGGGAGCGTTCGGTTGATGATTGCAATCAAGCTCTACGTATCCAACCTAACTACACCAAAGCACTGCTTAGAAGGGCTGCCTCAAACAGCAAGCTTGAGCATTGGGCTGAAGCTGTTAGAGATTATGAGGTCTTGAGGAAGGAACTTCCTGATGATGGTGGTTTGCTTGCAGTAATTGTCCATGAAGCTCAAGATCTGGAGGGGAAGCACCACACAAATCCCCAAGTGCGTTTACTTTTTTTTTTAGAGGAGAGGAGAGAAGAACCAAGCCTGTGAAGAAAAATAGAGATCCCAGATAGAAAGAAGAGTTTCTGGTATGTGTTTGTGGTATGTGTGGAAAAATTCCAGCGGGCAGCGAAGGCAAGGTTGCTGGCCGGCTGCCCGCCGGAAAGAAAGCAGTATAGACCTAAATGTTATAGCTCTGATACCATGTAAAATATATTGATAGAGATAAATTGTATGTATTATTGATTGATGTATTGATTGATATATTGTAGTGTTTACATTGATTCCTATATATAGGAGATGTGAAGTGGAGATGGTGGTGGTAGGTGAGGAGTAGATGAGTGTAGTAGGTGAGTGTGTGGTAGGTGATGGTAAGTGTGTGTGGTAGGTGATGGTAAATATTTTAACACATTTGTTCTTCATTCGAGATTTCTCTCTCTCCTCCTGTAGATGCAATATATACAACCATGTTTGATGCTGGATTTGAGGGAGGGACTGCATCGGTGCCTTTGAATCTGTCGACTCGGCTGTCTTTGTAAACTCGAAGGCCTATGATAGAGAAATCGTGGGTTACTTCATCGGAGATTGAAGAAGCCATTTCTGAAACAAACAAACAGTGCAGCGCAGTGGTGGTGATGGTCTAAGTCTTCATAGACTTTTGATTGATTGAGACAGAGAGAGAGAACCCAATTGATGGGATCAATTTATTAGACCATATAATTTCGAAGATACCCAATCTGATGTTCTAATGAATTTGATGATGGATTTCGAACAATAGTTTTAATTTTTTTTAAATAAATCTGACGTTGAAACACTCACAAATATCAATGAATCTGATGTTAGATTAATGGATATGATGTTGGATGAATAATGTTTGATGTGGGATAATATTTGATGTTTGATGAATAACGTTTGATGTTTGATGAATAATCCTAATGTTTAATGTTTGATATTTGATGAATAATTCTAACGTTGCTAATGTTTAATGTTGGATGAATAATTATGACGTTGTTAATGTTTTCACCAACATTATAGAAATAATCCTGACGTTGCTAATGCTTGATGTTTGATAAATAATCCTGACGTTACTAATGGTTGATGTTTAATGAATAATGTTTGATGTTTGAAAAGAAGGAAAATCATTAAAAGACCTATAGTAAGTTTCTTGGGCAATTTGGTAAATTACACATAAACACCAATTCAAAATTACCCCCTCAATTACTGACCTAGACATGTAAATAAATGGGTACTAATGTCTTTACACATAAAACAGGACTTATTCCAATAAAAAACTTTCGGAATTAAATGGGTTAACATTCTTAAATTAGGGATTTAATGATTCTTTTCCCTATTAATAATTATGAATACATATTAGGGGCCAATTTGGGAACATAGTTAAAAGTCCATTTTTGATTTTTAACTTATTTTGAATTATATCATCTTTCTACTTTTTTTTATAATTTTTTTTAAAAAAAAAAAAAAGCCAAAAAAAAGTTAAAAAGTCAATTTTAAACCAATTTTTCAAGACAACCCAGACAATAGACAAATAGTTGTTTTGGAAAGTTGGTTAAAAACTAATTTTTTTGCTTTTTTTGAAAAAAACGTATAAAAAAATAAAGAAATAATATGATACAAAACAGATTAAAAGCTAAAAATTAACATTTAATCATATTCCCAAATTCGCCAACATCTTAGAAGAAAATATGGTTCAAGTAATATAATTGAAAGAATTTTGTTACTATGCTTTTACATCAATCATGAATTGCACTAATTGGCGGCACCTTTAACATTACTACATGTGGAGTATGCCATGTGTCAATTTCTATTTGTGTCCACGTGGTTGTCTATAAATGATGTGGCATGGTGAGTCAGCAGAGATTGTCACATGGTGAATTGCTACATAGACAAAGGTCAAGTGGCAGACAAGGAAAATGCTAGAGGTCCCAAATTTTCTACCAAATAAATGACCAAATATCTCACATGGGTGTGGGGCCCACAAAATTGCGGACCCCACACCCATGTGAGACATTTGGTCATTTGTTTGGTAGAAAATTTAGTGTCCCTAACATTACTCGGCAGACAAAGGTGGCTTAGTTGTTCAATTCGTATAAATTATGAACACTTGTCCTTAAAATAAGCTCTACTTAATTATACCTATTTATTATCACACACCACAACCAACTAATTTAATTTCAAGTTGTCGATGTTGAAATAATAATTTATTCCAGGCTTCTTTTATTTTATTCATAATTTGATTTCCCTCAAAAGTTATACTAAATTTCCCAAAGGATTCCATTTGATCACTATAACCACCCCATTACCAAATTTAAAATTTATTAAATAAATAAATAAATAAGCAAATTGCTTTTGACACAAATAATCTAATGTAAAACAACTCATTTTACTTGCAATCTATATTGAACTTAATTTGATTAATAATGCCCGTTTTTGTTTTCCAAATGAAATATATAGGTCAATGCAATTGTTAAAAAAATTGGATTAATTTTTATCAAAGTATAACGTAAAGGTAATTAGATTTTCTATTTGAAGTTGGTGAAAAAAAAGTATAAAATTGACACACATAAAGGAGGAGAATTGTCGTAAAATTTTTTGTCAAACTTCTCTTAAATATGAATATTTATTAACTCAAAACATTTTTTCTTTTCATTTTATGGTACTATTGCAAACTAAAATATGAGATGAAAAGAAAATATATACATTATTATATTATGAAACACATTCCAATTGACACAATGAAATTATGTAACTTTTTTTTTTTTAATATTACAATATTCTCTACCTACAATTATCAAAGTCAAATAATTTCGAAAATTTTGCTTAAAATTATTCTTTGCTTACAATTATCTAAGTCAAACAATTTGAAAAACTTTCATGTTTGCATATGTCAAGAGATTAGTAAAAATGACTAGCTTCCAGTTAAAGAGCAGTCTACGAAGGATAAGATATTTGTAATTTTAATCCTAACTTATTATTTTTCAACACTCAAATCCATAACAATAAGTTAATGATGGGCCAAGTCGTTATTTTCATATATATTCTTCATAATAATAATAATAATAATTTATATCCTATCTAAAAAAACATAACAATAATAATTTATAAAAATCGATAAATATTTTTAGAGTATCATGTAACATTATTTACGAGATATTTTAGGTAAATAAGAAACCGTAATGCATACTAAGTGAGTCATTCCCTTCGTAAATTTTTCACTACAAAATTGATTTAAAATAATATTTAAATAATATAATATGATATTTTGAAATTACTAAATAATTATCTATATATCATATGGTTTAGAGGTGAATGAATTGACCATATTGCTTATCGATAAATAACCAGCTTCTAAACTTGGTAGGTGGGAATTGCCTGTTGGATCAAGGAATTTTGCAACTCTAAAAAATTTTTTTGCAAATTCACACAAGAAAAAGTAAAATGTGACCAATCAATTAATTAATTGACAAACTTCTTCTCAAGAATTTATAAGAATTTGTGTTATTAATGAGTGTTCTAAATTTTTTTTAATAAAATTTAAAATAATTATATAGTTTTTACTTCACATAACATTATGAAGAATGTTAATTGAATTTTTTTTTTTATTCTAATCTACTCTAAATGAAGAATATTGCTATATGCACCAATTAGTGTACCAACTAACGTACCAATTGATGATGTGACATAATTTAAGAGATTTTTGGTATTTATAATGTAATTAATCAGTAGGATCAATAATAATGTCATAACTAGGCCCCGTTTGGTAGAGCTGTGGGAAAGTGATTATGACCCTGTTTGGTAGGGCTTAATTCCAGCTTGTTTCAGCTTTTAGCTGAATTTAAGCTATTTTGATGTGTTTGGTTCAACTTAACAATACAGCTTATAGCTTTTTGTAAGTCAAAAATCAACTTATTCTTTGAGTGGGGGAGAAGAAACTTAATTTATAAGTAAAAAATCAGCTTATATTCATAGCTATAAGCTATAAGTTGTTAGGGTATAAGTTATAATCACTTTCCCACAGCTCTAGCAAACGGGCCTTATAGCTTATAGCTTAACAGCTTATAGTTTATAACTGTGAACATAAGCTGATTTTTGACTTATAAATTAAGCTTCTCCTCTCTCACTCAAAGAATAAATTGATTTTTGACTTACAAAAAGCTATAAGTTTGCAAATTCACACAAGAAAAAGTAAAATGTGACCAATCAATTAACTAATTGACAAACTTTTTCTCAAGAATTTATAAGAATTTGTGTTATTAATGAGTGTTCTAAATTTTTTTTAATAAAGTTTAAACTAATTATATAGTTTTTACTTCACATATCATTATGAAGAATGTTAATTGAATTTTTTTTTTAATTCTAATCTACTCTAAATGAAGAATAATGCTATATGCACAAATTAGTGTACCAATTAACGTACCAATTGATGATGTGACATAATTTAAGAAATTTTTGATATTTATAATGTAATTAATGAGTGAGATCAATAATAATGTCATAACTAATGTTAATATACTAAGGCTTGGTTTGGGAAGTGGGTTGGCTTTTTGGCTTTTTTGGCTATTTTAGCCTGGGCTTAAAAGCTTGGTTTGGGAAGGGCTTTTTGGCTTTTTGACTTTTTTGAGTTTTTTTGTGAGAGAAGAATGTAATGATTATGGGTTAGATGTGATGTTTTGTTTGTTATGGCTAAAATAGCCTATTTTGTTTTTTGTGGCTAAAATAGCCAAAAAAGCCTGCAAACCCACTTGCCAAACACAGGCTAATTAGTACACTAATTGGTGCATATAGTACTACCGCTAAATGAAAGGAAAATAGAATGATTTTAAAAATAACATCTTTCTTTCACGAGATAAAAGTGACTCTGATTAGAATAATCAATTTAAAGTTCAAATTTCAAATACTCTTTATATTTTATGCCCAAATCATTTGCTTTACAAACATTTCTATATTTTAATATTTGATTATTTTAAATGATACTCCCCTTCCCATCGTATATAAATTAACAAAGCAACAAAAACAAAACCACAATTTATTTTAATAAGAAGAATATTTTTTCTAAATTAAAAAAGAAATGAAAACTCCATAATTTTCATTTATTTGTGAAAAAATGGTGATAAAATAATCCAAAAAATGGTAGAGGCCTTGGGATTTAGTTCAACTATAGATTAAAATCACTTTTGTTAAGTCTGTAGCCCACAGCCATGCCACTTGCCTTGATAAATGTATACATTCTAGGACCAGGAGGCTAAATTAAGGTTTGCTGTAATTTGAATAAAGTGTTTATGATTTTTTTTTAAAAATAATTTTGTTTATAACTTTTTAAAAGCATTATGTACTAAATTATTTATATAGTTTTGTAGTAAAAATAAGGAAAATTTACCCATAAATAAATCTCATATAAAGAATGTTAATTCATTTAAGAGTTTTCTTATAAATCAATTAGTCTTTTTTTTTTTGGAAGTTGTATTCATTTGATTTGGTGACATTTAAGTTTAAGTGAATGTCCTTTATGATTCATTTTTTTAATTTTCTGAATCGTTTTTGGGAGGAGAATAGAAATGTGAGACGTGAAATATTCTTTTTGAAGGGATTGGTGGCCGAAGTGTTGGTTGTCGAACATAAAAATCTACAGTTCTGTTAGTGTAGTTTTCTGGTGTTAGATTAGAGTGTTATATTAGAGTGCTACATTTGAAAAAAATACATTAAGCAATTATTGTGTTACATTGATTAGAGTGTTACGTTTGAAAAAAAATACACTAAAGAGTTTTTTTGGAATGTTACATTGTTACGTTTGGAAAAAATATTTTTGTGAAATGTTACGTTGTTACTTTTGAGAAAAGTATACTAAGGAGTTTTTTAGTATGTTACATTGGAGTGTTAAGTTTGAGAAAAGTATCATAAGGAGTTTTTTAATGTGTTATATTAGAGTGTTATATTTGAAAAAAGTATATTAAGAAGTGTTTTTTTGTAAAATATTACGTTTAATAATTTCAACATTATGACAAATCGCACATTTATTTCTCAACATATAACACATGCGTTTATATTTGACCCTTTATGTAATTCACACTAGAATGACACATTTGGGTCCATAAGAAAAAAGAAATGATCAAATAGTTCATAAAATTATTATTTAAGATTTATTAGTATTTCATGCCAAAAATAATTTAAATAAATTTAAAATTGACAAGTGTGCTGCTTTTAACTTTTATTTATATATTATGATATTTTTTCCTTTTAAATTATATTATGAGCTGTTGGTTTAAAATAAATAAGGCAACATGCCCGTCTTAACTATGATTTAAAACAAACTAAACCATCCCAATCTATGATTAAGGCTTAAGTAAAAAGTGTCACTTGACCACAAGAATACAATTAAAAACAAAAAGAAAAATTTATTGATTAATTATTATTTTTTTATATTTTCAAAACACTTTTTATACAAATTTTAATATTAAGAATATTCGTTACAAGTCTATAGAATCAATTGCAGAACCAATCACATAAAATAAACTTGGCCAACCGTGGTCCATCTTTAAATTTATAGTTTCATTCATATTTCTCCACTTATATTTTATATGGTTGATTTTGTGATTAATTTTGTCTTTCTAGATTTATAGGGAATAAAAATAGGATTACCTTTCTTATGTATAAATTTGTTTAAATTAATTCATTCAATTATAAAAATTATATGAATACATGTCTTTTAAAAGTGATCTGATAAAAAAAAATGATACATTTTTATATTTGAAGAAATCAAAATGAATAAGCTCATGAATGAGTAGAATAAGTTAATATATTCAAATAGTTAAGGGGTCTTGCCGTGATTAACTTTATAAAATAACTTCTCAAACGTTGGGGTAATATGTTACCTCGTAATGGGCGGGAGAGAGCACATTTTAAAACTCACTCTCTCTCTCTCTCTCTATATATATATATATATGTATATATATATGTTACTAAAAAGGAATCCCAAAAGGGTCCAAACATTTCTTTAAAAATAAATAAATAAAAAAATGTTACGAATTCTAAATAATTTATTAAATTTTTTATTAAATCTCTTATATGGGTGTGAAACTTATACAAATTCACACATCCACCTATGTGAATCTCACATAACTTAAGAGATTTGATAAAATATTTAATAAATTATTTAAGATTCATAGCATAATTTAATAAATAAATCAATTTGATTGAATGAATCATCTGCTGAGACAACAAGAGAGAGAGAGAGTGCAAAAAAAGCTATGAAAATGGGGAGTCTAAAGTTGAAACAGAGAGACTCTACTCTATACATATACTATACATACATCAACAAAAAAAAAAAAAAAAAAAAAACGAAGAGAGTACCATAAAAAAAACCACATGTAAAAAAAGTTTATGATTTCCTCGTTGTATTTGGCATTACATTAATATTTTTGACCTCCAACTCACATGGCTTCTTGAGCCTCTCTCCCCTCACCATTATTTATTTATTTTTTGTTTTGTTTTCCTTTCCCTCACATGCACTCCTCTCTCTCTCTCTCTCTCTCATATACATATCCATATCCATATCCATATATATATACATATACATATAAATGGTCCAAAAACTTTGGTAGTTTTTTTTTCATTGACCGACCACTTTCTCAAAAGATTCTTTCAGATATACAGTGAAAAGGAAGGGGCTGCTGAGCCAGACCTTCATTTGTTGTTGGAACAGAGAGAGCGTGTTTGTGTGTGTGCTAAACTGTTCTCGGATCACAAAGGTTAGCTTTTTACTTGCCTTTTTCAATCTCTGTTCTGAATTTCGATTCAAATTGTGGCTCTACAATTCGTGTATTCATCATCACAAGCAATTTGCATTACGCATTGTGTTTTTGACCTGTGTTGATTTTGAATCTATTTTACTTCATTGCCTATAATTTGTGTTTTGTGTTAATCTATCTGTTTAAATGCAGTCTTCTCAATTTTTTTTTCTTTGAATAGACTGATTTTGATAGGTTTTTCTTATTTCTTGTGCTTTGTATTTGATGTGAGGCAGCTCAAAATTTATTGTGTTTCAATGGACAAAGTTTATGAATTTTACATACAATGAAAATACTTGAAATTTTGAGTATATATGTTTTTCAATGTTTCAGTTTAATGTCACATAATCTACAATCCTTTTCACTTTTCCTTCCCCCCCGGGGGATTTATAAGGGTTCTAAGAACTGTTTTTAGATGACAATATTACCAATTTTCTGGTTACTTGGTCACAATTTGAAAGATAGGACTTGGTCTTCTATATTTCATTTTAGCTATGGTTGTTCTACAACAATCAATTATTATTATTATTATTATTATTTATTTATTTTTTGTTTTTTGTCTGTTAGAAAACTGTAGGGGTTGAATTCAGATAAGCCAAAAGAAAAATTCTTAATTTGGGTTCGCCTATACTTTATGCAATTGATGCACGAAGAGGCTACCTTATACCTTTGTTGAGTTTGATTTGAGATTCACTTGAGGCATGATCTATGAAAGTAATTATCCTCCTTTTTATGAGTCATGGCAAAGTAGGTGGGACTCTGGTCAATGTTTGAAGGAACTTTCAGAGTAAAAAAGATATATATTTTTTGTCAAAAAGTTGTATGGTTGAAATCAAGGATTTCTCAAAGATGTAGCCTAGAATTAAGCCTAATAATCTGTAACTAAACAATTCTAAAAATAAAAAGGTCAAACGAGTTGAATTAAGAAGATTCTCCAAATAGTAAAATTTGATTATGTCGCATTACTTGATTACCTACCTACTTCTTAAAATACGGTTATACCTTTATGTCTTGCATGCTTCAATCTTATTTGGAACGTATTCTTGGTAGGAAGGTCCAGTGAAGCGTTCACACTTCGCCCATTTTTCTGTTAAGTCTGGTTTGTGGAACTCAATTTTAAATAGTGATAACCTCGACTTGGCTCAGATGTAAATATATAGGCAAGAAAGCATGGCTTAGTATCATTTTGATGTTCACCTACATTGTAGACACTTAGACACCTGAATTGGGTGTGATACATAAGTGACATTAATGGCTTGTGAAATAGAGAACGACAGTGTAGAAAAAATGGACATTGAAGTCCTCTCTTCAATGTGGCCTGAAGATATAAATGAAGCTGGAAAGCAATTCAATGTAGAAAGGCATGGAGCAGATCAAGATATGTTAGAGGAGGTTACAATCATTGAAGAAAAGACTATAATTGACTTCAAACGTCTTTCAGAGCTAAGCAATTACAGTGAGAAGGGTTTGTCTCAGTTGGCACATCTTGTAAAAAACTGGGAGTATAAGCAGGCTAATGCTGATCGACTTCTCAGAGAAGAGCTTGACAACCTGAGCAAACAAGGCAAGAGGTTGAGCTTAAGCAATTGGGGATTTTTGAGGAATATCGTTTTGAGGAAGAAAGTTATAGTGGTGATAAGCGCCCAATTTCTATATTGGATACCATATATGATATATTGCCAGATGTTCCTCGGAGGAGAAATGACATGGTTGTTCAAAATAAAGGACTAGAAATAGAAGCTGAGTATGACATTGTCATATACTGGAAGCAGAGGGCCATGCATTTACAGAAATTGTTGAAGGCTAGCATCCAGCGGGAGCAGATACTTACGGAGAAATTGCAAGAAAACATAGAAAATTTGGAAAGGCGGGCTTCACCAGTGGAAGAATTGTCCCAACTTTTAAAAAGAGCCGATAATTTCTTACATTTCATTATTTAGAATGAACCAATTGTCATGGGCCATCAGGTAATTTAGAATAGATTTCATTTTAAATCCTTCAGTTTGTTGCTTTGCCGCAATGCTATCAGTGCATATGGATGCAACTCAGTATGGACACAATATTTAACTGGTAGTTATTTGGGGATGAACTCTGATATAAGATTTTGTTCTAACTGTGGTTCTTGACTAAAATTTTCTCCACTTTGTTGCAGTCATTTTAATGTTTCTTATTATCTACAATAAGTTTCTTGAAAAGTCATCATCTATATCTTAGCGCTCATTTTCATTTCTTTCAGGATAAAGAGTTGCGGTATCGTTTCATCTATAATCATTTTCCGAGTTTGCACGAGGAGGTAATTGACTGCCAGTGATTTTCTTATTCTGCGGTTTTATTTTTTGCTACAAGTTGCATCCTTTATTTCAGTGCTGGTGTGAAACCTGACAATATGCACTTTTCATTTCTTATTGATTTTTTCACTTTTGTAATTCATGTAATTTCTGTAAAGCACTGTTTGCAGAATCTGGCACATGCATTCCTCAAATTCACTGATTTTTCAGGACATTATAGGAAAAACGGATGTGGAGATATTCACTGGTTCTGGTGTAAAGGAATCTCAAGACTTCAAAAGAGAAGTTTTGGAATGAGGGGTACCTGCAAAAAGGGAAATTACTTTTAAGACAGAACTATTTGGGTCAAAGACATTTTTGATATATGTTGAACCTGTCTTCAGCAAGGCAGGGGATACTATTGGTGTGAATTACATGGGAATGGATGTAACTGATCAGGTGAGTTCATTTATAAGATTCAGCAGTCTGTATAGTGCCATGGTGGTCTTCAAAATTAAATTCAACACTATGTAATATTATAAATTGATTTGTGACTACCATTTTGAAAAGAAAATCTTATTAGCTTTTCTTCTTATGTACTAATCAATGGTTGTATTTCTGAATCAGAGAAGAAAGACTTTAGTATTCAGATTTTGTGAATCACAAGTTAGAGAAACAGTTCATTTTTCATGATATATCCTGTCCAAATGCTGGACTAGATTATATTGAATTTTTATGTTCAATGTTTTGGTTTGACCTATGTTATATGATTCCTTTAATGTCACCATGCCCTTTTATTCTTCCTTTTTTTTTTTTTTTTTTTTTTTATGTTCAATGTTTTGGTTTGACCTATGTTATATGATTCCTCCAATGTCACCATGCCCTTTTATTCTTTTTTTTTTTTTTTTTTTAAAGAAAAAATTTAGAAGTTTTATAAGTCTTTAAGCAATATGACAACAAAAAATACAATATGTGCCTTATTACATGACAGGTGAGAAAAAGGAAAAAGATGGCAAAATTTCGAGAGGAAATAGCAATACAAAAAGCCAAGGAGACACAGCTAAACAAAACAGTTCATATGACGGGTTTCTCTTGGATTTATTCTTGGTGGGTTTGAATAAGCATTAGAAGAAAAAGGGTATTCATTTTTTACCAATTGATTCTTCTTGCAGAGGAAACAATGCGAGCAAAACAAATGCTGGCAACCATGTCTCATGAGATAAGATCCCCATTATCAGGAGTTGTAAGCATGGCTTAGATTCTTTCCACCACAAACCTTGACAAGGAGCAAAGACAATTATTGAGTGTCATGTTATCTTCAGGAGATTTAGTTCTTCAACTTATAAATGGCATTCTTGACCTTTCCAAAGTTGAATCAGGTTTGAAGTTTCATCCCTCCCTTATATTTACATGTTCTTATCCTTGTTTACATTGTTTGTATGAGACTTGATCAACATTCCTAGACCAATTCCCTAATCAATTGGTGATCTATCTAACAAGGTATCAAAACTTAGGTTCCAGGAGGTCTTAGGTTCAAGTCTTGTTGTATGTATTTGTTTCCTCAATAGTATGCTATTGTGCACTCTTGCATGTTTGTTTGTACACTACTAGTTTGGTTTCTGTGTTTGTCTATCTCTCTATGCACAAGAGGGGGTCGGATGTGAGGGAGTGAATGAGAGTCTTCCTTATAGTCAGTAATCTGGCTTCAATCTAGGTGACGGTGGAATCTTAGTCATACAATAAAGTCTAGCATTCCACTGTAAAGCTGATCTTACTAGGATTTTAATTACAATTTTTGATTTGATTTTTTATTTTCTTTTCTCCTTTAGGAGTTATGAAGTTGGAAGCTGCAAAATTCAAGCCAAGAGAGGTAGTAAAGCATGTACTCCAGACTGCTACAGCATTATTGCAAAAGATACTAACCTTGGAAGGTCATGTAGTAGATGATGTTCCTGCGGAGGTGAGAGTTTTACTACATACTGTTACCAAGCCCTAACAAATTACATGATCCATGACATGGTCTAGATGCACAATGCAAGCTCTACTACTCACAGTGAAAAGTAATCCCTACCCAAATCTAGAAACCTTGGGACTAATACTACCACCGCCGTGTTTGGATCACGGATTTAGGTCGGAATTTGGAAAGGGAAAGGGAAAGGGAAAGGGAAAAGGGGAGGGAAATATGAATGAAATATAAGCTAAATTTTTTCTCCATTTCCCTTTTCCTTTCCAAATTCGTATTGAAATCCATGATCTAAACATATTGGAAAACTTTCTAGCATTTTGTTCTATATTGCAATTATTTTACATGTTAACCCCGTATGCATCAATTTCAGGTTATTGGAGATGTTCTATGGATTCGACAGATTCTCACAAATTTAATCACGTACTGTTTTCAAATTCTCCTTTGTAGATTATATGGAAGGTTTTAGCTATGTTTAGAGCCTTGTGCACTTTCTGCTACTTGCTTGTCCAACATTATGCTCCATATGTAACATTCTGCTTCCATAGTTGTTCCTCTAGAAATTCCTATTTGATATGATTAGAAAGTGATTGTATCACAATAAAAGACAACAGAGGTCATGATGTTTGATTTCCCCGGATTTGCGAAATATTTGTCAAGAGAACCAAGGAATTGTTCCTTTGAACAATTATGCGACAGATGTTATAGAAATTTGTAAACTTAAGGTGTATATTATTTTTTCCTTAGTTAAAAAGAAAATTATAATGCCTTTCTTGAGGTGAGAATGTTTTACTTTATCCATAATATTTAACAAAAGTGGCTTTCTTAAATGCAATGACAATGTAACACCAATCTACTTCTCCCAGTACCTTAGATTAGGATGATCAGCAATGAGTAGTGTGTCTCTTTACAACACTGTGAATATGAGCATTTGTCACAACTAAAATGAATATGCAACATTCTTTCTGGTTTTGTAGCACCTTTCTTGCATTATTTACCCAACTTGTTGGGTTCTGCTTAAAATTTATAAGATTTTATTTTTCCAGCAATGCAATCAAGTTTACCCATGAAGGGAAGGTTGGAATGAAGCTTTATGTGGTACTAGCCCCATCTTTGGGTATGGAAGAGGGATTTAATCAGAAGATCACTGTAGACAGGTCAACAGTTTCAGTAAATATACACGAACAAGATAAATACATATCATTGTCTTAAAGTTGCTGTGATCAAAAAGGTTTTCATGAAGAGAAACACGGGAAAGGTCCTTACAAAAACCATACACTTGATGATGAACCCAAAACCCTAGTTAGAAATGGGGCCTCGATAGATGAAGGTGAAGAGAACCACCTTCAGCCAGATGAAACAATAGTATGGATATGCTGCGATGTTTATGATACGGGAATTGGAATACCGGGTAATTTCACATCTTGAAATATGCTTCGAAACATTGAGTACAAGCTATTATTAATTATTTTGCTACTATTTCTTAGAATCTCACTTTTCATTTCAATGGAACAGAGAATGCTTTGCCTACTCTATTTAAGAAATACATGCAAGTAGGTGCAGACATGGCACGAAAGTATGGTGGGACTGGGCTAGGCCTAGCAATCTGCAAACAACTGGTGATCATTTTAAACTTTTTTTTTTTTTTTTCTTGACTAGGGTTCATGCTGTACTGTGAAATGGGCATTAGAAGGCATATATGTTTCAATTATATTTACCACAAGCATTATATTCATAGGCAGACATTTCCACTAAATCACATTAATCTTCTTCCTGAAACATCTGTACCTGCGGTGAGAAACAACAATTTATATCACTTTTTATACGAGAGTAGGTAGTTTACATGCAAGAAATCCAATAGAAATTTAAAATTACTGAAATTGAGCATCCCATTCTAAATTATTCCAAGCCTATCGTCCATACCACTTCATTTGATATAAACTTCTATGTGAATTTCCAGTCTATCTGCAACTTGAAGTTCAAATTGTCGCTTTGATATAAACTTTCTTAGCTGATGTTCTACTCTTCACATTCATATGCGTATGAAATAGGTTGAGCTTATGGGAGGTCATCTCAGTGTTTCCAGTCGAGAGCACCATGGATCTACATTTACATTTATACTTCCATACAAGGTTTCACCTGCAGCTGATAATTCAGATGATCCTGATGAACTCTCAGATATGGCTGATCATGATGCTCCGGATGATGCCAATGATGATGATACAAGTTTCGGATTTTTTCAATTTCAACCACACACTTTGGGTTCTCTTTTCGCTTCTAGTGGTCCTGGCAGGGCTAAAAAATTGTCAAACAATGTTGCTTTTAATGCCTCATATAAACTTAATGGTTTGTTAGAAGATTCCTACTCATTTCCCTCTAGCAACATTGCAACAAAAGAGGTAACTTCATTAGAGGATGCCTGTTCGGTTGATGGTGCTAATACATCATTGGAACATGAATCTTCAATGAGGGACATCCTAGACTTTGCTAAGAAAATTGCAGTTGGTAGTGCTAGTGAGATACAGTGTCACAATAAAGAAAATGGTAAATTCCAGAATCCTGATATGAATTCCACTCACCCTTCAAGGGAAAGCAACATTGGGGAAACGATAAAGGCAATAGACTCCCAAGAAGCAAGTGAGATGTGGGAGAGAACTAATAGAAGCACCCAGTGCAGTCCTAGCAACAATCCAGAAATTCCCAAATCGATGTTCAAACCTAAGATCCTTCTTGTGGAAGATAACAAGATTAATGTGATGGTGACACGGTCAATGATGAAGCAGTTGGGCCATACCATAGATGTTGTGAATAATGGAGTTGAAGTTGTACGTGCAGTTCAGTCCTGTACTTATGATCTCGTTCTGATGGTAATTTTTCTAGAATTAAAAAATGTTTTCGATTATGGTTATTATTTTAGTTACCATTTTAATCACTTGTTATGCATATCCTTTTCTTTTTCAGACTTCAATTTAAGATCAGGACAGTGTTTGAGCTTATCCCAATAGTTGTTACATTGCTATGGTTTGTCACTGGTTGTGCCATCATTTTGATTGCCTTATTTCTTTTCTCTTCTTCATTATCAAAGCCTATAGTTGCTTTCTCTTTTACTTTTTATTCCTTTTTAGATCTCCAAAATTTTAATAGTTTTTTGTCCATCAAAGCCAATAGTTCAATGTAGATGTCCATCCCAAAACTTCCTTAATATACTTACATGTTCACAAAACATTTCGGAGGAGTTTATCTTGGAAATTAGATTAATTGTATAAACAAACCTTGCAACTCATTTAAATGTTTCTAAACATTGTCACATAGATTTGTAGTCTTATCCTAATACATTGAAGCTGTAACCATGTGCAGGATGTATGTATGCCAGTGATGGATGGCCTTCAAGCCACAAGACTAATTCGTTCTTTTGAGGAAACTGGTAGTTGGGATGCTGCAGTGAAAGCAGGAATTGAACAATTTGTGCCTCCAAATGATCAAAAATTTGAGTCATCCAAAAAAAGGATGGCCATCATTGCTGTAAGCATTTGAATCCTTATTTTCCATGTGTAGCCAGTGTTCTTTATGAGAATCTTGCTCAATACAACATTTAATGTGTTTACATTGACTTAGAGTAAATATCGGGAAGTCATTACTAACAAAAGAAAAGAAAAGAAAAGAAAAGGATGGTTAAATTTGAGACAAGCCCAATGAATGTCCTTTTGGAAGACAAGATATACGCGCATCTGACATTTGAAAGTAATAATAGCATTTCGAAAATTAGTAACTTTTCTTCATAACGAATATCCTTGTATTTGTATGTATATCCATTGATGAATATTGGTGGTGTAATTGTAGATGACAGCAAACACATTGGCAGAGAGTGCAGATGAGTGTTTTGCAAATGGTATGGACTCGTTTGTTTCAAAACCTGTTACTTTTCAAAAGTTGAAAGAATACCTTGACCAATATTTTTAATTTTATCTCATTAGTGTATGCATCTGTATAGAAAGCAAATGCGTGTTAGAAAAAGTTTTGTAATCAATCTATCGTCTTTTGCTCAGCCTTTAGGATCTCTGTTACCTCATGTATATCAATATCATCTTTTGATTTTTTTCCCCTAACAACTCTTTCATAGTTTGTTCTCCTTGTAAGAATATGAGAAAAAAGGCAGTAAAATTTCCCTACGAAATGCAGCATGAGAGGTAAACAAAGCCTTTAAATGCAAATTTACCTTACTATAGTCTAATGATTAATTAAAAGTATTTTATCAAAGAAGTTATGCTTATATCCAACCCAAAAAAAAAAAAAAAGCTTTGTCTATTTGTCAAGTTTTCTGACTTAGGCATCGGAGAGGTTTCCGGCACACACCCGCCGGCTAGCTCACGTTTGTGTTTTCAGGTGACAAAGCGACGTCGTACGGAGGAGCGTGGACTTGGTCAACAGGATTATACGAGGAGAATTATTTCCTCCCCCCGTACACATAGGATTCATAGAAAGTTATAATGTAACATGGGGAGACAGTTGCAATATACAATCTTAAAATAATAATAATAATAATAATAATAATAATAATAAGAAAAGGAAGAAGAAAAGAAAAGAAAAGAAATAACGGGACCAATTACCAAGGGAAGAAGAACATAAAATAATATAATTAGGTTATTAACTATATTTTAATCAGAATGCATAGGTACAACTCTTAACATTAATATACAATTAGAGATGGCAATGCCATCATCATACATTAGTATCAGTGGTCTTCATTTGTGGACTCGGAACTTGCTGTGTATTTGGATTAGCAAATTCAATGACTGGCACCACCTCTTGCGCTGTTTGCCCTTGCGAAATTGGATCTTCAGATTCATAAGAAGGAGTTCCTTCGGAAGAATCAAAATTCCCATCTGTATGGTTTGAAAAGGTATATGGACTTGGTGGGCAGGTACAATTAGGGGTGGCATGGAGTGAGAAGCTTGACGGACTTGAAGGGCCATGAACATTAGGAGAGGCTTGTGGTGCAACCATACTATCCACAATGTCAGTACCATTTTTGACTCGCGGTTCACTCTTTCTAAAAGTATGGGAAGATAGGTCTTTGTTGTCAAAGTGTCTAGCTAGCTCCACAATCTTTCCCCAAATTGAGGAATTAGGATCGGAATGCCTCAATAGTACATGCTCATGCTTATACACAAACACAACAGTAAATATTATGAAAGCTGAAAGTGAAGCAATCCCAGCAATTAGGAAAAGACCCCAGAAGCTCTCGAGGCCTAGACTGTTGGAAGAAACCAAGGTGCTTGGGTCTGGGCAATTGGTTTGCCCAAACCATGCTCTCTCAATGCCTACCATTTTTTCCCCTTCAGTTACATTTAGGACTGCTCTTGAAACATCATGCAATAGTGGCGAACCAATTGGGAAGACCTGCAGGTCATTAAATATATAAGACAGACACCCTCCAGAAACTTTTAGGTAGAGAGTGAGAGATATAAGTTACTTACAAAGCCGAAGCCGTCGGTTTTATATATTGGTGCGACCGTTGTATATTTAGAGCAATATTTGGCGAGAAAGAGCTTAATGTAGGGGATTTCGTCGAAAGCAGCAGCAATGCTCCCATTTGAAAAGAGTTCATCTAATTCCTCTGGAGAGCCATATACCTTAAGCGTGGTGTCATCCAATCCCATCCGTTTCAGGAGTTCATGAACAAAAGAATCCTTTTGGTAGCCTACATTTTCCCGTTTATTTATAAGTTCTTTTACATCAGTAACAGTAGGTGTGAGCTGTTGAACTGTTAGCATTGAAGTTAAGCTCGCCGTGTAACTTTGAGTTAGGATTAGGACAACAAAGCACCAAATGATCACCACAAACCTACCCAAGTTGCTCACAACCTTCTCCCCTGATAAAAAAATAAAATAAAACTTGTGATTGTTGAATCATCAATGCGAATTCTATATATTTATTTCCAATATAATGTCAACATTGGAAATCCATCCTGAAATTTACTCAGCAGTCATAATCTCATGGACTGTTTGTGGATTTTTATTGGGAAATGACTCCAAATATTGATAATTCGAGTATGCAACACATGCAATTAGGCCACATAAAATAGTAATTTGGCACATTTGCTGCAAATTTTTGTTGTTCTATAGCATGTTGTCCTGAAATCCCATGCCATTATGAAAATAATATTTTAGCTTTAGAAAATCATAGGCAAAGCTAGTCTTTTAATTTATTTATTTTTATTCTAAAGAGAGGCAAGAGAAATTACTATGTGCAAAAACCATGGTTGAGAAGGAAAACCAAAAGATCGATCCCATCTGATGGGAAGGAGGGCCCCTGAAGTCTTCATTTATCCGATGCTCAAGAACCCAAACCACAAACCCTACGAAAATAAAAGAACAAAAACTTGTCACCCAAAGCTCCCATGTCAATGGCTTCAAGAACACCCATGCATTTTTCCTCCTGTTGTCTCTAATTGGCACCATCATAGACACGCCAGACTCGGTGTAAGGCAATGAGAAGTCCACATATTGTGACCTGCTTGCAATAATAGTAGTATCTCCAACCACAGCATCCAATTTCTGTTCATCATAAACATAAAACAACATTATTACTACTAATGAAAGAAATACCGATACATTTAAACATTAGGGAAGAGAGAGTTTACCCCAAGATACACTTGATACACCATGTCATCATAAGTCCCATTACTCTTGCCATCAGGAGTTCCGAATGGAACATATTCATGAGGAACTGCATACGGTAATGCTGCCATTACAGCATCAAACACATCTATGCAGTATCCAGTGACTGTTGCCGTGTTAGTTCCCGGATTTGGTGTTACCTTCACAAATTCGCTAAAACCCCCTTTTACTGGTACCCCTATCCTTAAATTCTTTCCATTTGTCGGAATCGTCCAACCTTTGGGAGGAGATGTAGTGTCACCTGGCCATATAATAGATCCAAGATTGGCATTTAAAGTGGAATTGGTACTTTTGACATTTAAATCTCTAACAACTCCATTTTCTGCTGTCCAAAATCCGATTCCTCTTCCCCCATTGCCAATCACATTGACTATCTGATATGCTGATGATTGAAGCTGCCCATTAACTATATGGAAATCCCCAGTGAGGCCTCTAAATTTAGTATTTAGTAGAGCTTGGAGAAGCTTTGGACCATTTTGGGACACTCCAAAATTTTCGAGGTCTGTTGTTGAATTTCCTGAAATGTTTGCCTTCTGAAACTTGCTGTTTGTAACACTGGCTTGCTCCACTGCAATGGCTAGTGCAGTTGCAGCATCGTATGCCCATAGTCCAAAAACATTCAATTGGGCATTAAATACAGTAGGATTGTCTTGTTGATACTTTCTTTTCCAACGAACGGTGAAATCTTGAAGTTGTTTGGTTGTTGGAAAATAAGTTTTAACACCTAATACTCCTTCCATGGAATCAATGACTGAAGGGTCCATTGAACTCAAACCGTTTGTCACTGCATTGGTTATGATCCAAACGTAGCCTTCGCTCATCATTCCAACATCTTTCACTTTAATGAAAAGTCGCGAGGCCAAAGTTCGATTCATGTGCACAATGAAAACTCTAGTTTGCATTGTCATTAACTTGTAAAGCTCTTCAACAATTTGATCATCTGTGGCCAATGGAGAAATGACACTCCTGTAGGGGACACGTGTGTTGATGTCTTGCAATGCATCGGTCAAATATGGTATAATGCCTTCCCCAAACTCATTGTTCACATAAATTGGAACAACTTCTCTCCATCCGAAGGCTTGAACAATAGCACTTATGGCTTTCACTTGAGATGAGTCGTTTAGGGCAGCTCGGACAAAGTATGGACTCCAAATTGAAGAGAGAGAAGGGCTTGTTGCAGAAAATGAAATTATGGGTACTTGAGCTTTTTCTCCAAGATCAATTACAAAGTCAGCTTGCATAGATGTTTCTGGTCCTATGATGGCTTGCACTTCAACATTTTCGAGCAGGTCTAGAGCTGCATTTTACAGGAAAATTATTAGAATCTATAGATTAAGTGGGCCATAATTTGACCCGAAGGTCCGTAGCACAACTTGAATTAGGCTTTGGCTGGTGCTGGGCCTACGTGTTGAAATCCGCCTTTTCCGTTGGACCGTGGGAGACTGTCTGTTGGCCCAGTTTGTAAACCAAACAGAAAATTAAAAAGAAAAAGAAATAGACAGCCTATTGGGCTTAGCCTATGTAGGCCGGGCCATTAGCTCGTCTAGGGCCGAAGCTGTTGGGTAAGGCTTTTTTTTTTTTTTTTGAACCAGGAAAAAAAGGCTTTGAGGTGTCATCACGGCCCCGTGGGCCCTGACTTTGGAGTAACCGGTTGCCAGCTAAGAATTAACCGCCACCAAGTCGGGGACCCACCACCAGGGCACTAATGAAGCGCAACTACACGCCCCAACAAAGGACAGGTTGTCGAGGGGAGTACAGGGCGTGTTCTCTTGAAGAGATTTCAAACACTCCCTCCCAGGAATCGATCCTGACTCTGTGCTGGGGAATGCACTGCATTCTTCACCAGGCCACCAACCCTGGTGGTGAAGCTGTTGGGTAAGGCTTGAGCGTTAGATTTTTGATCTTAGGACTAACCGTAGAGGTCCAACAAGAATCATAAATTGTCACATTGTCAAAAATAAGTAAATGGTGATTATGAGAAAAATGGTACAAGTCAAGGTCACAAACCAAAATCTGGTTTAATTTTCCAAAATTTTAAGTTGCAAGTTTCTATTATTTTGAATTTTAGATCTGACTATTCTCCCTTTTGTATTATTATTATTATTATTTTTTGGGTTTTCTTTTTGGGGTTCTAAATTTTGACCAATTCAAATTCAAGTTCCTCCTTTGAATCCAAAATTTTGGTTGACTTTTGTTTGTGAAATTGACGAGCTCAGTGTTCCTCTGTTTTACATTATCTAATTCATTGAAATGTATTTATTTCATTTGTTTGCATCATGCATCCTACATTTGGGACCATCCTATCTATGAGTTTCGGATACTAAGGGTTGTTTTGGTAACAAGTCAAAAAAGTCAAACGTCAATTTTGACATATTTTGGGTCATATCACCTTTCACATAAAACAGTGAAAATAACTAAAAAAATAAAAAAGTCAGCTTTTAACCATTTTTCTAAAACATCTCTAAATGTACGTATCATATTTCTTTTTACGCTCCTTACATGTATTATTGTGTGTATTTAAATGCACGCCATCTAGTTGTCAAGCTTAACATCTTCTTCACCGTCAAAACCACGAAACCCTAATTTTCTTAGCTTGATTTGGGAAAACTAGTTTTTATTTTTTTATTTATTTTTAGATGGAGTGCTACAATAATATTAGATGAGTTTTAATATATTATCACACATTATACTGAAATAATTGTTTCTCAAATGAAAGCCAACTGCCTTGACAATTCAAATGGTGAGAATTTATAAGTTTTTTAATTTTTAATTTTTATTATATAATTGGAAATAGAGGTTATATGTTATGTGTATACATAAATGCAGAGTTTAATATATGCATTCCTCCTTAAAAAATACATATGCATTCAAATATGGACATTCTTTCATAGTATAGAGGTTGTTTTATTGCAATTTGAGAGTTAAAGGTTCAAAAACATATTCCCCATATGTTGGCTTGGTGGTAAGAGCTTGGGTTTTGGAGGTGTACTTTTTTCAAGGTTTAGGAATCGAAACTTCTTAGGTGTTAGTAATTTTTTGAGGCCATTGGCATTTTTTAAAAAAATTAACTGTAGTGGATTTGCGGAAAACTTTTTGCCGAGGGCCTATGCATCCCTAGGGATTAATCGGGTTTTGATCCGGATACCGCAATGCCAATAAAAAAAAGTTCAAAAACATGAAAATAACCCAAAAAATTGTGTCAAATTAATGAAAACTAAAGAGAAAATAATTGATAAATGGGCCAGAAAAAAGGATATAATAAGATTAAAAAAAATATAATTCCAAGTAATAATTTACTAAATAGTTTATCACTTGATTATGAGATAAATTATATATTGAACAATGCTACATCCCTTTAATTTTATTTTTTTAATTCCTCCTCTAATGAGTGGTTAAGGGGTTGTTTGGAGTGTCCTAAATAAGTGTACTTTTTGACTTTTTATGAAATATGAATTGGGTATGAGTTGGATTTGAAGTGATGTAATAGAGAAGTGATGTGACTTAAATAAGATAATGTGACTTAGATAGAATAGTGACTTTTTGATTTTTTTTGATTATGCTAAACCAAAAGACTCATATGAAGTGGTTTTATACTTCTCTCCTCTCATCTTTTAGCCTTCTCTAATTCCTTATAATTAGGGATGAAATTTGGGAAGGAAAATTAGAAGAATGAATAGTGTTTCTATATATTTGTATAGGTTTTTACTTCGAGATTGTTTGGAAACAATCGAAAATAATATTTATTGTCTTTTTATCTTATTTTAATTATATCACTATTATCTCTTTATTTTTTATATATTTTTTTATAAAAAATAAATAATTATTAAAATAATCTATTTCTAAACAACTCTTTAGTCTTGTCAAACCAAGTACTAAACCGTGTGTGCCCTAACCGTGTGGTCCTAAATTTTCTATTCATATGTTAATAGTATACAAGTTTATTTTTAATATGCATTAATAATAAGTCAAACGTTGTCGACAAAAGCTTGGAGTAGGCACCGTTTGGGAAGATGAGTTTGTAATTTTTTTGTTATTTTAGTCATAAAAAATAAAATAAATTATTTTAATCACAATAAATAAAATATTACATCTAATTCATAATCATTACACTATTCTTTCATAAAAAAAATCAAAAAAACTAACAAACTAAAAAGTCCTTCCTAAACCAAGCTTTTTAGCCCAGGCTAAAATAATCAAAAAAGTCAAAAAGTCAAAAAAATCAACCCACTTTCCAAACGGAGGCATATATCATACAGACTTTTTTCCTTGGTTCTTCAACGTTAAAAATTATTTTTTTAATATTTTAAAAGACGTGTAAAAAATTATGAGTGATGATGTGAATTAAAATAAATTAAAAATTAAAAAATGACTTTTAACCATCTTTTTAAAATAACCTATAACCAAAACGTGGATATATAAAAAATTAAAAAAAATCAAATATTACCCAAAATTCTTGATCATTGGCCAAGATTATTTATGCCCACAATAATAATTTCAAATATGCATATTTGATTTATCATTCATTCTGAGTCATTTTCTTATATATTTTTCCGAGAACTCAAACTTTCTCACATTCTGAGTCATTTTCTTATATATTTTTCTGAGAACTCAAACTTTCTTATTACTAAACAAGTTAGCCTTTTTTGGGATGTATGTTGATTTTTTAACTTTTTAATTTTTTGGTTATTTTAGTCTGGAGTAAAAAAATCTTGTTTGGAATGAGTTTTTTTATTTTTTTAACTTTTGTGAGAGAAAAAATGAAATGATTATGATTTGAATGTGATATTTTATCTTATTAACTTTTTAATTTATTTTATCTTTTGTGACTATTTTAACCCAGACTTTTTATGACAAACATTGGGTTCCCTTATTGGTTGATAACTTTTCTTAGTCAACAAGCATAGTTTATACAATATCCTAATTTTTGAAGACGATTTACCTACAAATACAATTAGAGAGTTCACTTGTTCATGAATTTGTTATTTTTAATTTGTAAGAGTAATATCATGCATAGTCTTATCTTTGACCACATTTTGAAATTGATGTTAATCGACTCATGTAATTAAATGACCTATTAGTTATGTGAATTAAATTAAATTGTGTTTCCATATGTGAAATTAATTATATAAATTATTTTTTGCCATATCACCATGTTAAAAGGTAGATGCTTAATTAAAATAACGAAATTGATATAATTTTTACTACCACATCCATGTAAGTTAGATCTTTCTGACTTCCAAAAACTTTCATTTACGTCATGCAACTCTTTTTAAAATTTTTGTATGCCTTACTACAAATCTATCTTAACATCAATTATATTTATTTTATGAAAATGTGTTGTTTCTTAATTATTTAATATTCTATTCCATGAAACATCAACATCTATATAAATACTTGATAAAATTTTAATTATAACTTTATTGTTGCTCATCCATCATGTGATATGCTTGAAACATTTCATCACTTAATACAAGCTACTTTGATTTATGAGTCATAGCATCTTCAATTTTTTAAACATTTCCATCCTTGTTCTTAATAATAGAACTTAGATAACGAAATTACTTAATACAAGCTACTTTGATTTATGAGTCATAGCATCTTCAATTTTTAAACATTTCCATCATTGTTTAATAATAGAACTTAGATAACGAAATTATTCATTTATTATTATCAATTGATGTTTTTTTTTTGTCTTTGCCTCTCCACGATTTCAAGTGTTATTTTAAGCCATTTCCACTAAAGTACTATTCTTCAATTTTTTATTTAATTAATTGTACATTTAACTTTTTATATTAGTACAATACTGTTTGAAAAAACATATACTCACTACAACAAACTAAGAATTTAGAAATAAAAATTTAAGAACGAAATATTTTAATTACAAAATGTGTTATCGTTTTATTTTTAGGGACAAATTAAGAGACCAAAAAGTACTATCGTGATATTTTTTATAATAAAATTTTTATTTTTAAAGACTAAAATATTTAATTTTTATATATAGTAGTAGAAGCTGACATGCCTTACTCCCAAAAGCAGGTAATATATGGATCGAGATTTTAAATATCAGCTAATACGATACTTTATTTGATATATAATGATTGTATCGCCGATCTATATGTATTTCCATACTGTTATGTAAAACGGTGATCTGCAGACAAACATGCCTCTTTAAAGTATCAAATATGTGATTACTAAACCAACAAGCTTCTAGCCTAGCGGTTATCATCGGCCTGTAACATATGAGAGGTTAGAAATTCGACTTTTGTCAGAGGTTGGGGAGAGTAGCGTGGCATTGACAGCTAAATAATTTTCTTAATTAATTATAATTAAAGTGTGTACCATAGGGTGTACATAATCTTTTCTTAAAACTTATTATAAAAAATAAAAAAAAGAAGACTTTTCCAAAACGTCTCCAAAACTATGGCGGACTTATCTCTAATCCTTTGTGAATCTACCAAACAATGACTGCACGTAGTAATTGAGTTGTGTCTGAAAAACAGTAATATTACAATTCAGAAATTTTATTAAAAAAAAATATTTAAAAATATCAATGTCAATTATTCAAAAATATTAATAAGTAATTTTTTGAATTTATAATATCACTGACATTCTCATGAAATAATTGATGATGAGCTTAACTTTTACATATTTTCAATAAAACTAAGAATAAATGTACCTGAATGGATAATATTTTTTAAAATTAGTAGTATTAGTAACTTTTATAAAATTTAATCAATTCTCACTTATCATGTGTTTCATTTTGTATTTGGTTTCTTATTATTTTGGAACTGTTTCAAGTCAAGGCCGGCCCTGTTTTAAGTTGAGAGAGAGAGAGAGAGAGAGAGAGAACCTGCTGCAGCTGCACCACCAACATCTTTCTTGGAGTCCCTGGTGTTAAGGACAAGCCTGGTCCTGTAGTGGCCATGAGAGGCATAGAAGTCTGAGAGAGCCATGGTAATACAGCTCAGACCCATCTTCCCAACCCATGTATTCATGTCAAGAACCACCCCTACATTCACTGGGATTGTGTTGTTCTGAGCCTTGGCCATTTTAGTGAACAGGTTACTTGGAGAGAGAATAAAGAAAATGAAGAAGAAGAGAGAGAAGAGTAGTTGGTTGTTAGGTTTTCTGCTCATCTTTGAACCTCTTGCTGGAGTAGAGCTTTCAAATTCTTGCCATAATGGTCTCAGACAGATGACATATATATAGTACCTTGTGATTGGAAAAGTAGGGACAAAAGGACTAGAAGCTAACAAATAAGGGACGGCTCAACTGGCCACGCATTAAAATGTAGGATAAAATTATACTTTCACCCCTAAAATATGTTATTTTTCAATTTTATGGATCTAGGATTCAAGTTTTGGGAGGAAGCTAAAAACGTGTAACTTTTTAAAGAAAAAAATTATTATAAAATTTGGCTTATATTGGAATAAAAAAATGAATAATATTACTTTTAATTGGACATTTTTTTGTCACCATAATTGAAAACAAAAATATAACTGGACATATTTCTTTTGTTTGCATTAACTTAACAAAAGTATTAACTGTTATTATGTTTTCTCCTATTAAAATTACTATTTGAAAATGTCGTAATCACCACATTTTATAATATATATAAAAACATTTATGATAGGCTCGACATCAAAATCTTAAGTAATATATTTCATAATAAATATGATCAAGTAACTTATTACAAAATCATTTTTCATGCAATTTAGTTTTGAAAACTCATATAATTGAAATGTATGTTTTTATGAGTATAATGATACTCCATTTCAATAAACAATATTAAATATTATGAACTTATTTTTAACAATGTCATATTGAAGTAGATAATATTTTTATTTTCAGACAATACTTCTATTTATAGAGATTTAACAAATAATAATGAATGCAAAATACAATACATAAGCAAATTAAAATGTGACTTAAAAAAAAAAAAAACATAAATAACATATGAATAGAAAACAAGAATAGTAATAAATAAAAATAAATAGTAAAAATTCTAAACAATATAGAAATATAACAAATGATACATATAACAAATAGAATATATCAATATTTGATAAGATTCAATTTAGAAATTATTTTTAAAATTTTGTAATGTAAATAATATGGAAGGTGTAAACTTTTAAAATTTTGAGAGTGCGATATACTCAATTTAAAATTATTTTATTAATTACTGATATAATATACATAATTTTAAAAAAATTTGGAGAGCGACTCCACCCGCCCACACCCCTTAGATCCATTCTCGTCCTTGTTCCATTTTTTGTTTCGTAGTTCGAAGTAGAAAGTTTCAAATCAAAGTCGGGAGGATTGGCGTCGAAGAGTTACGTGTTGGGTTTGTGTGACTATTAGAGGTTGTTTGGCAATTAAAGAAAAAAATCACCTTATGATTAAAAAAGCTTAACAATTAATAAATTATTTGACGGCACGTCACATCAATTTTTTTACTCATAAGAATTTTTTTTTAGCAACTTTCTAAATACATTAACTAAAAAAAGACAAAACAAATCACAAAATCACAAAAAAAAAAAAAAAAAAAAAAAAAAAAAAAAAAAATTCCAATTTTTTTATTTTTTATTTTTTATTTTTTATTTTTTACATCTTTCTAAAAGATCACTAATGATATGGAACTCAATAAAAAAAGAAAAAAAATACAACACCAAGACTAAAACATCAAATCATTCCTGGTGAGGCCCACTGCCACATCATTAGTGATAGCACTAATTAGTGCTCTCACTTATTTTCCCACTTAGAATGAATGATCGCTAGTGAAGGATGGCAAGTGATCGATAGTGACAGGAGAGAAGAAAAACTGAAGGAAAAGTATAATATAATGTATAGATTGTCCTTGAATATAGTTGGGGTTTAGTCTAGGTCAATTCATGTCACGCGGCATTTTCACAAAAGGATAAGTATTGAAATTTGAACAACCAAATAAGAATCTAATAGGTTAGGATCAAAATGAGAAAATTTATTTTTAAAAGATTAAAGTGAAAAAAATTTATATTTTAGAGGTAAAATTATGATTTACTCTAAAATGAATGGTTCTGCAATGAAATTGAATAAATGGATGATGGTAGTGATATTTTTATAATATGATGGTAGCGATATTTTATGAGTACAAAATAAAAATAAAAAATGAAAAACATTAATTTCTGCATTTGGGAAAGTCATAAATACATGTGATATGATCTATTTGTTGGAAAAAATGATTTTTGCTGACTTTAATTTAATATTAAAGTGTGGTGTCTTTAATTAAATATTAAAGTGAGTCCCAACCTTTTATTGTGTTAGGTCAAAGTGAGCCAAAAATCATTGGGTTTTGAATAAGAAATTGCCTCATGATGTTAGATTCATGAATATGATTTTAAAGAGTATTTAAATCTTTTTTCTTGGCTAAAGGGTGTGAATCCTTTGGGCATCCAAACTTTTATATTTTTGGAAAGGGGCTATGGATGCTTGGTGTTTTATTGTCCAGCCTTAAAGGTTGGAGGCTTTTCTTCTCTCCCCTTTATATGTATAAATTGAGACCCTCCTATCAAGTTTCAATATAGAAATTTTTTGCTTCCATTTTACAAGTCAGTTTGCCAGAAAGTTCTTACATTGAGAGAGTGCTGCCACTGTTCTTGTTCGCTAAGCTGGACAGAAAGTGCTTCTGCCGTAGCTGGTTTTGACCGTCGTATCCTGGGAGACAGACGCTGGGATTCCTCAAGCACTCGACTCGTGAGGCGGCGAAATTTGTTTTAAGGAAACTGCTTCCGTACAGGCTTCGACAGAAAGTGCTTCTGCCGTAGTTGGTTTTGACCGTCGTATCTTGGGAGACAGACGCCGGGATTCCTCAAGCACTCGACCCGTGAGGCGGCGAAATCTGTTTTAAGGAAACTGCTTCCGTGTAGGCTTCGGTTTCGTCTCTTTACCCTTTTATTGTTTTGTATATTTCTGTTGAAATTTAATTGTAATTATCAGCATATGTTCTTGGTACATAATTTGATTTCTTCATAAATCTATTTATTTAATTTCACAATTTGAACAACAAGCTTAAAACAGATTATATATATATTTTCTATGAAATTGATCGAATAGATTTATATAGACTATTAGGTTAGCTTTGTATAATGTTACTAGGATTTGTTGCGGAATTGCTCACTATTTCAATGATTGTAAATTATGCAATGGTACTCTCTAATTGCTTAGTTTAGTTAGAATTCTCTATTATAATTTGCATGAATTTTAAGGTTATAAAATATAATTTATGGATGTTGCAATTTTGACATGCTAATTCTATTCTAGTTTTAATTTGTTACATATTTATTATTTTCTAGACTAGATTACATAATTTAATATATTTTGGAGTCATAAAGTTTTTTTTTATTTTTTATTTATGAATTGTGTACATGATTAATGTGAATTATTTAATTAGGTGCATTAATCTAAATTATCTAATTGGGAGCATTAATCTAAATTATCTAATTGGGTGCATTCATGTGAATTATTTAAGTCGGTGCATTAATCTAAATTATCTAATTGGGAGCATTAATCTAAATTATCTAATTGGGTGCATTAACTTTGAATTTAACTTATTTATTTGGAGTTAATAATGTTTATTATGAATTAATTTCATTCATAACCCATGAGTATAGAACTTTATTTTAAAGTTTTAATTTAATTGGCATTTTAATACATTGGTTACTTATATAATTAAAAATTGGCTAGATGGTTTCATTTAATTTATTAAATTTTTTAGATTATTTGTTTGTATTTTGTTGTGGTTTGCTACTAACTTTCTTTGTAGGGATACCAATGCGAAAAACAAATATAAAACCCAATGAATAGTATTTGGGATGTAAAAACAAAAATGTTTGAACTACTAACTTTTGTGTTGAATAGGAATACCTAAGCGTGGAAAGGCTTTTGGACTAAATCAAATCCTTATGGATTGGCTATTTTATTTAAATGTTTGAAGCATGTTTGCTTGAGATGTAGTTGGTTTGTTTACCAATTTGTAGTAGCAAGTTTTATTTGCTTATATTGTTGTAGCAATCATTTTACATTGCTTGTAAAAATTTTGGACCTTGGTTTGTTTTAACCTAATTCATCCATAAGAAAATTTAATTCTTAAAATTGTTTATCATGGACTAGGAGTTAACATGCTCTTAAAAGTTTTGTCAAAAGGTTAACTGGGCTTTAAGTGGGACTGATGTGACCCCTCCAGTCTTCCTGGGAACTTTCTTGACCATGTTCGATTCTAGGTTTTGTGGTGAGACTAAGTTTTAAATTAATTTTTCTTCTAAGGGATTTTCTAAGGGTTAAGTTTAATTTCTGGAAACACAGAAGTGATATTCCGGTGTAATTTTCAGAAATTGGTAACTATCACTGATACTGCTGCTACTGCTAATGTTGGTGGGGATTTGAACCCCGGGGCAATTGGATTACCAACCCCTACTACTGTGACCTCTGTGGTCAACCCTGGTGTTACTCTGGCCGTTCCGGGAGGACCGCTTAGTCATCATGAGCGCCCAGAAAAATTTGCTGGGAAAAATTTTAAGAGATGGCAGCAAAAGATGCTGTTTTACTTGACCACGCTTAACTTTGCCAAGGTTTTGAGTGAGGATCCTCCAGCCGTGGCAGAGAATGAGCCTGACAGGCAGAAAGTCATGGCGCTTGACACATGGAAGCAGACAGACTATCTTTGCCAGAACTATGTGTTCAACAGCTTGGCAGACTCACTCTGAGAGGGAGATTTATGATCTGGAATTGGGCCGAGGTAACGGCCGAGCAGGTTGAGAGCCTAATGGTGCATGGGGCCGAGATGACCGGCGATCCGCCCGGAGATGGGCTGCCAAGACTTGGGCCGGGCAGGAGTTGGGCCAAGTATGTGCCGCCCCCAGACCGCAAAGAAGCTGCTCGGCAAGGCAGTGCTCGGCTGGACCGAGCTGCTTGATCAGGCGATGGTGGAACCAGTCAAGCAGAGTGACCGGCGCCCGGAAAGGCGTCGTCAGCCGAGGTAATCGTTTGATCGGCATGGAGGCCGACCACAGGAGGTGCCCCGGGCTAGGCTTTGCCGAGATGCCGCCTAGCCCGGTCCTCCTTGGGCTTAGCCCGCGAAGTGCTTGGGTATGAAGCACAGCACGACCGTGGATAGAGAAGCTCGGCTGCCGAGCTCCAACTAAGAAGGCAGGCAGTTGAGATTAGGTGATATTCAGCAAGGTTTATGCTGACAGACAGGAACTTGGAAGAAAGGAATACGGGCTTGCCTGAATATTTGCTCCCCGTACACACTCTATAGTGTGTTTTGTTCCAAGAGCTCAGCAAAAGAATTATGGAAATCTCTGGACAAAAAGTACAGGACTGAGGATGCCGGGACAAAGAAATTTGTGGTTGGCCGGTTCCTTGATTTTAAAATGGTAGATTCTAAAACTGTGATAAGCCAAGTCCAGGAGTTCCAAGTGATCTTGCATGATATTCATGTTGAGGGGATGCCTTTGAACGAGTCATTCCAAGTTGCTGTAATCATTGAGAAACTTCCCAATGGTTGGAAGAATTTCAAGAATTATTTGAAGCACAAGCGCAAGGAAATGTCAGTTGAAGAGCTGGTTGTCTGACTCCGGATTGAGGAGGATAATAGAAAGAAATGAGGGAGTACCTCCTCAGTAAAGGCCAATGTCGTTGAGCATGGCAAATCTTTTGGGATAAGGAAGAAGCCACCTGTTAACAAGAGCTTTAAGCTGGGGCCAAGGGGTGGTGTTGCAAAGAAGTCGGCTTACAAGCCGCAGGAACCAGGTTATCGGTTCTTTGGGAAGTGTTATAACTGTGGTAACGAGGGGCATCAGGCTAGTGACTACCGCAAGCAGAAGAAGCCATACATGACCAAACCTCGTGCTCATATGGCAGAGTTACAAGAGCACTCCCATGAGGAGGATGATATGCACTTGTCTGCCGTTGTCTCTAAGGTGAATCTCGTGGGTTCAAACCCAAGAGAATGATGGATTGATACTGGGGCTACACGCCACATTTGCTCCGAGCAGAAGCTGTTTACAACTTTCGAACCGGTTACAAACGGTGAGAAGTTGTTTATGGGAAACTCTGCTACCTCGATTGTTGAGGGGAAAGGAAAGGTGGTCCTGAAGTTGATGTCAGGAAAGGAGTTGACCTTGAACGAAGTCCTGTATGTTCCGGACATTCGTAAGAATCTTGTCTCAGGGTCTCTTCTCAGTAAACATGGTTTTCGCATGGTTTTTGAGTCCGACAAGGTCGTTCTTACCAAAAGCGGAATGTATGTGGGTAAGGGTTATATGTTGGGGGGTATGTTTAAACTCAATGTTATGATTGTTATCCCAAAGATGAATAAATGTGCATCTTCTTCTGTTTACATGCTTGAGTCTTCCAATTTGTGGCATGGTAGACTAAGACATGTGAACTTTGAATCTTTACGTAGATTAATCAAGTTAGATCACATACCATCTTTTAAGATTAATCCGAAACACAAGTGTGAAACTTGTGTTGAAGCAAAGTTGACAAGATCTTCGTTTTATTCTATTGAAAGAAGTTCAGAACCGTTGGATTTAGTGCATAGTGATGTGTGTGACTTAAAATTTATACAATTACGTGGTGGCAATAAGTACTTCATCACTTTTGTTGATGACTGCACTAAATATTGTTATGTCTTTTTGCTCAAAAGCAAAGATGAGGCAATTGACAAGTTTGTTCTTTATAAGAATGAAGTTGAGAATCAAGTAGGCCGCAAGATTAAGGCTTTAAGAAGTGATCGTGGTAGTGAGTATGAATCTCCGTTTATTGAGATTTGTGCTCAATCTGGGATTATCCACCAAACCACGGTGCCTTATTCTCCTCAGTCTAATGGGATTGCTGAGCGGAAGAATAGGACGCTAAAGGAAATGATGAATGCAATGTTGATAAGTTCTGGATTGCCACAGAACTTGTGGGGGGAAGCAATTCTCTTTGCAAATTACATTCTGAATAAAGTACCCCGGAAGAAGGTGGACAAGACGTCGTATGAGTTATGGAAAGGCGTTAAGCCTTCATATAAATTCTTACGAATGTGGAGGTGTCTTGTAAAAGTGGCGATTCCTACACCGAAACGGGTTAGGATAGGCCCGAAATCCGTGGATTGTATATTCATTGGTTATGCACATAATAGTAGTGTATATCGGTTTCTTGTACATAAGTTTGAAATCCCAGACATACACAGGAATACCATCATGGAGTCAAGTAATATATGTTTCTTTGAAGACATTTTTCCTTGCCGAACCCATGAAGGGGTTCCAAGGTCTTTGGAGCAATTTGATGAGCTTGCTAGTGAGGATGATCATGTTGATGATTCAGGTGATGATCAAATTGAGGTTTTAGATGAGCCCAGAAGGAGTAAAAGGGCTAGGATATCCAAATCTTTTGGTCCAGACTTCTTGACTTATATGGTTGAGAACGAACCTCAAACTTTCCATGAAGCTGTGACTTCTCCTGAGAGTCCTTTATGGAAAGAATCGATCAAAAGTGAGATTGACTCCATTTTACAGAACCACACCTGCGAGTTGGTAGATTTACCTCCAGGTTGCAAGCCTTTAGCCTTTAGGCTGCAAATGGATTTTTAAAAGGAAGATGAAGGCCGGTGGGTCAATTGACAAGTATAAGGCGAAATGCACCAGATTTTTAATGATTGAGATCACGTTTGTTAGTGTGAGTACTGAGAAGGATCCTGGCTTGATCCAGATTGGTTCTACACTGTCTTCAGCACGAGCGATTAGTCACTTTCTTAAAAGATTTCAAAAAACTATTTTGCGCCGTCCTGCGAAGACCTGTGTGGAATTGCTCTTGAGATTATGCAGCTTAGGATCGCTCTCAGCCTCAAGACTCAACCCCTTTGCTTTCAAACCTTGAACTTGCATTCAGAATGTTCAGCGGTCAACCACAATGTAAGGCCCGTGTGGCCAGATCAAAAGCAGCCCATGAACTAGGGGCGAGAATGTCAGATGTGATCAAAGGGAGCTTGCAAAACTAGATCAGGAACACCCCTTGAACTAGGGGGCGAAAGATGTCAGATTGTGCTCGAAGATCCGAAGATGGATCATTCTGCAAATCAACAAAGATCGGCAAGAATTCCAAATCCTAGAAGGGAGGAAAGACGAAGGTATTGCTGAAGGACAACCGAGTTCCTATCCACAACACTAGGGGCAAATTCAGCCCCCATTGGATGGACTCCTGCATCGTCAGTGAACAACAGTCGTTCTCCTGGATACGGATGGCTTCAAAACCCTAAAACCATTTGGTATGGACTTGTTACACTTTTACCCTTTGAGAGGCCGCTGGGCCGAAAACCCGGAAGGGCGACCCAGGCAAAAGTTAGAGCAAGAGAAAAATACAAAAAAAGAAGGAAAAGAAAAAAAAAAAGAAGAGAAAGAAAAACGCAAAAGAAAGAAAAGATGAAAAAGAAAAAGGAATGAAAAGATACCAAAAGAATGGAAAAGAAAAGAAAAACAAAGCTCGCAAGGTTGAAAACCCAGAAAGGCAGCCTTGACAAAAGTTAAAGCGTAAAAAAAGTGAGGGTTAATACACGAGTATACCTTCCCCGAACTACGTAAGGCTTGATTCCCATGTTTGGGATACGTAGGCAACTTCATTCTGAAGTCCAACCATAAACACTTCAAATTCGATTGTGTCCATGTAATGGTTCTGACCATCTTTGTCTTCTCTGTATCCGAGAGTTCGGCTATGATCGTCACTCTGAGGACTGATTACAATGCGCTGCGGTGCCATTCAAACAAGGGGCAACTTTCCGTTGGCTTTTAATGTGCTGTGGTGCTATTCAAACAAGGGGCAACTTTCCGTTGCCATGCAGTGTCCTTTAGACAAGGGGCAGTTTTCCATTGTTTTGGATCCGAGGTTACGCATCTCGAGAGTACGTTCTGTGCTCTTTGAGCAGTGACCGTTTGCAAAAATAGTTTTTGAGAATTTTTACTGAGGTTGACTAATTTTCTCAAAAATTGTTCCATCTTTTCCAAAACTGGACCATTTCTTGGACCCAAAAAGGAAAATTTTCAGTGCTCATAGCCTGACTTGCATGATTTTAAATCAGAAAATTGAACAAGCATGTTAATCTAACTCTTATTTTGGTCAAAATTGTTTAGTAGAAAACCAAAACAAAGAATGGTCAAAATGATGAACTAGGGGCACAGTTGAGTCAGGTGTTTTGTCTTTTTCCCATTGTTAACATGCTTGCCAAAAAGGGCACCATACCTGCCGGAAAAGGGCACCACTGAAGCTGACCGCAAAAGGGCAGAAATCTCTCACATCCTCCAAGCAACGAGGTATCAAGCCAAGTGCGAAGCACGAACTAGAATGAATCAAGATATTCCACTCCCTCATCTGGACAGATCTGATCACGTCCAAACTCCCCAGCAGAGCATCGTCAATCGATGTCAGCTGCAGATTTGCTACACATCTAGTTGTAGCGCAACCCCTCTGTGGGAGGAACTCACTGGCTGTGAGCAAAAGAAAGAGAATCTAGCAGCATGCTAGGGGCAAGAGCCCGCAATTTCTTGTTTATCCATCAACCACCCAGGGAAGGGATAAAAAAATGAGAGATTGAAGAATAGAGAGATGTGCGCTGAGAGAAAAAGTAAGGAAAAGGGCTTTTTTAGAAAAACAGAGCCTGAGGGCCGAGTGATGTGAGAATCACAAATGAGAAAGGGTAGGAAACAATACTCGAAGAAACAGGCTCCCTGTGCACGTCTGAGTGTCGTGTCTTTTGTTTTGTCTCGATTATTGTTTTGAGTCGTTTCGAGTGTTTCTCGATGTGTTTAGGTTGCTTACCTCTTGTTTTTCTTTATCGAGTCGTTGTGTGCTGTGTTCGGTCGTAGGCTCAATACCCAGTCAAAAAATTTTTCTCATTTCTCAAATTCAAAAAAATAAATCGTTTTATGCTCAGAGTGCTGTGTCATTCTCAACATTTGTGCAAAACAGGATTGTTTCTTTCATAAACTGCAGGGTCCACCCCCGATAAGTGTGAACAGTAAAACAAGGACCTATCTGAAGCTATGTGGGTTCCAGACTGCAAAGCAAAAGAAAAAAAGGAAAATTTGGAGCATCTTAGTGTGTTTCAGCTTCGGCAAATTCCGAGACTGCATTCCCCCTTTTTGAGCTGAGTGTGTTACAAAGCCCTCCGAAAGATAAATCAGAGGCACCAGAGTACATGTTTTATGTCCCTCTATTGCATAGAATGTGCACTTTCATATACATTTCTGTTACATGCGTGCCGCGCGTCGTTATGATTCATGCATAGAATATGCTTGTTTTCAATTTTTGCATAGAATATGCTTTGTTTGTCTCATGCATAGAATATGCTTTCAATATTGCATGGAACGTGCTTTCAAAAGTTGCATAGAGTATGCTTGCTTCATGCATAGAAAGTGCCCCCATACTTGCATAGAAAATGCTCGTATCTTTTGCATAGAAAATGCACTCTTCCATACTTGCATAGAAAGTGCACTTCATTTGCATAGAACACGCATTCACTCGCACTGTCTTGTGCACTTACATTTTGTATCTTATTTGCACTGTCTTGTGCATCTCGTGGTTGTGTTTCACTCGCGCTCTCTTGCGCATCGCACTGTTTTGTGCAGTTTAATCACTCACGCTGTTTAGCGTATCGCACTGTCTTGTGCATTTCAAATCACTCGCGCTTTCTTGCGCATCGCACTATTTTGTGCAGTTTATCACTCGCGCTCTCTTGCGCATCGCACTATCTTGTGCATTTCATTACATGCTCTCTCTCATCTTGCGTAGAAAATGCTTGTAGCACTTGTCAGTGCATTGCATCGCACTGTTTTGTGCACATTACTTGCATTTGGCATGCATCTTATCGAGCTATCTTGCGCATCGCACTGTTTTGTGCACCTTACTTGCATTTTGCATGCATTTTATCGCGCTTTCTTGCGCACCTAACCTGTACTTGTTAGTACATTGCATCGCACTGTTTCGTGCATCTTCTTAGCACTGTTTTGTGCATTCACTCTTCACTCGCACTTTCTTGTGCACTCTCTGGTCTAGGAGACCTTAAATCCTCTAAAGGTGCAATTCCTTTGGTGTTTGTCGTGTCTGAACGACTTTCGGTGGTCTGGTATAGCCACCTGCCTATGTTTGCGGTGAGTTCCTAGGAGACCAACTGAGATGGTGAAAACTAGAGTTCGAATGGCTCATGCCTAGAACACAAAGGTTCGGGATTTTCGAGACTAAAGTCTGGTTTAAATACCCAGGGATATATCCTCGGCTTGAAATCTGTATGGCAGCCCCATAGATTGAGATAGCATCTGTATGCACCACAATTCTGGATACTGATCCAACCTAGTCCGTCACCCTGTTGGAGAACAGGGAAAGCTACGGCCATAGCCAGGGAGAAAAGTAGTACCTGCAGTTTAACCAAGAAGAAGGGGAAGGTCCCCAGTAGCATGAGGTAGGTCATTGCCAATTGCCCTTGTAAGGTACCTTTGCTTTCTAGCTATTACATTGCATTTTTTTTACATTGCATTGCATGGAATAAATCCCTAATTATCAAACTGGCTTCGCGTAGCGTATAAGTCCAATTTTCAAATCGGCTTCGCGTAGCGTATAAGTCCAATTATCAAAGTCTTCTTGCATATCATTTGCATCCTGCCCCTGAACTACGCTGGTTTGATTCCTTGCAAAGGGATACGTAGGCAGCCTACGGGCGCAACCATTTATTTATCGGTATTTTGTTTGTTTGTCTAAGTCTTCGGCCTTGTCAAAAATGGATCGCCTCTGGGCTTTGACATTCACTCACGTCATTTCATGACTTTCGAGCTCTGTCAAAGAGGGGCAACTGTAGACACCCCATTTTTGACCCCCCTCAAGACTTGCATTACTGATGGTTTACTTGGTGGAGAAAGGTGTGTAGGGCAAAGACTCAGTTTCTTCGGCAAGGAGAGAGACAAATCTCAACTTCACACCCCATTTGGACCAAAGCTATTTTGGATGGTTTTTAGACCTTAAAACCCTCTCTTTCAAAACATTTTTGAAATAAAGTTTCTATAATGTTCCGAGGCTCACATTTTGTCAAATGATGCGCTTTTCGATAAACCGAGCAAGGACAAAGTGGAAATGAATGAAAGAGAGATGAAATCTTTGAAAAATCTTTCAAAACACCTTGTTCGGGGGTTTGGAGTTGAAGAAAAGAGGAGAAGAGAGAAGAAGCCTAGCTGAGGAAGAAGTTGGGTATGAACCGCTAAGAGAGAGTTGAGCGGTCCTCGCTAAATCAGGCTTATCTGTCTATGCACTTGAATTTAAGCTATGAGGCTACCACCGTTGGAAAGAAGACTTCCAGGGTTTCATTTTTGCATTCAAGAATCTCTTAAAGCCGAGTCTGGATGGGGGAGATATGATTGGTTGAAGTTGGGCATCATCCCGGTTGGACCGAAACTGAGCAACCTTCACCAAAACAAGCATAATTTTTATGCAAGGCTGGTTCCATTGGAAAGCTTACTTCTGGGGATTCAATTTGGACACAAGAATGACTTGAAAAGGAGTTCATATGAAGGAGTTATGCCCGTTTGAAGTTGGACCTGCAGAGTAGATTTTTCCTCCCGGCCGACCAAACATTGTGCCGACCGACCAGAACAATGTGCCGGCTGACCCAATAAGTAGCAGGCCGACCATTTTTTCTGGTCGACGACCTTCCGGTGTATTCTACAGATTGAATGGATGCCAGCTGTGCCAGCTGGAGGGCACAGACTGGATCCTCCATACACGTGTATGGAGGATCTTTGCTCTTGGTTTGAAGCTTCTAAGAGAAGCTTTAGTCCCTTGGCTCTATAAAGGAAGGCTCCCCTCTCCTTATACCAGGTTCAGAACTTGGTTAGGGCATATACACATATATCCCTCTTTGTCTCTCTATATCTCCTCCATTTTAGCTTCAAAGTGTAAGGTTCTTGGCACCATTACCCTACACCTCATAACCTAACCTCTCCATCATCCATCCAAGCATCTTGGAGCTTGTTTTCAGAGGCTAAGGGAATAGTTTTTGGGAGCAAAGGCTGCTGGAGTTCTTGGCTACAAGGGTAACACACTCATTTCCCTTTTTAAGGCTTATCTTGCTTCATAGCTTAGTCATACTTGCAAGCATTTTTGAGCTTTGTCATAAACTGGAAAATGTCTTATTTTGAGCTCCTCTTGAATTTTTTTTAAGGACATTTTTCTGTTAGAGGTCATCTACCCCCTTGTATGCTTCATCTCCCTTTTAAGGCTTTATTTTGATCCATATCTTAGCCATACTTGCAAGCATATTTGAGCTTTGTCATAAACTGAAAAAAGTCTTGTTTTGAGTCCCTTTTGATGTTTGTTTAAGATCATTTTACTGTCGGGGGTCGTCTACCCTCTTGCATGCTTGTTTCGGCCTTGTTTTGTGCCATACCTTGAAGCCTTTGTATTAGTCTTTGCTTGGCCTCCTAGCTACTGAAATCTAGTGGATTTTCGGTGGTAGGCTTGCTGTTTTGAGGGCCTAAATTAGAGAGGGGTGACCCTCTCCCTTGTTGTCTTGTTTGTTGACATTTTTGGCCTTACAAAGGGGCTTATGCTTAAATCATTTGGAGTCTTGGTTCAAGCCTTTTTTGGTGACTTTTGGGACTTGCATAGACTCTTTCCATAGCTGGTTTGGTCCATTTTTGTTTGCCTCTTGCATGTGTAGAGTAACTCCCTTTTTGGCTTATCAATGGAGCACCCCATTCTAGTATGTGTTGACTATGTTTCAGTGGCTTTTTGGGCTTATTTTTGGCATGCCTTGAAACTGTTTTTGGCTGGTTTGGTGGTCCCTCATTTGCTTCACATGCTTGTAGTGTAAACCATGCTTACTATCTCACATTGCATGTTGTTTTGGCCCTTGATGCTAGCATGTTTTGGCCATGTTTTTAAACTGATTTTGTTAATAATTTGGGCTGCCTTATCTCTGGTTTTGAGGCCCCTTGGTCGAATGATGCTTGCTTTGCATACCTATAGTGTAACACACTTCACTAGTTTCAATGCTTAGGCCATCCAACATGCTTCGTGTGAGTTGTTGCATCATTTCAGAGTCATTTTGTATGCTATTTCAGAGCTGGAATATATGCCATTGTGTTCATTGTTTCATCTTTGCTATGCTCTTGGAGAGTTGAGTTTTGTGCCTTAGGCTTGAGCCCTTGCATGGTGCATGCTTGTGTGCATTTTGGTGCCTAGTTTTCATCGTGGTTGGCCACTGATTTTGGCATGCTTGAGAGCTACCCATGTTAGTTTAAGTCCATCTCACCATGTTGTTGCATGCTTGTTTCATTGTGCATGTTGTTGCATGCTATACACGTCCACATGTTTAGGTTGTATGCCTATTACATATTGCATGTTCACATGCTCATTTGCATGCTTAGCTTGCATGTTTAGGTTGCATATCATAGCATGCATCTCTTGCCTCTTGAATTGATTATGATAGAGGTTGGGACCCATTATTTTTGTTGTGCATTTCATTCCATATTGAAATTGCACACTTTGGCTTCTTGGGCCATCATGCATTGAAATACGTGATTGGTGGTCCGAGGGTCGAGCACCATACTCCCTTGAGTCTTAAACATGATATGGAGTGTGGTTGTGCAAACATTTGCCTTGAAATGCATTGCCATGCCTTGTCTGTCCTCTGCTGCTGTCAAAATAGGTTTCTGTAGGAAGATATGGCCATCTACAGTGTCGATCGATTGACCAAACATTTGTGGCCGATATCAATATCCATAGTCGATGGATGGCCGGTGGCATTTACTGTTGGCCGGTGACCTTCCACAGTGCTCAGAAGGTGGTTCAGAAGCATCCTGGAGACTTATGTCGCTTTCAGAGGTGCAAAGCAGTGTAAACAGAGGCAGCATGTGACATGGCGATGGATTTCCGAGCGGAGCCGAGCATGCATGCATTCATCCCTCTTCCCGAGGCCTCTTTTCTGTTTTCTTAGCTTAATTAATTTGTTAATTAGTTAAGTGTTGTGTAATAATTAATTAGCTTGTTAGTTAGTTAATTTGTATTATTCTTTCGGTCCCTCCGAGCGAGGGCGAATGTGTAATAAGTGTGGGTGTGTGTGTGCATGTCTTTCAACCCCCATTTCTTTCTCCCTTTTACTTACCTGCTTTTGATGGTTAGTACTAGGGCATATTTAATTTAGCATACCTTATGCTATGCATGCGTGCATTCATTCATCAGTATTGCATGCACTGGGCTCGGCGCATCATACTAACTGCATTGTATTTCAATTCCAAGTTGAATACGTGTTAGTTGTAGCATCATCACATGCCATCTTAGAATAGCCGAGCCTATTGTAGTTGCATCTTGTATGTGTTGCATTAGCCATCTTAACATGAACTAGGATCATGTATACAATTATTAACTAGTTTCTGTTTTGGCTTGGAGTACTCAGTAAGCATTTATGTTTTAGCATCCTTGCATGAGTGTAAGTGTTAACATGACAGCAGGCTTACCATGTGGCTATATGCTTATGTGATATATCTGCCTGAATGCCTGTGGGTGCAGGTTGGATTGCTTGAATTGGAACAATTCATTGAAATCCGTATTTTAGCCTACTTACGAGTAGCAAACTTCAAAACATTTCCAAACAAACGGGTATGCAATACTTTGTTCCAAATTAGGCGATCTGGTCTATACTTGTGTGCTGTGTGCATCACATAGTAAATCTAGGCTAATAACCGGAATAAGACCACATAACGTTTTCAAAACTCGATATCATGGTTAGTAGAGGCCGATCTTTGATCGGGCGAGCGGGGGTGCTCATAGCTGACCTTCCCCAATCATACCCAAGTTCCCGAGCCGAGGCAACTTTGGTGATGATGGACACGTGGCCTTAGGCAACGAGTCAGGATTTCCTAAATTCCCCCAAAATAAATATTTATGTGGCGACTCTGTATCTGGCAAAGCAGTTCATGTTTGGCACTTCTTTACAAAAATCTGTTTTCCAAAACGATTTACCAGATTTGGACTCTTTGGTTCAGATTTAGAACCGTGACAATTTGAGTCCGAACTGTAGTAAGCCCAGAATGAATAAATCGGGATTTCCCTCCCGGGACGTTTGGGGACGTCTACACTCCAGTAATTAGGAGACTACAAAGGAGGATAACAAAAGAAAACTCAAAGCAAAACTTCATAAGTTGAAGAGTGCTAGAAGGAAATTTTGAACCATTTTTGTTGTGAATGTTGTTTTTGTCTTCTATAGGCTTAATTTTGTGTCTTTTGATGGGAGTAGTTTGTTTTTGTTTATTTTGTACTCCCTAGAAAAGATGTGTATTGCACTTTATTGTATATCTTTCTTTTTTTGGTTATAATATGACTTACTTATCCAAAAAAAGAAAAAAAAAAGAAAGAAAAAGCCTCAACCATGAACAATTTTTTTTATTTTTTTTAAAACTTTCATCACATGTTTAAATGCTAGATTATTATCAATTTTTTCTACATAGATGTGTGTCATCAAACATTTCTTTTATTTTTATTTTATAGCTTCACAATTAACAATTTATAACTTGTCAACCCGCCAAACCCATTGGTTCAAAACCATCAAAATACTCAAACCAATTTGTTGATTTTGAGGTTGTGCAAATTGGTGGCAAGTTAAAAAAATTATAAAACTACCAAGAGTGATTTGCTTGAGATTATTTCCCTCAAATGGTCTAAACCGCACACTTTTAAAAGAGTATAATATGAACATATTAAATCATTATTGAAATAGGACCAAAATGGAGTCTAAAGACTCGAATTGAACCTCTTCAAGTCATGAACAAGAGTGAAGCCAGTTCCTTTGAGAAAGTAATAATTGCATGAGGCATGCATTCACCTTTCTTTCACTATAGTCACGTTTATAAATATAAAGGAACAATTAATTGGGAAACTTACGTGAAGGTTCTAATAAATAGACTTATTATCTAATAACTATTATGATAATTAATGACATTTTTTTATTAAATACTATTAAAAAATGTTACTAATTGTTAATTTTCAGTGATAGTTTGAAAATTTTATCACAAAAAATGTCATTAGTTATAAGTTTTAGCGATAGTTTTAAACAAAATTTCACAAAAAAAGTTGCTAATTTTCAACTTTTAGCAACAGTTTGAAAAACTAGTCACAGAAAAACGTTACTAATTGTAAGTTTTAGTGATAATTTATAAAAATCGTAACAAAAAAAGTCACTAATTGTCAATTTTTAGCGACTTTGAAAAAAATCATCACAAAAATTTATTTTTAGCAACGATTTTTCTTATATTTTCAATAGAATTTGATGAGAATTAAATCTAATTATTAGAACCTATTGGTAATTTAACCCAATTATAATTATAAGTGTGATAGTCTAAAAAATTACACAACACATTAAAAATTTTAAGTGCAAATTTGACACAAGAAAATATTACATTAAATTCAAAAGAATAACCTGTACCATATGAAAATAATTGGAGAAATTACAAATCAATAAAACAATGAAAAGTTAATTACATTATAAATTTTATGGTAGAATTTTGACATAAAAAGATTTTACACCAAGTACAAAAAGGATTTGTATCATACACACAGAAAATTTGTATAATCATAAAAATTCAAATATTCTTTCATTATTGTACTGATTTATAATTTTTCCAAAATAATTTGCTTACTTTTACTGATTTGAAATTTCATTATATACTTCAAAGAGATAATATTTGAAATTTACTCAATGATGTACTGAAAAAAAAAAAAAAAAAAAACCTTATTGAATGTAGGTGAAGGTTCAGTTGGACCCTCTCAAAGATAATATTTGTCTGTATATATACCATGTGTTATAGTTTGCCTTGACCATATCAAACTATTGACTTAAGAATAAATGGCATCCATGAATCTACATTAAAAATGATAAAATTAGGGGGTGTAACTGATTTTGTTGTGAGATGCAAGTCAAAAATTATAAGATATTTATAATATTTTTTTTTTCTAACCTTCATATATATAAAAATATGAGGTGTAACTGATTTTGTAGTGAGATGCAAGTAAAAAATTATAAGATATTTATAATATATTTTTTTTCTAACCTCCACTGAACAGTGATTTTTTCATAAAATTCTCAGCCAATAAAACTTATTTGTATAAGATATTTTTTTTATAGCTTGCGTTGGTTTTCTGATCACATCAATAACGCACACCATGTTATATACCTTAATTCATTTCTAGGAAACTTCTTTGTTATGCTAAAAATTGACTTTCAAAAAATAAATGGTCAAGAAACTTCATCTCATAGAGAAAGTACTATACACATTATGAAAATTAAATTATTTAAGTTTAATTTATTTTTAACTCGCTAAGAAATTTTTTTCTCAACCTTAAATACTTTTTTAATTATCATGTACATTATAAAAAAAATTAAACTATTTGAATTTGACTTCGTCCAACACGTTAAAATTTCATTTGAAATTAACTTGTTATTTAAACAAGTGATACTCTTAACCCATTTTAAAACTCGTTAAATTTTTAAATCAAATTTAAACAACATATTACTAACTTAACTTAATTGGTTTATAGTCTTACTTCACAATAACTAAATTAATATTTTTATTATTTTAGGTTGTGTAATAGTGAATGTTGTTACTTTCATTTTACTTATTTAATTCCTTTTTTAGTTTTTTTTTATTTCAATTAAAAAATGACTAGACTTGTATAAGTTTGACAGGAACATGGTTTTGAACATCATGAATACGATATGAATTGATTGGAATATGAAGTTGATTCCAAGTTATCTATTCTAACAATAATCAAAATCTGATTTCTCCAATTCCCAGAGAATGTCATTGTTGGCTTTTTGGCTTTTCGAAGGGTATTTTTGTGAATGTGAGCGTGCCAGCAAGGATCAATCAGTCCTTACAGAAATTGTGATTGCCAACCAATTATCAGACGATTGTGTTTTAGTTCTTTTCAGCCTCAATGAAGAGGACTTTTACTGGTGGCTTGATTTAGGAGAAGTTAATAGAAAATAACAGTAATATGAAGAACAATTGAAGTATTTCATAAAAATGAACACTTACAATGGTCCGAACTCAGCCTCAGAGAGGTTTACAACAGCAATCTACTTGAATCTACTTGAAGCTACTCCTATGAATCGAAGTGCAGTACTGGTATTTAAAGTGCAGGTATTTAAAGAACATGTATTTAAAGAATGGAAATGTAAATGACTGGAAAAGAAAATATATGAAGTAAATGACTGGTTTGTATGATCTGAGTCCGTCGTCTTCCTGGGGGCTGCTCTACTATTTATACTCGTCAGTGATGACCTTCGAACTGCACTTCGATCCGTCGAACTGCTCCTCCATGATCGCTGATCATGCTTCCTTAAAAGTAGCTCCATTACGCCATTACTGGCAGTTGAGCTTCCCTCTTGTACTGAATTTGAATATGAGTAACCGTTGAAGACACGTCATCTTGCATCCCGTTATTTGATCTAGTGTTACTCAGATCATGTGAGGACCAATATTTATTGCCACGTGTACGATCAGGATTAAAGGCTTGAATAACCTTCCTTTATTACCCTTACTATGCCACGTGTCGAACTGTAACTGGCTTTTACAAAATATGTAGCCAACATTACCCCCCGCACTAATATACCCAATACTTGGTGATATTAGTGAATTGCAGTTTTCCCGCGCTTCTAGAACGTGTATGGAGTCCATATTCTGGAAACACAACCGTCATCTATTTGGAGATCATCTGCATTAACTCGTCGAACATCCCAATACCTTAGTATTCGAACAGGCTATGGCTGCACCAACTTCCCTTTCTATTGATCAAGCATATGAAGAGCCTTTGAGTGATGTTGTTCCCCCTCGAAAGAACCTCCACGCATTCATTAGCCACCTTTACCCGCCCTTCTATATTCAGGTAATGGAGGCTTTTGTAGATTATAAACCTCTGGACTATGAACACATTGCTTTTAATCCCTTGGTTTACAAACTTACAGATACAAAGAATTCTTCCCTTAAGCTCCCTTTGTATTCTGACCGAACTACCCTCGAGCCTTTGCTTCGACAAGTTGCAAATATGGACTTCGGAAACTCTTCTTCACAGACCTCTGCATGGGATGAAGCTGTAACCTCTTCACCTTCTGGGGCTTCTGGCTGGACAAGCTGGTCAACTCCTGAGACTTATGATTTAAGGGAGCGAATCAATCACCATTTTGTTGAGTTTACTGACCCCTTGGAGTTTCCCTCCTACGCTCGAAGCTCAGTGGTCTACCCTTACGTGCCCATTGACCTTCGACGTAGCTTGGAAGAGAATCTGCTTGTGGCCTGGTATACTTCTTCCATGCCTACGAAGATAATGCACCCTGCCCAGCGTCCAGAGGAAGCACAGGGGTACACCCCTTCATTCTTAGCCAAAAAGGCGAAGATTTGCTCTTCTGATTGGCTTGAGTACATTAATGCCTTTGTTCCTTCTGCTCCCGTGCCATCTCCCATAATAGAAACATCCACACCTTCTTCTGCATCTGCATCTTCCGAGATAGAAACACCTGCTCCTTCTCCTTTGTCTTCTGAAGCAGAATCATCTTCTCCTTCTCCTTCTCCCATCCTTTCCTGGACAGAAAAACTAAGACTTGCCCTTCCAATGGACAAAGTCTTTCCACCTTACCAACCTCCGTCACCCCCTTCTCCAGCCGAGCGAAAGCAAGCTCAACTTTTGCTCGCGGCTTTCTCCCATCTGCCCTTCAATGTTCTTGAGGATGACATTCCTCTTAAGAACTTTCAATGGGCTTGTGATATCTTGACTAGAGGTCATGTTCTCAACCCTATTGCCCAGACAGAGCTTCATTTGTTTTTGGACCAACTCCCAGTGCTCCTCTACTGGTACCGAAATTCTAAGATCACCATCCAAAATCTGGATCAGCTCTTATCTCTCCGAATTCATGCCCAATATGAAGCAGAGAATTTTATCGGAGAGTTCGATGACTTCAGGAATAAAGATTCTGCATACTGGGATGATTTGGTTATAGATGAGTTGGAACAAAAATCGAGGGAAGAGGCCTTCGAAGCAAAGGCTGAAGAACTCTATTATGAAGTGAGGGCTCATCAGCTTATGCAATCAACTTTAGAAGAGATAGAAGAAATAATAAAGAAAGAACAGAAATTTATTGACCATTGCTGGACAAAATTTCATGACCTTGTTATTTATTCTATTCCTTATTTTTATGAGCTTGAATTTTACCCAGATAGAGTTACTTAATGTAATCATCTTGGCTTTAATATAAACAAAGTCTTTCTGTACTCAACACTGTTTGACTCTATTTTCTTTCATCTCTAAAAGCTAACTCATAACTTCGAATTGAACAATCTCATCCTTCGAATCAACTGTTTAATGAAAAACTAAAAGAACCAATCATGTCTTTGTCCAATTCATGGAGTAAAATTGACAATTCTGGCAGATATTATTTTAGTACATCGATTTCAATGACTTTACTTTTTCAACACTAACTGTAACCAATATATGGTCATGGTTGATATAGCCAATCAATTTTAAACTGATCTCTTTTGGCTTCGAAGGGCAACCTATGGCAATTCCCACTTGCTCATACAGAAACCAATGATTGGTCTTGGATGTTTCGAACAGTGCCCCTCTTCCTTAAAGAGTCATTTTGACTGATAACCTTCAAACGGGTCTTTGGATTTTTTGAAGTAGACCAATACTTTGAGCATTCAGGCATTTTTAAGCATGTAGTATGCTCTGAACAGCGCTTCTCATACTCAGAGAATACTAGGGTTTGCTCCGAAGGTCGTTACTTTGATTTATAACTCCTAAACAGACCCATAATCAAGCAATTTAGCACCTTTAAGCAGATACTAGGCTTCGAAGCTGACTTATGTATTTCGAACCCGTTGTTGTTTGATTTTTTTGATGCCAAGATCTTGTTTTCGAAGCCAAATATTTCATTTCGACGCTGGCCCCAATCCCCGGAATAAGCTCTTCCCTCCAAAACTATCAATTTGGAAGAAATTCCTCGCATTCGTACTTTTAGTACTTAACGACTTACGGGGTATAATTTCGGACACAAAGGTTTTAAAACCCTCTCGTTTTGTGTTCCGAAATCTCTTGCCTTTTACAAACCCTTCTCTCTACTGGTTCCTCTTTGCTTTGGTCTTCATCTTCTGAAGAGTGTATCATCAATGGCTTCTTCTTCACAAAAGGTGCCAGCCCCAGAGCGCGTGGGCTCATCTTTAGCTTTGAAGAGGCTTATTGACGCAGAATGTGAGAAGTACAAGGCTGGAGAGAAAAGCGCCATCAATGGGCGTATCTTCGTCCCTCGTCATCATGAGCAGCAGAACTACGTGCTCGGACCAATTTTCAAGGAAGTCCTTACTGAGCTCCCAACCTTTTATCCGCGTCTGGTGGACCAACGTCTCCTTTATGAAGATGGCCTTGACTGGAAGAACTGGAGAAGCAATCGTCCTCATCGATGCTGGCCCACGATAAGACCGGAATGGCAAGAATGGTATGATCGGATCATTCTTGCTAAGACACTGGATCTCCAAGAGCTCTGCCTCCTTGATGCCCTTCGATTATCTAGGGTAACTATCTCGGAGGACCCTTTCCTAGTTCCTACTGCTTTGTGCTTTTGGAACCCCGTCTTCAATTTCTTTCAATTCAGATGTGGGATGATGGCCCCCACTGTTCTTGATATTTGCCATCTATTAGGAGTATCCCCCATTGGTACCCCCATCACACCAGATTTTCCTGACTTAGCAGTCCCTTTCTCGAATAGAACCACTTCTTTTGGTGTCCAATTGCAACAGTTATATCAGGATTTTTATCCTTAATTACCGGTATTGTTAAGTTTTTGGGGTAAATGTGGAAAATATACATTTACCTTGTGTTAATTTATGGAATGCAGTATTTTTCTGAGGTGATGATGAATTTAATTTCACTTCTTGAGTTAATACTATGCCCCATCATCTTGCTCTAGGAGTACTACTATATAAAACTGGATCTTGGAATCAGACCTTGAGTGAAACACATTATTAGAATTAAGCAGTTCTCTTATTTGCATAAGTAAGTTCTTAATTAAATTCCAGGTTTCGAGTTGTTCATTAGAAAATAGATATATCTTTTGGAGAATATTATTTTGTCATTGTATTGGTATTATTGGCAATGTATAGTACCTTTTGAGAGAGACATGAATGGTTGGAATAGAAACCTCTAGCTATGAGTGTCTCAAGTCATCTATCTCAGGCTGCAGCTACTATTGATTTTTATCTCAATATTTGTCATGCTGCTAAGACTGCGGATGAGAAGCTGGCTAAGGACCAGAGTTTTGTTTCTCAAGTGCAGCCAATAGAGGGCCAACCTGGCTACAATCTTTTTTGGCTGATAAGGAATGTTCCACTTCTCCCCGCAAAGATATGTGGGCCTCTATATTATTACCAAGGGAGCTGTTCATTGGCACTCTGAACCCTCGAGCCTATAAATGCATATCTGAGGTATACTGCCCTTCTCAATTTGCAAGGCAATTTGGGCTCTCTCAAGGGATACCTGTTCCTCTTTGCAGTCTTTCAAATGTCCATCTCACTGCCAGGGATTTGAGAATACCCAAATCCAAGCCAGAGGCAGCAGTACTCAGACTGCTGAAGGAATTGAGTGAATTCCAATTTATCCCCTTTCGCCCCTTTGGCTCAGTTTTAAAAAGGTTTAAGAACTGGTGGACAGCCAATATGGAAGTGCGCCTCTCTGCACACCCTCATGACTTGTTGGTGGGGTTGGGATTGCCTTCGAAGGATAAGTCAACAACAGCCCAGAACACTTCTCCCCCTCCTGAAGTTGTCACCACTACTCCTGCGACTTTACCCCTTCCAGCCAGGGTTACTAGAGCTGCTTCGAAGAAGGGTGAGTATCTTCAAGTTTTTCTCCTCCCTTTTTATTCTGAATCTTTTGTTGGTTTCCTTATACTCATGCTTTTGGTGTAGGGTCTCCACAAGAAGAGTCTCCCAAGAGAACCGAGACTTTAGCTATTCTCAAGAAGAAACAACAACAAAAAACAAAAAGGAGACTAGTCCTTCCTCCTAAAGTACCTGAATCTCTTGAAGAAGAAAGAGAGGTTGAGCCAGAGAAGGAAGTGCCCTTACAAAGAACAAAGAGACAAAAGGTAGCTGTATCTTCATCTGATGCCATTGAAAATCCTGTTAGCGAGGCAACCACCATAATAGCGGAGAAAGAACTTATCTCTGGAGAGTCTGAACCCCGATCTGAAGAAGGGGAGGTTGGAAAAGAATTGGTTGTATCTCTGCCAAGGGAGAAGAGAAAGAAAATGACTGTTCCTGTCACTGACCATGTTGAGGACTCTACTCATAAAGCAGCTGCCAAGGCAGTCGAACAAGAACATTCCAAGGCAATCGTTGTATTTGAGAGGGCCAAGAAAAGATGGCAAGAGCAAATGCTAAGAGAGGAAGCTGCTACTGCTTGCGGATGCAACACAAGGGGAAATGGTAAGAAGGCAGCAGACTGTTGGACATTACTCTCTCCGCAGTTCTCCCATCAGTACTAGCGCCTCTGGAACAAGTAATTTCTTTCATACCTCTGCTGTTTTTTTTTTACTTTATCAGCTTGTGGTATTGAAGTTCAACATTGTTCTGCATTTCTTCTTTTTGCAGCTAGGGGTGTTCGCGGATCGGTTTTGTGCGGTTTGCGGTTCGGTTTTGACCCGCCCGCATCTATGCGGTTTTGAGTCGTGCTTCCACTTCAAAAGCCTATATTTGTCATAACTTCTTTCGACTCCAGTATTCCTGCATCTCCTTTTCTTGGATTAAAGCCATACCTCCCTTTTTTAGCTCGTAAACTACCTCAATCTACTTTTCCTTCGAACCTTGCTCTTTCTCCATCCTTTATAGAAACTCCAACTGCTAACCTACCTCAATCTATTTTTCCTTCAAGCCTTGCTCTTTCTCCATCCTTTGTAGAAACTCCAACTGCTACTCCATTCCCACTGGCAGTTGATTCTTTCACAGAAAACACTGGTAGCCCTTCAATTCATGGTTCATCACCAATGCCCACTTCCAGTCCCTCTCCTGTTAGCGAGGCAACCACCATAATAGTGGAGAAAGAACTTATCTCTGGAGAGTCTGAACCCCGATCTGAAGAAGGGGAGGTTGGAAAAGAATTGGTTGTATCTCTGCCTAGGGAGAAGAGAAAGAAAATGACTGTTCCTGTCACTAACCATGTTGAGGACTCTACTCATAAAGCAGCTGCCAAGGCAGTCGAACAAGAACATTCCAAGGCAATCGTTGTATTTGAAAGGGCCAAGAAAAGATGGCAAGAGCAAATGCTAAAAGAGGAAGCTGCTACTGCCGATGCAACACAAGGGGAAATGGTAAGAAGGCAGCAGACTGCTGGACATTACTCTCTCCGCAGTTCTCCCATCAGTACTAGCGCCTCTGGAACAAGTAATTTCTTTCATACCTCTGCTGTTTTTTACTTTGTCAGCTTGTGGTATTATTGGGCGGTTTGAGCGGTTCGGATAAACCGTTGCCCACCCCTATTTGCAGCGACAACTACTGCACTCACCTTTCCAATAAGGCCTTCCTCAATTTCGGTTGAAGTTGATCAAATGCAAAATGTCAGGGTTGTTCGAATCATACTTCCACTTCCAAAACCTATATTTGACGTACCTTCCTTAAGTCCCAGTATTCCTGCATCTCCTTTTCTTGGATTAAAGCCATACCTCCCTTTTTTGGCTCGTGACCTACCTCAGTCTACTTTTCCTTCGAGCCATGCTCTTTTGTCATCCTTTACAGAAACTCCAACTGCTGCTCCATTCCTAGTGGCAGTTGATTCTTCCACAGAGGACACTGGTAGCTCTTCAATTCATGGCTCATCACCAATGCCAACTTCCAGCTCCTCTTCACTTGATTTGCTGGTGGCCAAAACCATAGAGACTGCCAAAGATGCTCCATCCGTTTCTCCCATCCCCATGCAGCCCTTTGTGTCTTCCACCACAACACTCTCTATGCCCTTCATGTCAAGGGATGAGGTAGACATTTTTGAAGGAAGACTAGCTAGTCTCTTTGACACACCTTCTACCTCTCCCACCTCTACTGCTGAAGCTGAACCATTAGCCTTGGCTGACTCCCTTTTGGAAATCTTCGAGAGTTCTCCTTCCTCCAGCAACAAGCCTTTTGCACCTTCAGTAGATTTGGACACATGCTTGCAACTGTTGACTTCCTTTTCAAGGATCCCC
>NW_021027014.1:212427-240574 GCF_004153795.1 Camellia sinensis
TCTAAAAGCTAACTCATAACTTCGAATTGAACAATCTCATCCTTCGAATCAACTGCTGCCCTGCTATTTATACTCGTCAGTGATGACCTTCGAACTGCACTTCGATCCGTCGAACTGCTCCTCCATGATCGCTGATCATGCTTCCTTACAAGTAGCTCCATTACGCCATTACTGGTAGTTGAGCTTCCCTCTTGTACTTGGATTTGAATATGAGAATCAATATCTAATAAGTCATCTTGCATCCCGTTATTTGATCTAGTGTTACTCAGATCATGTGAGGACCAATATTTATTGCCACGTGTACGATCAGGATTAAAGGTTTGAATAACCTTCCTTTATTACCCTTACTATGCCACGTGTCGAACTGTAACTGGCTTTTACAAAATATGTAGCCAACAGTCATATTCTTAGAAAAATGTTAACTATTTAAGATATATTAAAAAAAAAGAAGTAATTAGACTCACAATATTTGAATTTCTATAAATTTTTCATAGAAAATTATAGTGAAATAAAATGCTTGAATAGTTTTGTCACATGAATTTTACTGCTAGTCTTAATAATGAAATTCTCATTCCTTATAAATTATATGTAAAAACTATATCAAATATTCAAGTACAAAATTATATGTATATATATATATAACCACCTATCGCACCAAACAGCCTTATAATGACCCCGTTTGGTAGAGCTGTGGAAAAGTGATTATAGATTATAGCTTAACAGATTATGGCTTATAGCTGTGAATATAAGCTGTTAATCTGTTTGATGCAGTTGTGAGATTATGGATTTAAGCAGCAGAGTAGTGTTTGGTTAATAAGATGTAAAATAGTTTTTTACTGTATAATTGTCTTTTCTGTCCTTATATGATATAAAAATGATTATTTTGTCATTTTTTTTCAGTTTTAATTTAAAAAAAATTATTTCATTAATAAAAGTTAATATAATTAGTATTAATTAGTATCAATGAATATAAAAATTGATACATTTGATAAAAATGTAATGGAAGTATTATTGTTACAATTTTTTTCCATTATAAATTAATTAGTATCAATTAATTACTTAATTAGTATCAATTAATGGCTTAATTAGTCTCAATTAATACTAAAATTATTAATTAGTATAAATTAATATTAATAATTAATTTTTATTGTATCAATTAATATTAATAATCAACAATTGTTATTAATTAGTATCAATCAATAATTAATTCATTACAAAAGTATATAATATTAATTTATTAATAATTATTACCAATTAATATTGATTTTTTAATTAATATTGATTTTTTTCTTTTTCTTCAGAAATATACAATTTTTTATTTTTTAATTAATATTAAAATATACAATATGAAATTAACGAAATTAATATTGATTTTTTTCTTTTTTTTCAGAAATATACAATTTTTTTATTTTTTAATTAATATTAATATTAAAATTTGGGTATTGATGAGGGCATTTAAGTAATTTTAGCCCCTCCACACCACCTGTGCGCTTAAGTCGAAAACTTAAGCACCCCCTGACCAGTTTTTGAGATAAATTGAGAAATAACTTAATTTAAACTATAAACTAGTTAACTTAAGTTGCATCAAACACAACATTTTAACTTAAATTAAGTTAAAAGTTGAAATAAGTAACTTATAAGCTCTACCAAACAGGCTTAATATAGGGATGATCGGTCAAGGAGTTCTTTGAGTAACAAAGATGATGTACGACTAACTATAATTCAACTTGAAACTTCAGTTTTCTAATTCTTATTTTTAAGTGGTATTTCATTTCCAGGAACTTGGCATAAAACCAATCTCCGAGCCATGTTGACCAATTCTTTCTCTCTTGCTCCTACTTAGGTCTTATTTGGGGAGTAACTATTTTAGTTAAAAAATCACTATAAGTTGTCGCATCACTCTCTTTATTTTATTTATATATATTTTTTAATAAAAAATCAAAAAATTACTAAAATAACTTATTGTCAAATGAGATCTTATAAAAAAACAAAAATAAGGAATATAAAAATGAAATAGATACCCTCAAAATAAAATGTGGTGTACATTTAAAATTATATCACATATGATTGGACGGAGGGATAGAACACAAATAATATAAGGACGAGACATTTACTTTGCCATCTTTTTGGTTTGCTTTTAAAAGTGCTTAAATGATCATTATTTAGGCGGAGGGTGCAGTGGCCGACGCATGAATTCAGCAAAGAGGACACAAATTAAAGATAATATTAATTTTTTTTATTTATAATAAACAACAATAAAATATTATTAAACTTAAATATTATGAGTCCATTTGAATAAGAATATTGCTATTTAAGTTTAAAAATTAGACTCACTTTCTAAATTTAGTGATGTGTTAAGAAGATGATTGATTGATAATTAGAAAATATTTAATTATAAAAATATAGGAGAGTAACTATTATAGGTAAATTGGAAAATTATAAAAGAAAATAAGTTGAGATAGAAATGATATATTTTAGTAATTTTTTTTTTATAAAACACATCACAAATAAAGTGTGTATTATGTCGCAGTTATGATCTTTGCGGTCTTTGGTTACGAGACACTATGGTATTAATTATGACTCATCGTGGTGTCAGTTGTAACTTATATTTGGCTTCTTATGGTTATTATTTTGGTTATAATTGTTGATTATGACTCATTATAATATTAGTTATGACTTAATTATAACTTATTAAAATTATTTTTAGATTATGACTGAAGAGATGGTGTTTGGTTATTATCTATTGTGGTCATTTTAGTTATAATTGAAAACGATTTAATTATAACACTTTCTGATATCAACGATATGAAATGCCATAACTTATATATGATACACTTTTTTAGAGAATATATGGTAGAAGGATTCATTTTAGTAGGATCTTTGTAATTGAAAAAAAAATCCTTAATAAAGGAGCGTTATGACAATTTTAAGGAATGCATTATTTTAATTTTATAAAAGATATATAAGAATTAATTTATATATATATTTGTACTGGTAGAATTATCAAAACCCCACTAATCCGCCACTGGAGTCAGGGACTAGGTGGGTAGAAATTCATGTTGCACTAATAATATATTAATAATAACAATGTCTTTTTCCTTTGGATTGTTTTGAAAAGCTTTTTAGGTCGGCTGGGATCTCTTTCATGACATGTCATGCTTATGATAAATCATAATGGTGTTACATATCTTTCCTTTAATTTAATTCTCTAATTTTATAGTCAATCCTTATACTAATATTATAAGGATTAACTTTTTATGTTTTATTAAAATGTATATGTGTGAGTGATTTTCTAACCACACTGTCAACTCAGTAATCAGTTGGAGAGTACTGGCAGAATAGATGACACCTGGCTGACTTGCAACAGAAAGAGAAGATTCTGGCGGTGGTTCGTCGATCCAGGGGCACTCCGACGATCAAGTCAGTATATCTCTCAAAGATAATCAATAGTGCTTAACTCACTATTCAGAATATAAATTGCGTACCTTAGACCCATCGGGGGTGCCTTTCTTTTATAGCTAATTCAATCCTAGTCCCCATAGAAACCTAACTTTAATGGACTTCTGGTCAGTGCTTATCCTGGACTCTCCAAGAGATACAGATAAACTCCCTAAGAGTGTTATTCTTATCCATCCTGAAGTTCTTCATCATTCTAGGACTCTTGTGTTTTATCCGCTTATCCTGGATTCCGATATCTTCGGAGATAACCTCGACTTAGCCAAGATCACCACGGCGTTATGATCAGGACATGTGGCACCTCGACTGACACGTCGGTGTCACCTCGGCTAAGTGTTTGTACTCAGAAAATATATCCCCACAACTGTCCCCTGATTCTATTACCTCTGCATCCTGAGGTGATGAAACCTATATCTTTGCTTGATTCCAACACGTCGGCTTAAAATTTCTCAACCGAGATTATTATACAGGCCGACATGTCTGTTTTTTTAAAGAACAAGAATTCTAAGAGCTCCTTCATGCGTATGAGCTGTCAAGCATAATAACTCAACCGTTTTAGCCACGTGTTTTCTCCTTACTGGATCGTATTTCGCACGCGCTTGTAAGTCGTCTCGCGCTTGCATGCACCGTCTGACAAATCCATCTTTCCAGGCTCCATAATTTTACTTTGCCGCCGTTTCAAGTTTTAACAAAACTTTTCCTCCTCTTCCATCCTTTCACTTTTTTTTTTTATCGTTTCTGAGGCTTTCTCTCTCTTTAGTTTTTTCTTCCAAATCCTCCATTGCTCAAGCTTCTAAAGCTCTGCAACTTGCGCCGTCCACCTCCTCCAGTGAGGTTCTTGCTAATCTTTTCTGCTGCTGCCGTTCGTCTGACTTCGGCGAACTCTATACCGGCTTCTTTTCTTCGGTGAGTTTACTGTTTCTCCTAGTTTCAGTTTTTGATGCTCTCCATTACTCGTTGCCATTACTGCTTTGCTCAAACATTCGATTTATGAATCATGTATATGAGTATGTCTATTTCATGACTTTGTTTTGCCATGTTTTGAATACATGCACTGCCCACGATTTTCCTGCACTTTTGCCACTGTTCTTGGCTTTACACTTTTGCGCTCATTCTGCCACAGTGTTCTTGATTCTAAAACACATTCTTGCTTTTCTTATTTCTCTGTGATTTTTCCAGATTCGTGCCTTCAATCCTCGTTTCCATAGATCTAGGTTTTGGGATTTGTTTGTAGAACCTACGATTCTTAGAAAAAACTGAAACGATTTCCCACTGATTTTGTATATTTTTAGGTTTTAGCCGAGGTCCCTAAAACCCTCCAAAACATTCCTTTCTGAATTTCAACTCTTCCTAGTTAAGCCGATATCATAGGTATGTGGAAGTAGGGTTGACACCCCGACAAAGTTAGAGCACTTTAGGAGAGAGTTCGACATCCCGACTGACGTTCATCTGAGGTTGGCTGGGGAGAATGACTCTATCATGCCCACAACTGATTCTATACCCTTTCCCGTTGTAGCCTTTATCGAATGCAGACTTCGGCTCCCACTCAATACCCTTTTCCGTGAGATACTTCATTATTATAAGTTGAACTCGATGCAGCTTGCCATCAACTTCTACCAAGTCATTAATGGCATAATTGCCTTAGCCAAACAAGAAAGCACTAGGGTTACCTTTGTCGATATCCAATACTGCTACACCATGTGTGGCCTCAAAAAAGATACGGGCTACGTTTACTACCTCAAGCCGAGGTCCACAGAGTACAAAATTGTCGCCGACCTCCCTGACTCTAACAAGGGAGCTGAGGATGACTATTTCATTACCTCGGGGAACTGGGAGTTCGCTCCAGACGAGGACCTCCATCTCTACCCTCTTCCTCGATCAGTTTTTGTAGAGGGCAATGGTAAGAGCCTTGTGTTCGTGCTAGCTTGTTTTTTTAAAGTCTTCAATACTTTGTTTCTAATGTCTGTTTTTCTTGCAGCTCTTCCTCAGCCACCAAAGGACTTCCGTCAGTCTTTCTTTCCCCGCAAAGACTTGAGGAAAATTTTGGATCTGCCAGTTCACAAACGGAGAGCCCCTCTGGTACTCAATTTCATCCCAACTTACAAATCGGCGCTACCCGACGTCCCAAAGAAGAAGAAGAAGAGCTAGTCACCTCCTTCTGTCACAACTCCTCAAGCTGCCTCCTCATCTCGGCCAGATCAAGGATCGACCTCTGATGTAGCTGAGCAGCAGTCTACCTCAGCTCCATATTTGATCCCAATATCCCAATGCTGTCGACGACGCCGAACAGTTTTTGCTGCTGAAATGGGCCGCCAAAAAGCAGTCTCTAAGGATCTTTTGGCCAATATTCCTGATTCAGTTGATGCTCAACTAGCACCAACCTAGCCTCCAAAGCCAAAGCAAAAAAGGATAAAGAAGGCCCAGCCAAAGGCAACGGTGACTCAGATTGACTCTGAGGACACCTTGCCAATTTCCAAATTGGCTGAGAGTGAGAAGACCACCTCTGTCCCAGAGAAGAGGTCTGCTGAAACACAACCATATGAATCCACCAGATCAAAAAGACAGAGGTCATCCTCTGCAACCACCTTGGGGTCCCTAAAATATAATGCCCCCTGGGCCCCCAAAATCGTACTGGAGGACAAGCCAGTTAGGGTAGTTGGAGAGTACTGGCAGAATAGATGACACCTGGCTGACCTACAACAGAAAGAGAAGAATCCGGCGGTGGTTCGTCGACCCGGGGGCACTCTGACGATCAAGTCAGTATATCTCTCAAAGATAATCAATAGTGCTTAACTCACTATTCAGAATATAAATTGCGTACCTTAGACCCATCGGGGGTGCCTTTCTTTTATAGCTAATTCAATCCTAGTCCCCATAGAAACCTAACTTTAATGGACTTCTGGTCAGTGCTTATCCTGGACTCTCCAAGAGATACAGATAAACTCCCTAAGAGTGTTATTCTTATCCATCCTGAAGTTCTTCATCATTCTAGGACTCTTGTGTTTTATCCGCTTATCCTGGATTCCGATATCTTCGGAGATAACCTCGACTTAGCCAAGATCACCACGGCGTTATGATCAGGACATGTGGCACCTCGACTGACACGTCGGTGTCACCTCGGCTAAGTGTTTGTACTCAGAAAATATATCCCCACAACTGTCCCCTGATTCTATTACCTCTGCATCCTGAGGTGATGAAACCTATATCTTTGCTTGATTCCAACACGTCGGCTTAAAATTTCTCAACCGAGATTATTATACAGGCCGACATGTCTGTTTTTTTAAAGAACAAGAATTCTAAGAGCTCCTTCATGCGTATGAGCTGTCAAGCATAATAACTCAACCGTTTTAGCCACGTGTTTTCTCCTTACTGGATCGTATTTCGCACGCGCTTGTAAGTCGTCTCGCGCTTGCATGCACCGTCTGACAAATCCATCTTTCCAGGCTCCTTAATTTTACTTTGCCGCCGTTTCAAGTTTTAACAAAACTTTTCCCCCTCTTCCATCCTTTCACTTTTTTTTTATCGTTTCTGAGGCTTTCTCTCTCTTTAGCTTTTTCTTCCAAATCCTCCATTGCTCAAGCTTCTAAAGCTCTGCAACTTGCGCCGTCCACCTCCTCCGGCGAGGTTCTTGCTAATCTTTTCTGCTGCTGCCGTTCGTCTGACTTCGGCGAACTCTATACCGGCTTCTTTTCTTCGGTGAGTTTACTGTTTCTCCTAGTTTCAGTTTTTGATGCTCTCCATTACTCGTTGCCATTACTGCTTTGCTCAAACATTCGATTTATGAATCATGTATCTGAGTATGTCTATTTCATGACTTTGCTTTGCTCATGTTTTGAATACATGCACTGCCCACGATTTTCCTGCACTTTTGCCACTGTTCTTGGCTTTACACTTTTGCACTCATTCTGCCACAGTGTTCTTGATAGTCCATCTTTGTTCTTGATTCTGAAGCGCATTCTTGTTTTTCTTTTTCCAGATTCGTGCCTTCAATCTTCGTTTCCATAGATCTAGGTTTGGGATTTATTTGCAGAACTCAAAACAATTGTTAGGGAAAATTGAAACGATTCCCCACAGATTCTGTGTATTTTTAAGCTTTAGCCGAGGTCCATAAAACCCTTTAGAAACACACCCTTCTGAAATCCGAACCCTTCAGTTAAGCCGATATCATGGGTATGTAGAAGCATATGGTAGACACCCTACCCAAGTTAGAGCACTTTAGGTGAGAGTTTAACATCCTGGCCGACGTCCATCTGAGGTTGATTGGGAATGATGACTCCATCATGCCTACAACTGATTCTATGCCCTTCCCTGTGGTAGCCTTCATTGAGTGCGGACTTCGGTTCCCACTCAAGACCCTTTTTCGTGAGATACTTCACTATCATAAGTTGAACCCGATGCAACTCGCCATCAATTCCTATCGAGTCATCAATGGTATCATAGACCTAGCCAGACAAGAAATCGCTAGGATTACCTTAGCCGATATCCAATACTGCTACACCATGTGTGGCCTCAAAAAAGATACGGGCTACCTTTACTACCTTAAGCCAAGGTCCACAGAGTACAAAATTGTTGCCGACCTCCCTGAGTACAAAATTGTCGCCGACCTCCCTGACTCTAACAAGGGAGCTGAGGATGACTATTTCATTACCTCGGGGAACTGGGAGTTCGCTCCAGACGAGGACCTCCATCTCTACCCTCTTCCTCGATCAGTTTTTGTAGAGGGCAATGGTAAGAGCCCTGTGTTCGTGCTAGCTTGTTTTTTTAAAGTCTTCAATACTTTGTTTGTTTCTAATGTCTGTTTTTCTTGCAGCTCTTCCTCAGCCACCAAAGGGCTTCCGTCAGTCTTTCTTTCCAGCAAAGACTTGAGGAAACTTTTGGATCTGTCAGTTCACAAACGGAGAGCCCCTCTGGTACTCAATTTCATCCCAACTTACAAATCGGCGCTGCCCGACGTCCCAAAGAAGAAGAAGAAGAGCCAGTCACCTCCTTCTGCCACAACTCCTCAAGCTGTCTCCTCATCTCGGCCAGATCAAGGATCGACCTCTGATCCAGCTGAGCAGCCGTCTACCTCGGCTCTATATCTGATCCCAATATCCCAACGCCGTCGACGATGCCGAACAGTTTTTGCTGCTGAAATGGGCCGCCAAAAAGCAGTCGCTAAGGATCTTTTGGCCAATATTCCTGATTCAGTTGATGCTCAACCAGCACCAACCCAGCTTCCAAAGCCAAAGCAAAAAAGGATAAAGAAAGGCCAGCCAAAGGCAACGGTGACTCAGATTGACTCTGAGGACACCTTGCCAATTTCCAAATTGGCTGAGAGTGAGAAGACCACCTCTGTCCCCGAGAAGAGGTCTGCTGAAACACAACCATCCGAATCCACCAGATCAAAAAGACCGGGGTCATCATCTGCAACTACCTCGGGGTCCCTAAAGTATGATGCCCCCTGGGCCCCCAAAATCGTACTGGAGGACAAGCCAGTTAGGGCTGGCGATAGCGTTGATGACATTAATGTCGGTGTTGCCCTTAGTACCGCTCTGCTTCTTCTCGGCGATCTCGACCGAAACGCCGAGCTGAGCGAATATGAAAACTATGCTTTGATGCTCCAGCGCTCCGTTCAAGTAAGTGTCTTTATTTGGTAACTTTTTTTTATTATTTTTTATTTTTTATACTTTAGCAAATTTTGTAATAACTTCTGCTTCGTTTAATTTTCTCTCAGGCAATCCAGTATGCCTACTCCTTCTCAGTACAATCTTTTGAGAACTAGAAGGAGCTGGCCAACAAAAAGAGGGAGGTTGCTAGTCTGCAAAAGACTAATAAAAACTTGCAATAAAAAATGAAGACCTTGGAGGATCAAGCCGAGGCTGCTATCAAAGCTCAAAATGTTGCCGAAGAAAAGGCGGAATCCGCTAAGGCTATTAGGAAGGTTCTCGAGGCCCAAAAAGGAGAGGCCGGGGAAAAGATGTCTCAGGTCCAGAAAGAACTTCAGGATGCTCTAGCAATAAAAGAGGCTGAAGTCAAGGCCGCCGATGAGAAGGGGTATAATGAGGGGGTGGCCGATGTCACGGCGGATTACGAAAAACAAGTAAAGCAGGCATGCAATAAGGGTTTTACCCTTGGTTGGATGTCTTTACTTAAAAAGCTCAAAATCCCCGATGACTTCCCCTTCAGGAACACCGACGTCCTTCCTCTGCCATTCCCCCCAACTCCAACCCAATCCGACGACGATTCTGAGTCTGAGGAGGAGGTTCTGGTGAGGAAGTCAAAGGAGGCTGCTGGGGCCAAGTCCCCTACTCCAAATGAGCAAGTCCTGGACTTGACTCAGGATGAGGAGGGTGAGGAGGTGCCCAAGGATGCTATACCTGAGAAGGCATCTTCAGATGTGCCTCTCGCCGACAAGAGCCTCGATCAAACCCTTCAAGAAATCGATGCCAAGCTTGCGGCCGAGAAGGCTGCCGAAATGTCTTCCCAGCAGTCGTTTGAACCAACCATCTGCTGTTGCTGAGGAGTCTTAATTTTGATGTTTTTTTCCTTTGTATTTTGTACTTTTGTTTTTCTTATTTTTGGAACAATTTGTAAGCTTTGGCCGACATGCCTTCTTTTGAACGTTAATACAACTTTCCTTCTTGTATCTTTGTCTTCTCTTTACTGCTCTTGTTTGATTCCATACTTAGAATATTTTTCATATCTTTAATATACACTTCAGTCTTGTGTAACCTTCTTGGGGTGACACGCCCTGGTTATACAAACTGATAATTTACCTTGGCAAATACCTAAGTACCTCTCTTGGCACACCCTTGGTTTCAACTTGTAAATTTCTTCATAAAATTTCAACAAGTGTTTTACCTTGGTTTAACTTTATCTTGTAAACTTTTCTCAAGTTTAAACATGTGTTAAACATGATTTCGGTTTAACTTCAACTTGTAAACTTTTCTCAAATTTCAACAAGTGTTAAACATGATCTCGGTTTAATTTCAACTTGTAAACTTTTCTCAAGTTTCAACAAGTGTTAAACATGATCTCGGTTTAACCTCAACTTGTAAACTTTTCTAAAGTTTTAACAAGCGTTAAAACCATTTTTCTTTTCTCTGCCCCCTAATGTGAATCTAAGTTCCACTTGGGTTCTCATTATACATGTATTCCAGAAACAACGTTATGTATTTTTATCAGTCACAAGTGTATAAACAAATAAACAAGCTAAAACTTTATTTATTTACTTCGGCAAATGACAAAAGAACCAAAAATTCTAATGATAGAAAAATTTCAAATTGCAAGTGTTCCAAAGCCTTGGCAACTCTTTGCCCTCATTATCTTCAAGCCGATATGCCCCATTTCCTAGTACCGAGATGATTCTGTAGGGAGAATCCTTCCCAATTTGGGCCAAGCTTCCCCTCTCTAGGATCTTTTTTGTTGTTGGCGACTTTTCTCAAGACGAGGTCACCGATTTGAAACTCCCTTGGGTTGACCTTCTTGTTATAAGCTCTGGCGAGCTGCTGCTGGTATGCTGTGAGCTGAATTGCAGCTCTTTCTCTTCTTTTTTCTAGAAAATCCAGATCTCGGGCTAAGAGTATATCGCTAGTCCCGTTTTCTGCTCCCTGGGATGCCGACCTCCAGTGGAATGATGGCTTCTGTGCCATAAGACATGGCAAAGGGGGATTTCCCTGTTAGTCTTCTCGGCGTAGTCCGATATGCCCAGAGTACATTGGGCAATTCATCCACCCACTTTCCTTTTGCTTCTTGGAGCGTCTTCTTTATCCCATCCAAGATCACTTTGTTGGATGCTTCTGCTTGTCTATTGCTTTGGGAAAAGCTTGGGGTTGAAAAGTAATTCTTGATTTAAACTTTGCACAGAAGCTCTTGATTAGTTTATTGTCAAATTGCGTTCCATTGTCTGCAACTATTGCTTTTGGAATCCCAAACTGGGTGATGATGTTTTTCCATATGAAGCTCTTTACATCCATATCTCGAATCTTGGCAAGGGGTTCAGCTTTTATCCACTTGGTGAAGTAATCTGTTGCCACCAGCAGGTACTTCCTTTGTCCAGTTGCTTGGGGGAGTTGTTCAACAAGATCCATGCCCTATTGGGCAAACGGCCAAGGAATGGATACTGGGTTCAGGTTTGCTACTGGTTAGTGTATTAGAGGTGCAAACCTTTGGCACTTTTCACACTTCTTCACATAGGCTTCTGCATCTTTCTGCATGTAGGGCCACCAATACCCCTGGGTAATGGCCCTATAGGCAAGTGATCTGCCCCCAACGTGGCTTCCACATATTCCTTCATGAATTTCATATAAAAAACCTTCAACTTGTAAAGGATGTACACACCTCAAAAGGGGTCCAGTGAAGGATCTTCTGTAGAGATGTCGCTTTGTTGTCAGACTGAACCTTGCCGACTTCAATTTGATCTTGTGCGTCTCTTTGTGATCATCTGGCAATCTTCCTTCTTTTAGGAATGCTGCTATTGCATCCATCCAGCTTGGTCCCATGTCCACACATATTACTTCACGCTCTGTGGTCAGTGGTTCGATGCTCGGGCCTGACAAATAGTCAACCATTATTGTCCTTGCTTTTCCAGGTTGTACTGCACTAGCTAGGTTGGCCAATGCATCGGTGTGACTGTTATCATCTTGGCTAACCTGAAGTAGTCGGCAGTTTTGAAACAAGGCCGCTAACCTGATGACCTCTTTTACGTTGGCCGACATGCTTTCATCTCGGGCTACAAACTCTCCCGTTGTCTGGTTGACTATAAGTTGTGAGTCACAAAAGACTATTACCTCATCTGCTTGTACTGCTGCTGCCAGTTTCAGTCCTGCGATGAGTGCTTTATACTCTGCTTCATTGTTTGAGGCTTTGAAGCCCAAACGAATCGATTGTTCTAGTACCTGCCCATCTGGGGATATCAGTACTACTCCTGCCCCTGCTCCTTGTCGGTTTGAACTCCCATCAACAAACAGTCGAAAAGAGTCGCTGATGTAAATGCTGCAGGGTTTGAGTTTTTCTTATTTCCTTTGTTCTTTTGCCATTGGCTGGGCTCTTCTTTGCTTGTTTAGGCATCGTTCACCTTGGCTCAACAGAGCCCGATGTTTGATGGATTCTGGTGTGAACTCCGCCACGAAGTTGGCCAAAACTTGGCCTTTGATTGCTGTTCTGGGTCTGTACTCCAGGTCATATTGGCCCAAGGCGACTGCCTGTCTGGCTATTCTTCTTGTCAGGTCTCCTTGTTGCAGCAAGGACTTCAAGGGGTGTTCAGTTAGCACCACAATTTTATGGGCCTGGAAGTAATGGTTCAGCTTCTTTGAAGCCATTACTAAAGCCAGTGTCAATTTCTCTAAGGGTAGATACCTCGTTTCTGCATCGGCCAGGGTTTTGCTTACATAGTAAACAACCCTTTGCTCCCTTTTTTCTTCTTGGATTACCACCGCGCTTACTTTGTGTTATGAAACTGCTAAGTACAAAAACAACTCCTCTCCAGGTTCTGGATTTGAGAGAACTGGAGCCGTGGTTAGATACTTTTTCAAGTCGACCAAGGCGGCTTCGCACTCCTCGATCCATAAGAAGTCTGTGGCTTTCTTCACTAAGTTAAAGAAAGGTTTGCATTTGTCTGAGCTTCTGTTTATGAACCTATTTAGGGCTGCGGCCCTTTTAGTCAACATTTGTGCCTATTTTGCCGACGTCGGGCTCTTTAATTCCAGGATGGCCTTAATCTGATCTGGGCTGGCCTCAATGCCCCTTCTAGTCACCAGGTATCCCAAAAACTTTCCAAATCTCACTCTAAATGCACACTTCGATGCATTGAGTTGGAGCCGATATGTTTTAAGGATGTCAAAGACTGCTTTTAGGTCGACCAGATGACCTTCAGGTTCCTTGGTCTTCATGACCATGTCATCGATGTAAACTTCCACCATTCCGCCAATCAGGTGTTTGAACATCTTGGTTACCAGTCTTTGGTAAGTTGCTCCTGCATTTTTCAACCCAAAAGGCATCACTTTGTAGCAGTACAACCCTTTGGGAGTGATAAACGCACTCTTCTCTTCATCTGGGGGGTACATGGCTATCTGATGGTACCCCCTGTAAGCATCCAGGAAACTCATCCTTCCATGCCCTGAAGTGGCGTCTACCAGTTGGTCAATCTTGGATAGAGGAAAGCTGTCTTTGGGACAGGTTTTGTTCAGGCTGGTAAAGTCCACGTAGACTCTCCACTTACCATTCTTTTTCTTCACCACCACTGTATTTGATAGCCATGTCGGCTAATTTACCTCTCAAATGGCCCTGGCCTCCAGAAGTCTGTCTACTTCCTCTTTCACTGCTTCGACGTGCATCAACGTCGGTCTTCTTACTCGTTGGATTACGAGTTTTGCCGACCTATCAACGTTCAGTTTATGGTAAGTGACCTCGGGGTCAATGCCAGGCATTTTGTAAGGCGTCCCAACAAACACCTCAATATTTTCTCTCAAGAAAGCTTCTAATTCTTTTTCCTCTTCTTCGGCTAAGCCCGAGCCGAGAAGAAAGAAGCGTTCTTCATCCCCCTCTTGGACGATGATTTTCTTTAGTGCTTCTTCACTCTTCTCGGCTGGCTCCTTCCTGACATCCTCTAGGACTTCCACGTCCTCATCTTCGATCTCTGCCTTCTGTGGTTCTCGTATGCTGCAGGTGGATTTCATTGCTGCCATGGTGCAGTTCTCTGCCTGCAGCTGATCTCCTTTGACCTCCTCTATCCCATGCTCTGTTGGGAACCGTAATAGTTGATGCAATGTTGAGGGAACAACTCCCATTGCATGCAACCATGGCCTTCCCAAGATAATATTGTAAGGGGAGGGCGTGTCGATCACGGTGAACTCTTTCTTTATCTTCTTGGTGCCAGCCTGCACCTCCAAGCTTGTTGCGCCCAGTGGCCATGTCAGTGTTCCATTGAACCCGACCATCGGGCCGTTGGATTGCTCCATATCATCAGGGTGAAGGCCCAGTTCCTTGTAACATTGGACATACATGATGTCACAAGAGCTGCCTTGGTCGCTGAGGATGCGCTTCACTTGACACTCCCCAACCTGGAGGGATACTACCAAGGCATCTTTGTGCGGATACTGGACCATCTCCAGGTCGGTTTCAGTAAAGGACACTACTGGTCCTTGGTACTCATCTGCCCAATGTCTCTTTTCCCCGACATGGTACACATGCTGCAAGTGCCTCACCTTCTGGGTCTCCCCTCGTATTTCGTTTTCGTTGACCTTCGAGTGAATTACATTAATCACCCGAGGTCCGCCTGCCTGCAGTTGCTGTGCTGGGGGAGGTGGAGCTGCCGGTGCCTGAGGCAGTTTTGCCTGCTCTTCTCTTGTCCTGGCCTCATCTACAAGGTCCCTCAAATGGCCTTGCCTTACCAGGTCTTCCAGGTGTGACTTCAGGGCTCTGCAACCGTGGGTCATATGCCTATCTTCATTATGGTAAGCACAATGCTTACCAATGCTTCGTCCCATAAACTCTCCTGGTACCCTTGCTGATGTTCTGAAATAGGGTTGGGTTTGGATTTTATCCAAGACTTTGTGAATGGGGATCCGGAACACAGTTGTGACTGCCTGTGCAGCCCTTAGTCCTACCTCTTGCTTGTTAGATCCGTTGTTACCTCGGCCTCGCTTCGGCGAGCCGTTTCCTTTTTCTTACTTTATCGCCGTTGTTCCTGGCGTATTTTCCTCGGCTCTAGCATATTTCTTGATTCTGGCCATGAGCTCTTTCATGCTTTTTGGCAATGTCTTTGCCAGTGATTTTTGGAGTAGGCAGCCATCTTTCAAGTCGTTTTTAAATGACACGATGGCCACTTCCTGGTTGCATTCTGCTATTCGGTTGAACACCTCATAATACCTCTTGGCGTAGCCCCTCAGGCTTTCGTCCTCGCCAATCTTCAGAGCCATTAGGGCGTCTACCCTCAAGGGCTGTAATTTGTTTGTCACAAACCTAGTCACGAACATCTCGGCCAGGCCTTCCCAGGTTTTCACACTTCCTTTCGGCAATTTGTGAAACCAATCCGATGCAATCTCCTCGAATGATGAGGGGAACACTTTGCAGAGCAACGGCTCGTTCCCAGTGTATAACGCCATCGTGCTCAGGTATAATCCGACGTGAAAGTTGGGGTCCGACTTCCCATCGTATAGCTGGAACCTCGGCATGCTGAATCTCTTCGAGACCTCAACTTTGTGTAGCTTTACCGAGAATGATGTTCTCGGTTTAATAGTCAAGGTTACCTCGGCATGATCTTGCTTCCTCTTGAGGTAATCTCTTAAGTCCTCTTTGGTCCGGCCAGGAGCTCGGCTGTCTCCTGATTTCAGTCTTATAGGTGCACTACTTTTAGCTTCGTTGTGAGCCCTTTTTGACCTCTCTCCATTGGTCGCATCGAAGCACAACTCCTGCCTTTGAACATGACGATGTTCTTTGGGGTCTGCCTCCTTGGTGCGATGTGTCCTTCGAGATTTTTCCCTTCTTGGCTCTCCTCGCCTGACCTCCCTTGAAGGCCGATGAGAATGTCTTTCACCCCTAGCATGCTGGGGGACTGCAGGGATAGATTTCTGTCCTTCTTTTTGGGTGTTGGCCGCCGGAATCAGCGTGTCCTGCAACAGGAATCAGGAATGGTGGCTGCATGACGTTGTTTTGCATCATGAAGTTGACGACCGATTGCAGGTCCGCCAACTTGTTTGCCATCTCTTTCACCTCTTCATTCCTCCGCAGGCATTTATCTTTCCATACCTGGAGGTTACTTTCGTTGTAGTATCCGCTTTGATCTGCTTTCTTTTGTACGTCACCTTCTTGGCCGATGTCTTTCATTCCGTGATTCTGGTCTTTGTTGCAATTGTCCTCATCGACGTCAACGTCACCAGGTCTCCCACTCCCAGTAGGAGTGGTATCCCCAACCTTCTCCTTCTGTCTGTCGTTGGCCATCTATTCTCCTTTCTTTCCCACAGACGGCGCCAAATTGTATGAGTGATTTTCTGACCACACTACCAACTTAGTAATTAGTTGGAGAGTACTGGCAGAATAGATGACACCTGGCTGACCTACAACAGAAAGAGAAGAATCCGGCGGTGGTTCGTCGACCCGGGGGCACTCTGACGATCAAGTCAGTATATCTCTCAAAGATAATCAATAGTGCTTAACTCACTATTCAGAATATAAATTGCGTACCTTAGACCCATCGGGGGTGCCTTTCTTTTATAGCTAATTCAATCCCAGTCCCCATAGAAACCTAGCTTTAATGGACTTCTGCTCAGTGCTTATCTTGGACTCTCCAAGAGATAAAGATAAACTCCCTAAGAGTGTTATCCTTATCCATCTTGAAGTTCTTCCTCATTCTAGGACTCTTGTGTCTTATCCGCTTATCCCGGATTCTGATATCTTCAGAGATAACCTTGGCCTAGTCGAGATCACCTCGGCGTTTTGATCAGGACACGTGGCACCTCGACTGACACGTCGGTGTCACCTCGGCCAAGTGTTTGTACTCAGAAAATATATCTCCATAGTATAAATTTTGAATATACTTTTTATGTTGAAAATGAATGGTTGAGTCATTATTGTTTGTAAATTGTCATGCTTATGATCAATCATAATGGTGTTACATATCTTTCCTTTAATTTAATTCTCTAATGGAAATGTGTTATATTACAATGTCCTAAAAGGAGGTGGATTTCTCCTATCCATAAACTGGATTGGAGGAGGGTATTGTTTGGGTTTGTGAGGCTCATAACAGATATCTGAATTGTTTTTTTATCAGATACTTTGTGTATTTTATTTATACAAAAAATTAGATCGATTTGATAATTATAACCAATTTAATTTAGCATTTGTCTTTTATTGAGTTTATCCAAAAACAGCTGTATGAGTTTATCCAGAAATAGTTGTTTTGGGGACTGAAATGTAAAAGGATCATTATGGGCCCTTATATATAAAGGGTTTGAAAAGGGCCGAGGTTGTAATTTGAGAATAACTTGACCCAAAAAGCGAGTTCTACTTTTCTAGACAAGTGGCATTAATTCTGATGCATATACGTTTTAGAGAACACAGATCAATTAGGTTAATAACTATATTTTAATCAGAATGCATAGGTACAACTACAACATTAATATACAATCACTACAGGAATTATAGGTTTTGACGACGTTTATTTAACGGCGTTTTATGAAACGCCACATTTTATACTATTTAACGGCGTTTTTTAACCGTCGTTTTTGTTCAATATTAAAACGGCACCGTTTAACTATTTGAAGGCGTTGAAAAACGTCTTCGAATGTCCTCTCTGTGGCGAGCTGGTAAATACACTCGTTCACTTATCAGGAGGATGCCCTAATCTCAGTCTATCGTTCGCTCTCTCTCGGCCCGTATATATAAAGGGTTTGAAAAGGGCCGAGGTTGTAATTTGAGAATAACTTGACCCAAAAAGCGAGTTCTACTTTTCTAGACAAGTGGCGTTAATTTTGATGCATATACGTTTTAGAGACACAGATCAATTTGGTTATTAACTATATTTTAATCAGAATGCATAGGTACAACTACAACATTAATATACAATCAGATATGGCAATGCCATCATCACACATTAACATCAGTGGTTTTCATTTGTGGACACAGAACTTGCTGTATATCCTGAATTGGATTAGCAAGTTCAATGTCTGGCACCACCTCTTGTGCTCTCTGCCTTTGCAAAATTGGATCTCCATATTCACGGGAAGGAGTTCCTCCAAAAGAAGTAAAATTCCCATCTGTATGATTTGAAGAAGTCGATGGACTTGGCGGGCAGTTACAATTTGGGATGGCAAGAAGTGAGAAGCTTGATGGAATTGCAAGGCCATTAACATTAGGAGAGGCTTGTGGTGCACCCATAATATCCACAATGTCGATACCACTTTTGTCTCGTGGTTCACTTTTTCTGAAAGTATGAGAAGATAGGTCTTTGTTGTCAAAATGTCTAGCTAGCTCTACAATCTTTTCCCATATTGAGGCATTAGGATCGAAACGCCTTAATAGTACATGCTTATGCTTGTACACAAACACAACAATAAATATTATGAAAGTTGAAAGTGAAGCAATCCCGGCAATTAGGAAAAGACCCCAGAAGCTGTCAAGGCCTAGACTGTTCGAAGAAATAGAGGTGCTAGAGTCTGAGCAATGGCTTTGCCCAAACCACACTCTCTCAATACTTACCATTTTATCCCCTTCAGTTACATTTAAGACTGCTCTTGAAACATCATGTACAAGTGGTGAACCAATTGGGAAGACCTACATATCATGGAATATATAAGACAGACACCCTCAAGAAACTTTTAGGTAGAGAGTGAGAGATACAGGGTTCTAACAAAGCCAAAGCCATCGGTTTTATACGTTGGTGCGGCCGTTGTATATTTAGAGCAATATTTGGCGAGAAAGAGCTTCATGTAGGGGATTTCGTCGAAAGCGGGGATTTCGTCGAAAGCAGCAATGCTCCCATTTGAAAAGAGTTCATCTTATTCCTCTGGAGAGCCATATACCTTATGCGTGGTGTCATCAAATCCCATCCGTTTCAGGAGTCCATAAACAAAAGAACCCTTTTGGTAGCCTACATTTTCCCAATTATTTATAAGTTCTTTTACGTCAGTAATAGTAGGCGTGAGCTGTTGAACTGTTAGCATTGAAGTTAAGCTCGCCGTGTAACTTTGAGTCAGGAAGACAACAATGCACCAAATGATCACCACAAACCTACCCAAGTTGCTCACAACCTTCTCCTCTGATAAAAAAATAAAATAAAATTTGTGATTGTTGAATCATTAATGCGGATTCTATATAGTTATTTCCAATAAAATGTTAATATTGGAAATCCATCCTGAAATTTACTCAGCAGTCATAATCTCATGGATTGTTTGTGGATTTTTATTGGGAAATGACTCCAAATATTGATAATTCGAGTATGCAACACATGCAATTAGGCCATATAATAGTGGTAATTTGGATTGGTACATTTCCTGCAATTTTTTTTTTGGTTCTATAGCATGTTGTCTTAAAATCCCATGCTGTTATGAAAATAATATTTTAGCTTTAGAAAATCATAGGCAAAGGTAGTGTTTTAATTTATTTATTTTTATTCTAAAGAGACGCAAGAGAAATTACTATGTGCAAAAACCATGGTTGAGAAGGAAACTAGAAGATCGATCCTGTCTGATGGGAAAGAGGGCCCCTAAAGTCTTCGTTTATTCGATGCTCAAGAACCCAAACCACAAACCCTACGAAAATGAACGAACAAAAACTTGTCACCCAAAGCTCCCATGTCAATGGCTTCAAGAACACCCATGCATTTTTCCTCCTGTTATCTCTAATTGGCACGATCATAGACATGCCAGACTTAGTGTAAGGCAATGAGAAGTCCATATACTGTGACCTATTTGCAATAATAGTAGTATCTCCAACCACAACATCCAATTTCTGTTCATCATAAACATAAAACAACATGGTTACTACTAATGAAAGAAATATTGATACATTTAAACACTAGGGAAGAGAGAGTTTACCCCAAGATACACTTGATACACCATGTCATCATAAGTCCAATTACTCTTGCCATCAGGAGCTTCGAATGAAACATATTCATAAGGAACTGCATACGGTAATGCTGCCATTACAACATTAACACATCTATGCAGTATCCAGTGACTGTTGCCCTGTTAGTTCTTGGATTTGGTGTTACCTTTACAAATTCACTAAAACCATCTTTCGCTGGTACCCCTATCCCCAACTTCTTTCCATTTGTCGGAATTATTCAACCTTTGGGGGGAGATGTAGTGTCACCTGGCCATATAATGGATCCAAGATTGGCATTTGAAGTTGAATTAGTACTTTTGACATTTAATTGTCTAACAATTCCATTTTCTGCTGTCCAAAATCCGATTCCTCTTCCCTCATTGCCAATCACATTGATTATCTGATATGCTGATGATTGTAACTACCCATCAACTATATGGAAATCCCCATTGAGGCCTCTAAATGTAGTATTTAGTAGAGCTTGGAGAAGCTTTGGACCATTTTGGAACACTCCAAAAGCTTCAAGGTCTGTTGTTGAATTTCTTGAAATGTTTGCCTTCTGAAACCCGTTGTTTGTAACATTGGCTTGCTCAACTGTAATGGCTAGTGTAGTTGCAGCATCATTTGCCCATATTCAATTGGGCATTAAGTACGATAGGATTGTCTTGTTGATTTTTTTTTTTCCAACGACCGGTGAAATCTTGAAGCTGTTTGGTTCTTGGAACATAAGTTTTTTTTACACCTAATACTCCTTCCATTGAATCAACGACTAAGGGGTCCATTGAAATCAACTCGTTTGTTATTGCATTGGTTATGATCCAAACGTAGCCTTCGCTCATCATTCCAACTTCTTTCACTTTAATGAAAAGTCGCGAGGCCAATGTTGGATTCATGTGTACAACGAAAACTCTAGTTTGCGTTGTCATTAACTTGTAAAGCTCTTCAACGATTTGATAATCTGTGGCCAATGAAGAAATGACACTTCGGTAGAGGACACGTGTGTCGATGCCTTGCAACGCATCGGTCAAATATGGTATAATGCCTTGCCCAAACTCATTGTTCACATAAATTGGAACGACTTCTCTCCATCTGAAGGCTTGAACAATAGTGTAGACGTCCCCGAACGTCCCGGGAGGGAACCCCCCTGTTTTGTTCATATGGGCTCACTACAGTTCAGGACTCAAATGTCACGGTCCTGTATCTAATCTCGCAGAGTGCAACGCAAGACCGATGAATCATCAAAGAGTCCAAATCCGGCAAATCGTTTTTGAAAACAGATTTTTTTGAAAGAAGTGCCAAACATGGACTGCTTTGCCAGATATAGAGTTGCCACCTAAATATTTTATTTTGGGGAATTTAGGAAACCCTGACTCGTTTGCCTAAGGCCACGTGTCCGTTATCACCAAAGTTGCCTTGGCTCGGGAACTTGGGTACGATTGGGGAAGGTCACTTCGTGAGCACCCCCGCTCGCCCGATCAAAGATCGGCCTCTACTAACCATGATATCGAGTTTTGAAAACATTATGTGTTCTTATTCCGGTTATTAGCCTAGATTTACTATGTGATGCGCACAACATACAAGTATAGACCGGATCGCCTGAATTGGAATAAAAGATTTCATGTTTGTTTTTGAAAGCGGTTTGCTACTCGTAAGTAGGCTTAAAATGCAGATTTTGCCACCCTCGGGTGGGCTTTAGAAAACATAGTTTTGCCACTATCTAATGGGCTTAAAACTCACAATCAATGCAATATTCCAATTCAGATAACCTGACTTTCACCCATAGGCATTCAGGCAAATATATCACATAAGCATATAGCCTCATGGTAAGCATGCTATCATGGCAGTCACTCACACACATGCAAGGATGCTGAAACATAAACACTTACCGAGTACTCCAAACCAAAACAAAAGCTATGTTAGAAATCAATGCATGATCCTAACTATACAGAAGTGCCTAATGCAACACATGCAAAATATAACTATAGTAGGCTCAGCTATTCTAAGGATGGCACGTGAAATGCTACAACTAACAAGTATTCAGCTTGGAATTGAAATACAATGTGGTTAGTATGATGCGCCGAGCCCGGTGCATGCAATACAGATGAATGATGCAAACATGCAAGCATATAGATGCTAATTGAAATGTGCCCTAATCTAACCATCATAAGCTGGTAAAATAAAAGGGAGAAAGACGTGGGGTTGGAGGACATACATCACACACACGCACACTTATTACAATTGTGCCCTCGCTCGGAGGGTTCAAATAAATAATACAGTCCGAATGAATGATTAAATATTACAAAACCCTAATTAATTAACAACTTAACTACGAAAGTAAATAAACTAGCATGCAAATTCATGGACCGCCTCAGCTCTGTTCCGAATGATGAAAGATGCATTCTCGAGTTGCCTTGCGCAGAAATCCATTGTGATGCCCCGATTCGCCTCTGTTTGCAATTAATCCCGGAATGTTGTGCAAGGCTTTAGAGAGTTGTTGATTTCTGATTTGCTGCAACAGAGAGCAAGAAAGGAGCATGGCAAAGTATTTTCACATATGTATGCACACCTCGATTCTCGTGCCACCAATCACGCATCTCGATGCACGATGGTAGAGGAGTCAAATTGCACAACTCGATGTGAAATGAATGCACATATAAACACAACAAGGCCTAGACTCCATCATGGTTAATCCAGAGTGTCGGCGACCGGGAATTGAGACACGTTCCGTCACTTGGAGTACGAAACGTCCCTAATTTTCCGTGCTTGGGCTAACTCCTATCCCAAACACAATGCAAATGAGATGGCATATATAATGCGACTAATATGTAACCTAGCATACGCAATGCTATGGACTAAAATGGCATACACAATGCACGTGATGTAACATGGCATACAAAATGTTCTAACATGTAACCTAGCATACGCAATGCTATAGACTGAAATGGCATACACAATGCACGATAGACTTACACCAACATGAGTGGACCTCAGCCACACTCACGTCAATGGCCATATGATGGAAATGAAACAACCGAAACACATGCAGACATGCACGGATGCAAAGTATCGATCCTAAGGCATAACATGCAACTCTAACTAAGCATGGCAAATGATGAAATATGGCATAAAAACACACAAATTCCAGTTCTGAAACATGATACAAAATGGTCCCGAAACATGCAAACATGGCACACAATGCAAGTTAGGGGGCCCAGTACCGAAACTAGTGAAGTGCATTACTCTAGAGGTACCAAAACAATGCAGTAATGGCAAAATCAACCCCAAATAGATCCTAGGCAGGTCTGAAACAGTGGGGAAATGGCCTAAAATGATGGCTCAGAATGCAACGAAATGGAGCTCATTCAATGGTCGGTAAACGGGGCATACAAGCCCGACTCTCAAACGCATTTAAAGAGTACAAAACATGACAATATGGCATTCAAACAAGCTCTGAAATATGATGTATAATGGCCCCAAAACAAGGAAATACCTCAGTATATGCATGTAATGGACCCCAAAATTCAAAGTTAAGCAATTGTATTGAACCACAAGCATGCAAAACAAACACAATTCGACCATGAGACCCAAAAATAGAGCTAAAGCAATCCAAAATATGCCTAAGATCAGTTTAAGGCATGGCCAAAAAGTGCTAACATGAAGGGCCAAAACAACATGCAACATAGGCTAGTAAGCATGGTTTTCACTACATGTATATGAAGCACAAGAGAGGTCACCAAACCAGCCAAAAACAGAAACATGGCATGTCAAATAAATCCCAAAAATCCATGTAAACTGAGTCAACACATGCTAGAATGAGGTGCTCCTTTGAGAGGCCAATAAGAGGGTTGTTCAACACATACAAGATAGACATGCAACATGGAAAAACCACCTCTGGAAATCAGTTGTGAGGGTCCTAAAACTCACCAAAAAGGCCCTGAAATGGGTCAATGAGCATGCAATGAAAGGTCCCTTTGAAAGGCCTTGAAGAGGATTGTTCCACACATGCATGAGGGACACAAAACATGGCCAAAAGGGCTCTGGACAGAGCTAAGGCAGACCTTAAAACTCCCCAAATAGGGCCTAAAATGTGACTTCACAACATGCAAGTAGGGGCTCCTTTGGAAGGCCAAAAGGGCCAACAAACAAGACAAGGAGAGAGGGGGTCACCCCCCTTTGATTTTGGCTCTCAAAATAGTGTGCTAGCCACTGAAAATCCACTGGATTTCAGTGGCTAGGAGGCCAAACAAAGCATGAAACAAAGGCCTAGATGCAAGGCTCAAAACAAGAGTCAAACAAGCATACAAGGGGGTAGATGACCCCCAACAGAAAAATGCCCTTAACCAAACTTCAAGAGGGGCTAAAAAAAAAGACTCTTTTCAGTTTAAGACAAACCTCGAAAATGCTTGTAAGCAAGGCTAAGATAGGAAGCAACATAAGCCTACAAAGAGGGATGGAACATACAAGGAGGTAGATGACCTCAAACAGAAAAGTATCCTAATCAAACTTCAAGAAGAGCCCAAAATAAGACACTTTTCAGTTTAAGATGAAACCCAAAAATGCTTGCAAATAGGGCTAAGTTATGAAGCAAAATAATGTAAAAATAGGGGAAATGATGACTTACCCTTGTAGCACAACAATGCAGCAAGTTCTGGACCAAGAAGGTGAGCCTTCAACCTCTAAAAAATAGCTCCAGTGTGATTGAATGGATGGTGGAGGTGGTAGGCTATGATCTGTAGTGTAAATGGCCAAGAATATTAGGGTTTGGAGCTTGAAGAAGAGAGCTATGGAGGGTGGGGTGTATCTATCTCAGCCAAATGTTTCTAACCCTTGCAAATGGAGAGGGAAGGTTTGTTTTATAGAGGAAGAGAGCCAAGGCTTCTTGGAGAAGCCTTAAGAAAGGGTCAAAGCTTCTCAAAGAAGTTTAACCAAAAGGGTCAAGCTTCTCCTAGAAGCTAAGAAAATAGACCAAAGCTTCCTTAAGAAGACAAACAAGAGGGTGAAATCTCGGAGAGAGGGTCAAATGCTTCACAGCTGGCACAGCTGTGTTGCACTCAGAAAGGCCAAAAAGCAGAAGGTAGGCCGACCAGTACAAGTGGTCGGCCGACCACTTACCCTGGTCAGCCGACCAGGGTTCAAAAGGGTCAAGGTGAAATGCTGGTCGGCCATAAGAGAAAGGTGGCTTCCCAGATGAGTACAACACCGCTGTATGGTGGGAGACTAGAAATTGTGGCCTAGGAGAGAGGAAAATCATCTTTCTAGCAAGGTTCAAAAGGGTCAGGAAGAAAAGCTGGTCAATCTACCCATATTGGTGGCCTCCCAGATGAGCATAACACAATGGTGGTATGGGAGACCAGAAATTATGGCCCAAAAGTGAGGAAAACCAGCTTTCTGTCAAGAAAATCGGCTGGAGGAGAGAGAAAATGATTTCCAAAAGAATTGCTGGTCTCCCATTATAGTACCACCTTACAAACAATGAAAATAGGGTCCATACCAAAAATGAACCCTAACCGATGCAAAACGAGGGTTCGGGGGCCAAAACACGCGGCCTAGGGCCTTGAAAACAGGCTATTAGGTACCGGAAGTGGCGTGCAACCACGAAGGTGGTCTCTCGGGCCACAGTGTCCCTCAAAAGAGAGAAAACAAGGTGTGTACCAAAACTACGGGAGGTAGTTAAGCGGTCCCGAACCGAGGCACACGACCGACGGCTTCGAAAACCGAAAACTACGGGAAAAATGGCCTACGACCACGAAACGTAGCCTACGGCCATTGAGAGATGGTCTACGAGACCTCTCCCTCCCTTTGGGAAGAGAAAATAGAGAGAATAAGACCTGGTTCACAAACCGAGGCAAAGCACAAAAGAGCCCCGAAGTTCGGAGGCAAAACTTGCAGCCGAGACTCTGAAACCTCAGAACGAGCACAATATGCATGATCACCGAGTGCTCAATTGGTGACGTCTGAGTCTTAAGGTCGGTCAAAAATGAGGTGTCTACAGTTGCCCCTCTTTGATAGAACTCAGAAGTCATAAGTGACGAGAGTGAATGTCAAAGCCCAGAGACGACCCATTTTTGACAAGGCCGAAGACTTAGACAAACAGGCGAGATAAACAAAGATGTGCCCGCAGGCAGGGGCAAAATGAAAAATGATATGCGCAAAGCCGAACGTAACTCATGATCATGCAAAGCAGCAAGCTGTAATGAAGCAACTATTCACAATAGATGCAACAGTTTTAAGCAAGAATGCTAAGCAAAACTACATTTCATGCAATTTAAGAATGCGGAGAATTATTCAATTCTCGCCACGTCTCACACGGACAAGATACAATACCTGCGCGGTTCGTCTGGTCGCACCAGCCTCAAATGAACCGTACATACAATATCGTGCCTGCAAGAGAGAGAAACTTAACAAGCACAACATAGTTAGCAACATATGTTCAACACTATGTCAAACGCAAACGAACATGGTGCCGATGAGAAAGTGCATTGCAATGCAAGAAGAAACGTGTGTGACAAAGCAAGTTAAGCACGGAGGCATGCCAATACCAATGAAATGTGCACAGCAATGCAAGTGGTGTGCATGAGAATGCAAGTGACGTGAATAACAATGCAGGATAAGTACAACTTCGAATGCACATTTGACACAAAACAACGAGCGAAGAAATGCAAGTTTCGACGAGGGCGACTCAATCGCGGCCTCCGGTTTACCTCCTGGAAGGGTCACAACGTACTCAAAAAGGATACATCTTGCTTTTGACGAGTAATGATGAAACACGCATCAAAAGTTGGATTTGAAGTTCCCGCGGAGGGATTTCGCGACGAAAAGTGCACTTTTCTTGTACTTTCTCAGGGGTCGGGGACTCCGATCACTACCAAATTTTGCAGGGAGCTCAAAGAGGCATTGAGGACCACCTTGGGAACACCACTGACCAGGTTTGGAGGCCACCGACCAGGTTTGGTGCGGGTGGTGGTCGGTCTACCAGAAAAGGTGGTTGGCCGACCACCTAGCCCAAAACAGGGGCAGTTTTGTCCTTTTGCTCTTGTTTCTTTAAATGCATTCGGCCAAACACCTTTTGTTCGCAACTTTAGATCCGAAATCATCTTCTCCTCCTCCCTAGACCATTTTCCCTCTCAGATCTGCCCTCTATATGCGTTTTCCAATGCCCCACGCAAAGTTGTTTCGCGAAAACTTTCAGTTCTCTTCACTTTGAACTGATTAAATTTTGATTTCGGTGCTGCTTTCTCCATTTTCACCACTTGAGGTAAGTTTGTCTCAATATTTGGAACATTTTCTCGGGAGTTGATTTTTGTTGACTTTTTCATTTCCCGAGAGTTGACTTTTGTTGACTTTTTCCAATTTTAGCTCATTTTGCTCATTTTCGCTCCGTTTTGCAGATTTTTTGAAATGGCAGGTCATTTCCCTCATGGCGGAGGTCCTCTAGGTGCCGGAGGTGAGCCAGATATCATGTCTTTACCTCCGAGGGTTCGGCCATTCGATCCCGAGAGGTACCACCCTCGGGAGCATATCCTTCCTCGGGCTGTTTTCTACAATTTTACCGATTTTGATGATCGAGCACCTGTGGATCTGCTATTGCGGGAGCCGGAGTCCCACCTCTCTTATCAGGCATGGGAGGTATGTACCTCACTTTTACATTTTTCTCAATGTATTATGCATTTTCTATGCATTTCATGCTTTCGCTATGTTTATTTGCTCATTCTAGCACACAGCTTGTTCTGAACACTTAGTCTATCACACAGTATTCCGTTTGCATCTTGAACACACAGCTTAATCACTTGAATTTCTGAACACGCAGCCCACATATTGATTGTGAACACACAGCACACACTCGTTGAGAGTTGCACATGCAGCCCAAACTGTTGAATTTCTGAATACGCAGCCCATTGTTGATTGTGAACACACAGCACACACTTGTTAAGAGTTGAACACGCAGCCCAAACTGTGAATTTCTGAACACGCAACCCATTGTTGATTGTGAACACGCAGCACACACTCATTAAGAGTTGAACACGCAGCCTAAACTGTTGAATTTTTGAACACACAGCCCTTTTTTGATTGTGAACACACAGCACACACTTGTTAAAAGTCGAACACGCGGCCCAAACTTTTGAATTTTTGAACACACTGCCCATTTTTTGATTGTGAACACGCGGCG
>NW_021027014.1:258049-275532 GCF_004153795.1 Camellia sinensis
GGCAGACCAAAACAAGGTCAAAGACACACCTAGATGGCATCTAAATGGCCTAAGTCTAAAGGCATGCATGATGACCCAAACATGGAGCATAAAACACAAACCTCTTGAAGCATCAAAGGAGCCATAAATGCAAGTATACAAGCATACTATATGGACTGAAATGACATAACTAATGGTGCCAAACCACTGAAATGATGCAAGTAGAGCATGCTAGAGGATCCAACACCCAAGGCCTACAAAGGGGGATTGCATGGTAGCTATACAAAGCAAGTCATGGATGACCCAAATGACCGAAATCAGACCTCAAGCACATCAAAACATGCATAAAAGCTTCACAAAGCTAAGCCAAAATCATGCTAAAAACAAGGCTCAAAGCTCAAAGCACAAAGCATGTTAAGGCAATTTCATGGCATTACAAGGCAAGTATGCAAAGCATGCATGGTGTGTCTAAACCAACTAAAAACAGTGCTATATCATGGCAAAATAAGCACAAATACTACTTAAGACATGGCCAACATGAACTCAAGAAAGGTACTCACACATGAGGCTAAAATGGCAAATATTGAAGACAACAAGGAGATGGGATGGCCCTCTCCTTCTTAGGACCTCAAAACACCATCCCCACCATTGAAATCCCTCTGGATTTCAGTGGTGAGGAAGCCAACACAAGGTGGTCCCGGAGCTCACCAAAAGTGCACAAAAATGAGGCCAAACAAGGCCTAAGAGAGGTCAAACAATCCCAAACCTCAAAGAGACCTTAAACAACTATCAAAAGCAAGTAAATATAGAACTTTTACTAGTTATACACTAAGCTTAAAAATAGATGCAAGGATGGCTAAAAGCCTATGCAAAAATGAGAAATAAAGGGGTAAAGTTCTTACCCTTGAAGACCTCTTTCAAGAACAATGCTTCAGCAGCCTCTCCAAGCTTAGATCAACTCAAGAACTCTGAAAATAACTCCTTAGTACCTCAGTAACTAAAGGAAAGTGTAGCACTAGGTGTTTGTATGCAAAACTATGAACAAAAACACTTTAAACACACACAAAATACAAGGAGAAGGAGATATAGAGATAAAATAGATACACAATCCTCTAATCCTAATCTCAGAGCTTTGGAACTTTTTTGGAACCTTTGAGGAGGGAGGAGAAGCCCCCCCTTTATAGAGATTCACTTTTGCAAAGCTTACAAAACAAGCTAAGCAAGAGTGAAATCTCTCCATACACGTGTATGGAGGGGTGCAAAGTGGATGCCAGCTATCACAGCTGGCATAAAATATTTGCCAAAAGCAGATGAACAGTGATTGGCCAGTCAAAAATGATAAATTGACCAAAACAATGGTCGGCCGACCATACAGAGTGCCGACCGGCTATAGCCAATGGCCGGTAGCAACAAAACAGGGCCGATAGCCTTAAGACAAGACCGGTGAGGTGTGGGGATGGCCAACAAGCCATTTCCCACCCTCAGAAGCAAAAACAACAAGTGTTTGGTACAAAACCAAACACAAAACAAGCAAGTCGAGAGGTCTTGAAGCAAGGCGCATGGCCGAGACCTCCGAGAACTCAGGACGAACATAAACATGGATGATCACCGAGTGTTCAAACGGTGATGTCCAAGTCTTGAGGACGGTCAAAAATGGGGTGTCTACACCTTGGAACAGGAAAAAGGAAAACAGAAAGAAGAACTCGAGATGACGGTGGGTGATATGCAAATAACCCAAAAGGTCGAATGGGAGCCTAGCAACCGGAAAAGGATCTTGAGGAAGCTCAAAAAATATCGGATTCAGAAACCACGCTAAATACACTCCTATCTTCCAAAACGCTTCCAAGCTTCAATAGTTACTGAAATTCCTTATTTCCACATACCAAAACCACCCCAAAAATTCTAATCACTATAACAAAACTGACTTTTTACGACACCACATCAACGGCTACAATAAATGCACGTCGTAATTTCTCACTTTTACGACTTGCTTTTTTTACACGTCGTAAATACTCTTCCAACCACGACGTATCTATTGCGTAGGTCGTGAATGGTAATAATGATGATTTTTTTACGACTTGCAATGCATGTCGTAAATAATAATACTTTCTACGACATGCATATGGCGTGCTGTTAATACATCAATTATACACGATGCGCATACGCCAGCCGTGAAAAGAAAATACTTTTCATGGCATAGACAACGCCTGCCGTTAAAATTATTGCATTTTTTACGACACACACATTGCCTGCTATTAAAAATATTACCTTTTATGACACAATGCATGTCGTGAATTGTGTGATAAAAAAAAAAAAAGCGCCAAAATGAAATTTGGGCGCCAATCACCCAAAAAAGAAATATATTCAGTGTGTTTGGTTTGAGTTTTTTGGATTAAGTTTTTTGAAAACTAAGTTTTTTGATTTTCGTATTTTTTTGTTTTTAGTGAATATTTTTAACATTTTAAACATTTTTTTTTTTTACTTTTTTAGATACACCTTACTTAGATGTATCTAAAAAGTAAAAAATTTGTGAAAAAATATTTTAAAAAATTAATAAATACATAAAAATACAAAAAATGTACATAATTTTCGTTTTTTTTATTATATATTTTTAGTATTTAGTGAATTTGTAAAAGGTTTTTTTCACAAATTTTTTACTTTTTAAGTATAATTATGTTAGGCATGTCTAAAAAGTAAAAAAAAAAATTCTTAAAATATTAAAAAAAATGGGGAATTGACTAGTAAATCCCAAATTGTCATCTTGTAACCCATTTGGTCCTAAATTATTTATGTTAAACTGTTTAGTCCTTATGACAGGTTGTTTACAATTTTGCCACTGATGTGTTAATTTGAATTTATGGGGCGTGTTTATGGGAATGATGGTGTTTGTGGTTCACATACCCAAGAAAAGCGTACTAGTAGGTTTTGGAGTAGTGATACTGTGTTAATGTGGGACTGAGACCACATTGGTTTTGGGTAGCTAGTACGACATGGATGCGTGAATCAGGTTTTTTGTATGGCCCGAACTCGAAAATATGTGGACCCGGAAAATCAAATTGGTTAGACCTATTTAACTATTTTGGAAATAGGAATCATCCCCAAATTGGGAGACAATTCGGTGGCTAGGTGCAACGTGAACCTTAGTAATCGCTAGAATTGCCCCTCTCCCACATTTCACAAATTCAAATCAACATAATCCCTAAACAGACGGAAGAGATTGAAGGAATAATTGACCCAGAGTTTGTGCGTGTCAGAGGTGGTGTGGTTGTACTTGGCGTTGAGTGCTGTGGCGTGAAGAACACTAGTTTGGTTGGTCGGTCGGAGGTGTCTCCTGTGAATCCGGCTTAGCGTAGTAGTAGTGGACTAGTTGATCCGACGTGACGTGAACAATATGTACGACGTGATGACCCAGAACTCAGAATGGTGTGTGAACGTGAACAATGGTGTGTGAAACGGGTTAACGTGAACGTGAACAACGGTGCATGAATCCAGCTTAAATATGAACGTGAATGTGAACGTGAATAATGGTGAGGTATTACTGGAAATACTTTTTACTTATATGTTGTAGAACATTGATGGATCAGTCACAGAAAAAAGGTTAGAAAGAGAAAATTAGAGAAGAGAGAGAAAAGGAGAATAGAAAGAAAAGAAGAAGCAGAAGATATGGGAAAAGGAGAAGATGAGAGAGAACTAAAAAAACAAAAATTGATACCTGTATCTAAAACTAAAACCATGATGAGACTACATGCACTTGATTAAATGTTTTCACATTTTTAGAATTGGGTTAACGTGAACGTGAACATGAATATGAACAATGGTGCGTAAACACAAAATGTGAACCATCCCTGTGCGAAGCTGACGGTGTTGACGTTAAACCCAGCAATGGTGGACTGTCACAGATGATGTGGGCCACAAAACACAAACCTTAAAATAGATTATACATACATACTCACCAAGATCTCACACTTGCACCCCCTCACCAAACGTGGAATTATACATACCCAAAATAAAACAAACACACCCCACAATTTATGTGAGGGCATATTCGTCCTTCACATAACAATGTAAATTGAAAAAAGGAATAAACTGTAAGATATCCATTCTAATATGGACTTACCAATCAAACAAAAAATTTGTGGGACCAAACGGAACATAATTTACTTAGATGGGACTTTCCAATAGATTTTCTTAAAAAAATTCAGTAAAAATAAAAAAATATAAAAAATAAGAAAGTAAAATTTTGTGAAAACTGTTTTTAAAAAATGGAACCAAGCATAGTGATTATAATTTTTTTTCCTCCCCAAAATAAACATTTCAATCTCTCTCTCTCCCACAATTGCTGCCACTAGTTCTCTGATCGGCGCTGCCATTGTTGTTGATTCACTCACTTTTGTAAGTTACTCTCCGTCACCATCATTGCTCTCTCTCTCAATTTCTAAAGAGTGCCCTGTTATTTTTCTGGAAAAAATTTCGTCAGGTCCTAAACTTTCAAGGAAACCTCTTCTAATTATTCTTTCATTCTTTGATCATTAACAATTTAATAAGAAATGGAAAGGAAACATGATGGGTTAGAGAGAGAGAGTCTGTCTTCTCTCTAGAAACTACCTCAGTTTCTAGGGTTTGTTCATTCAATATTTCATTGATGATGGTTGATTACTCATCTGATCTACATGACTTAGATACGATGGGTGATGAACTAGTGATTGAAGGTACTACTACACCTAAGGGGAGTTCACACATCTTGAAAGATAGTCTTTCGGATAGTGATTTGTTAACTTTGATGGACTTTGCGAAGAGAAATGAGGGTAAGAAACATCGTTCTACATTTGATATCGAGATGGGAAGGAGCCCTAAGGCTTCGATTTGGGTTGAGTCTGAGATCCCTAGTCCAAGTTCTTTTATTGACGCTATGGGTGGCCTGTGTTCTAGATTCGAGAAATGAATGTTATTCAGCTCCACATTAAAACAACAGGTATTTACTTTTCTCTCAAGATTTTTCTAGAGTTGTTATATAACATATATCATGGTATTGCGAAAAAGAGATGTCTAATGGTTTGATAAATTTGAGTGATTGATTAATGTAACAGACTCATAAGGATTCAGATTGATTAATTGTCTAACCCTTTTCTTTGGTTTGCTTCGGATGGTTTTGTGGGTCTTGTTGGCTAGGCATAGTTTATGGGTTTTGTTGCCTTTGGTTGCGTATATATGTAGATGAATTGTGTTAATTTTTTATTTGTACATTCTGGAATATATACCCCATTTTGGGGTATTATATTCAAGATATGATATTTTGTGCTGCTAATATTATTTTGGTAGTCTTGATTTTGGTTGGGCATAGAGAATTGAAAGAATCTCACATTAGAAGTTATAAAATTATTTGTATTTTCTTTGAATCTCAGGAAAGGTCAGTATAAGCTACCGAAAAAAAATTTGTCTTTACAAAGGAGAACAAGTTGAAAGGAGGAAAGTCTCAATCTCTAAATAGTGAAAAGAAAATTGTAAACTAGTGAAAAAATGAGAAGGTTTATCAAGTTGTGTTTAATTGGTGCTTGGAAAGGTGGATCTGTATATAAACCTTTATTGACTTTTATTTAGCATCTTGGTACTACCAATGGAGGTTGGCAGATACAGTTGGGAAGAGGGAAAGTGAAGCTCTTTTTTGATTATTTATGTGTATGTGTGTTGGGAAAGTGAGGCTTATCAAATTGTGAATGTAACTTTTTCGTTTTTGTTTGTTTTTCTTTTTAAACAGAATTTTTGTAGTTGGTGGTGCGTAAATCCTAATGTAATAATATAAAAAAACAAATATTAGTGTACTACTTTTTGTTCTTAAAATATATGATGTGGCAGAAATTTAAAGATTGACTAAGAAAGAATAAACAACTTTAGAGTTGTTCATAACTACTTTATGTTTTGTCTGCAAAATTTTCTTAGATTTAATGTTTAGTGGTGTTTTTTTGTTTACATATATTTCTTTAGTGTTCAAAAACTTGAAAACAAGTCATGATTCTATGATGGTTCTATCTTATTCACAGAATGCCAGTTGCCTAAAATGATTTCTGGTTCATTATTAAAGGTATAAGAAGTTTGAAGATATAAGAGTGGGGTTTCTGTTTGATTAAATAGTGAAGCTTGTCTGTTTTTTCTAGTAGTGGATAAGGATGCATAATTTATTTCTTGTGAAATAGAGGCTTTTACCTTTTTGATTCTTCTTTATTCCATTTGTTTATCTTTATGTATGGTGCCTTGTCAACTAGGACTATTTGTGATTGTAAAACTAGTTATAAAATTTCAGCAGCCGGTATATAAACGCAGCCACAAACCGCCATTTAAGAGAAACCCTACAAATCTGTGTGTGTGTGTGTGTGTGTGTGTGTGTGTGTGTGTGTGTGTGTCTAAAATTGTGACAGAATTGCTTCCTAATACTAAGAGCTCTACAATTGTGGATAAACCATCCCGGGCCTGAAAGGTATGGTTCTCAATCTCCATGTGTAAACTGCAGGATCTGTCTTTAGTCCTTGTTGAGAGTAGTGATGATAAAGTGTTCTATTAACTTCAATGCTTCTACAATTTGCTAGAGGAGTAATGACAGAAATAAGGTGTCTAAACGATTGACTGAAGAAGCAAAGAAATATTTTGACGACTTCATTTCAAATGTTGAAGATATAGATATTTCTTTATTTGATGGAGAAAGGAGTGATGCAAGTTTGACTTTAGGAGTAACAAAGACTAGAAATGCAGTGTCACATTATAGGGAAACAGAAACAATTTATAATACAGCAGGATCTAATTCTCTTCCTATTGAAATGAATGGTGTTATTCTGCCTTGGTTGCAGTAGGAGACCGCCAATGATGGTCCCCCTCTTCCATCGAAGAATAAGAAAGAGCTTCCTGGGACTCTAAAAAGTATCTTATGGGATGCAACTCAGGTAATCTTCAAACTGTCATATAGTTGTAATATTTTAATTCATAAATTGTTGTTCTAACCTTTTCTAACTAAAAAGTTATTCTAAATCCAAGGTCCAGACACAACCTCAGACTTCCAAACCTAGATATAAATCCAAGACTAAAGGAAAGTCTTTCCAGAAGAATAAATCCAGTATTAAATGTTATAAATGTGGACAAATAGGTCACTATGCTAATAAATGTCGCGTTAAGATCCAAAATAAGCTTAACGAATTAGCATTAGATGACGATTTACAACAAAAAATAGTACAGTTAATTTCTGATTCTAGCTCAACATCAGGACCTTTTGATAACGAGCTAGCAGTAATTTATTCAGATAGTTCAGATCCAGAAACTGATGATAATCCAGATAGTGAACTTTGCCCATGTAAAACTACAGTAAACCAAGTTTCCGATGAAGTCAATTATTGGAAAGCTATAGTTGAAATGAATGGACTTAATATTGGACCAAGTATTAATGTCCTCACCGATTCTGAACAAAATCTTTTAGAAATTGCTGATGGAATCAAAGATCCAGCCACTAAATTAAAATTCCTTGAAATGTGCTATAATCAGAAGAAAGAAGATGTCCTTCCCCCAAAACATTATAGCATGAAAGAAGTTTTTAACCGTATCCAGGCACCTAGTACAGAAAAACCCACTACAGTTCAAGAACTAAAGATGGAAATTAATGCTTTAAAGGTAGAAATAAAACACTTACAGAATTCAAACCTTGTTGTTCAGTCACAGATTAAGAAGATTAATAACCAACTACAAAATCAAACAAAAAATGAAGTACCTGAATCTGATCCAGATTATTTAATGTTATTAAATAGAATAACATTTCAGAAATGGTATATTCGTATCACTTTCATGATTCAACCAGATTATATTATTCGTGATGCAATTGCTCTGGTTGATAGCGGTGCAAATATGAATTGCATACAAGAAGGCTTGGTACCTACCAAGTATTTCCAAAAAACAAGCCAGTCACTTACCAGTGCCAGTGGTAACAGTTTGTATATTGATTACAAACTTCCAGAAGTCTTAATTTGCAATCAAGGATTATGTTTAAAAACCTCTTTTGTTTTAATTAAAAATATGGCTCAAAACATAATTCTGGGTACTCCTTTCCTAAATCTTTTAATGCCTATTACCAAAATTGACACCATAGGTATTCATACAACACTTGATAACCAAAACATTGTTTTTGAGTTTATTACTTCTCCTTGTACAAAAGAATTAGATCAAATTACTGATTTAGTTTCTTTAAAACAAAACCAGATAAATTTTCTTCAAAAAGAAGTTAGCTTTTTAACTACAGAACAAAGATTACAGCAATCCTCTTTTCAGCAAAAAATAAAATTACTTGAAAAAGAATTCCAGGACGAAATTTGCAGTGATGTTCCTAATGCTTTTTGGGATCGCAAGAAACACATGGTTTCGTTGCCCTATGAGCCTACTTTTAATGAAAAGAAAATTCCTACAAAGGCTCGTCCCAGACAAATGAAAAAAGAGTATATGGAACTTTGTAAAAATGAAATTAATACTCTTCTCTAGAAAAAATTAATTAGACCCAGTAGATCTCCTTGGAGTTGTACTGCTTTCTATGTTAACAAAAATGCAGAAATTGGACGTGGTGTTCCTAGGTTAGTAATTAATTACAAACCTCTGAATGAATCTTTACAGTGGATTAGGTATCTAGTACCAAATAAAAAGGATTTGTTAGATTAAATTTGATATGAAGTCAGGATATTGGCAGATTCAAATTGTAGAAAATGATCGTTATAAAACTGCTTTTACAGTACCCTTTGGACATTTTGAATGGAATGTAATGCCATTTGGATTAAAAAATGCACCATCTGAATTCCAGCATATTATGAATGATATTTTTAATCCTTATACAAAATTTGCTATATGTTATATCGATGATGTTCTAATTTTTTCATCTTCTATTGATCAACATATGAAACATCTTAACATTTTTAAGCATGTTATTTCCAGGAATGAACTTGTTGTTTCTGCTTCTAAAATGCAACTTTTCCAGACAACTGTTAGGTTTTTCGCACATAACATTCATAATGGAACTATTATTCCTATTAATCGAAGTATGGACTTTGCTTCCAAATTTCCCGATGAAATAAAAGATAAAACCCAATTACAGCGATTTTTAGGAAGTTTAAATTATATTCATGATTACTATCCTAATCTTGCTACCGATGCAGCAATTTTATATAGCCGTCTTAGAAAAAAAACCCTCCTATTTGGAGTCCAGAACATACTGCTGCAGTTAAGAAAATCAAAGCGAGAGTAAAAACTCTCCCTTGCTTGTGTTTACCTCATCCAGAATGGAAAAAAATTGTTGAAACTGATGCCTCAGACTTAGGGTTTGGTGGTATATTAAAACAATTTAACCCAAATACTACTAGAGAAGAACTTTTACGTTTTCATTCAGGTATTTGGCATGATGCTGCTAAACGATATCCAACCATTAAAAAAGAATGTTTAGCTATCATTAAATGTGTTTTAAAATTCCAGGATGATTTATTAAATCAACATTTTTTAATTAGAGTTGATTGTTCTGCTGCCAAACAAATATTTCAAAAAGATGTTGCCAATTTAGCTCAAAAACAAATTTTTGCTACTTGGCAAGCTACTCTTTCCGTATTTGATTTTGATATTGAATATATTAAAGATGAAACTAATTCCCTTCCAGATTTTCTAACTCGCGAATATTTGAAGAAATCTCATGCAGGGTAGAAGCCGAGGCTCTGCCCGTCGGGGCCGAGGACGGGGTTCTAACCCCTATCATACAGAATTTCCGCCATTATTTGGCCATTCCAGTAATCCAGGGGAATCTTCTAGCAAGTCTGCTAAAGATGTCCTCCTTACTCCAGAAACTGCTTATCTCCAGAATACCATCAGAGAGGAAACCGTCCTCTATGTTGATTCTTCAGATGTCCAATGGATGGTCGATCCGTGGGAGATAAAACGTCATTATCTCGCCACTCAAAACGCACCCCCGCGTTTTGATCAATACAGATGTGTATGAGCAAATTCTTACTGAACTATCTCGCCACTCAAAACGCACCCCCGCGTTTTGATCAATACAGATGTGTATGAGCAAATTCTTACTGAACTTGCTTCGGTACAATTCCAGCATCATTTAACTGATCCTTATAAGACTGCTAGTCCTATTAATTACAGTAAGGCTACTATCCAGAATATTGTGCCTATCCAGGCTTGGGGTATGCATCCCCATGTTACTAGAACACTTGACATCAGGTCTAAAGAATCCAGATATAGTTATTGGGATTAAATAGATGCCTTTTCCCAAGCATTTTATTATATGAATCCCCCACGAAGCCATTCTTGGTTCTTTCTTGTTCTTCCTGACGTTCTTAAAAATGATCTCCCAAATTGGTTTCTCATTTGGTGGGATAAATTTGGTATCCAGCTTGACGCCTTTCCAGAACATATTCGCCTTGCATTCAATGAATGGCAAGTCGCTTTCAGTCAACTTCCAGTAAATAAAGAAATTTTTATGTCCAAATGTCTTATTCATTTTGCTATTCGTTTTAGCATTCCTTGGATATGGAAATGGGATTTCCGATGTGATTTCCAGAATAAGGTTCCCAGACTAAAACGTGTTTTCCTGTATAAATGGTGGATTAAAATGGATGATCCAAAACCTAAGCAGGAATTACTCCAGAAAATTAAGGAGCATATGCAAGCCTGCTGGGATGCTTCTCCTAAGTCCATCCCAGCTCCTCCTGTCAACCCCTTTGTACAAATCCAGCAAGAGCTCAAAGAAAAGTTTCCAGACTTATCCAGAACAGAGCTTGTTATCAAAAGCATGGATTATATGAAACAACAATTTATTCAATCCATTGCTAGCAAAGACTCCAGCATGAAATCCACATCCAGTACCCAGAGCGAAGACGACAGAACTACAGTAGATCCATATGAAGAAGATAATACTTTTACTGTCCTTGCGGGTGAATCTCAGGATCCGAATGAAGACCCGACCGAACCCAATTACACCAGAAAATTAAGGAGCATACGCAAGCCTGCTGGGATACTTCTCCTAAGTCCATCTCAGCTCCTCCTGTCAACCTCTTTGTACAAATCCAGCAAGAGCTCAAAGAAAGGTTTCCAGACTTATCCAAAACAGAGCTTGTTATCAAAAGCATGGATTATATGAAACAACAATTTATTCAATCCATTGCTAGCAAAGACTCCAGCATGAAATCCACATCCAGTACCCAGAGCGAAGACGACAGAACTACAGTAGATCCATATGAAGAAGATAATACTTTTACTGTCCTTGCGGGTGAATCTCAGGATCCGAATGAAGACCCGACCGAACCCAATTATGGAGATATTTGGGACTCAGTTACAGAAATGATTGCCGACAAATTACTCCACGACAAAAGCAAAGGTAAAAACAAAGCAACATGATTTAGCTAGCTTTTGTCTGCCATCAACTTTCTAGCTCCACAACAGGCCAAACAACTTTCGGTCATTACAGACGCACCAACTTTTACAAAAGCAGATTTCCATTATCTGTTGCCTTTCCAGCTGTCCCCCTTTGCCGAAAATTGAAGATAAGAAGATAAGGATGCTCGACTGCACAACCATCCAGCACACGCCACTTGTCTTCGTTATCATTTTCCTTTGTAATATAAATTGGTAGCCTCTGGTCTGTGGAAGGCACCACGAAATTTTATTTTCTAAGTTTAATATTCTCTCTCTCCCTCTCTCTTTCTATTTTCAGGATTGTTTTCTTTTATAAAAGTTTGAAGTATTATAATAAAGTTTGTCGTTTTGGTTGTAAGTATTCCCTTTTGTATTTCTTTTCTTTTCATGTATGTCCATATATCAACTTGTTATATATAATGATATTTTGAATATTTGGGAAAATCGAAAACGTAATATTGAATATTATATTTCTATCACTCGTAATGATCCTTGGGCTCAAGCACAATTAGAAGAGTGTAATAATAAAATTAATCAAGTACAGACTTTAATAAACGAACAGATTTGCTTTCTAGCAAGGGCCAATCGGCCTTTTCCTCCTCCAGAATCTTAATTCATGGACTATATATGATATAATTAATTCTAAATAAAATAAAACTATTTGTCGTGTTATTCCTGGATTTGTGCCTTTGAGAGGTAGCATAGTGTGAGGCTGAGTGGGACGTCATCCAAGTCGCGTAGCTCCAGTGTCCGTCAAGCGGTTAGCGGTAAGGACCTTGTGGTAGCATAAGTCGTTGACAGACGTGCTCCGTCTACCCCTGTGTAAGCACATCTTATTGGTATCAGAGCCATGTTTAACATTTTATTTGTCATGTTATTCCTGGATTTGTGCCTTTGAGAGGTAGCATAGTGTAAGGCTGAGTGGGACGCCATCCAAGTCGCGTAGCTCTAGTGTCCGTCAAGCGGTTAGCGGTAAAGACCTTGTGGTAGCATAAGTCGTTGACAGACGTGCTCCGTCTACCCCTGTGTAAGCACATCTTATTGGTATCAGAGCCATGTTTAACATTTTGAATAGTTTGTTTTATTAATTATTAATTATTCATATATAGTCACAAACAACAATTATGAGTACTGTGCCTACAGAGGAAAATACAGTAGCCCCTACAGTAGCTGAAACAGAAGCCTCTACATCAGAAGCCAGAGAGCTTGTTGCATACCAGGAAGTGAAAGAAGCCCTTGATAAATGGACAATCCCGAAGGTAGATCCTAAGGCCATTTATAAGATTGGCACTTTGAGTTTTTTCAGTAAAAAGATTATAAAGACCTTTGAACATGCAGCTCCAGTAAATAATAATGATACACTAATGTATTTATTAAGTGTCCAGGATCTCATGACCTTTTTTAAAGATTATAAATATATTCATATAGGTCTTGTCCAGATTGCTTTGAAACCTTTCACCCCTTTAGGTCAAAATACCAGTATGACGTGTACTCTACCAGATGGTAGGTGTACTAATTGGAGAGCATCACTTATGGGTGCTATGGAAACCAGTTTAGCCCATGGTCCAGTATACTTTGACATATATCCCAATTTCAGTATAGCTCTTTCTGACCAAAACTTATCTAAAGTTTTAGAATTCAGAATTCTCACTCATGGTTATGAGTACCTTCCAGGATCACCACATTTTTCGGTAATTTCCCGAATTTATTTAAAAGTTTTATCTACCTTGAATCCTTATGTAAGGAAGAAAAGTATTGATGGACAAACTGTGTTAATTGACACTAACCTTTACAGTAGCCAAGTTGCAGTACCAAAGATAATTGAATGGGAAAAATTTTCTTTCCCAGAAAGATGGAAGATAACTAATGCCGTTCCCACTAGACCAATTGTTAGACACAATTTGGATGATATTATTCAGACTCATCAAGGTAATGTTTATCTTCAATTCCAGCGACCTCCTATACAATTATCCAGAAGTATGTCATCTGCCAGTTTTAGAACTGCCCCTTCTCATCAACCTTACAAAGTTGATTATCCAGAATCTTCCAGACAATCTTATTCTGAACCTCCAGATGCAATTTTCCAAGGTCAACCTTCTAGATCTTACTCCCGACCTAATTCTGATGAACCTCAGGAATCTGATCAAGATCCCATAGTTCGCGGAGTCCAGTATTCTAATCAACAGATACCTCATGGAGTATATGATCCACCACCTATTCCTCCAAACATCTATCCTACAATTAGAGGATCCAGTAAAGGCCAGTATAGCCCTACAGCCAGTGATATGGATTTTAGACTTTAGATGGATTTCACACCAGGTAGTGAAAACCGCAAGATTCTCAATCAGAATCTTTTACAAGATAAATATACAGAATTTAGAAAATGGTATTTTGCTGTTCATAGTAAGGAACAATTACAAGAGTATAAAATTCAGTATTATTCTTATCTTGAGGAAATCCAAGTTTTATTTCCTTTTCCAATATGGTATGTACAGAATGTTTATCCTCTAGATTCTCAACTTAATGTTTTAGAAGGCATCCAGCAAAAATGGGTTACTACTGATGGACGAGAAATTGTTACTATCCATCCTCCTACCAAAACTTTAGAACTTCAACCTACAGGACCAAATACCAAACCTATGACAATAGCCGCCTATACAGATATGCCTCACAGGAGCCAATACAAAGATCTCGTCCATATTCAAGATATCATTCCTGTTTTTAAACAAAATAATTATACGAATCTTTTCTGTCAAACAGCAGGAAAGCAGCTTACACGCATTAAAGGAATGGTATCTCATGTTAAGAAAAGCTGCAACGTCGAACCTAAACCACCTGCTAACATTGAACCAGTCTTGATTAAACCAACTCCAGTCCTTCGTGATTTTAAATTTAAATATGAGTAACCGTTGAAGCCACGTCATTTTGCATCTCTTTGTTGATCCAGTGCTATGTAGATCCACAATAACCAATACTAACTGCCACGTGTGTGACTACGATTGAAGATTTGAATTGTCTTCCCGTATTGCCCTCACCCTGCCACGTGTCGAACTGTGATTAACTTATACAACATATGTAGCCAACATTACCCCCCGCACTAATATATCCAATACTTGGTGATATTAGTGGATTAAGGTATTTTACCCACGTCTTAAAACGTGCATGGGCTTTGCATTTTTCAGAAATGCAACCGTCATTGATCAATAAAACATTTGCATTAAATTCTCTTCTAATCCTTGAACATCCACACTCTCTGAGTATTCGAAAAGACTGATACTCTTTTATGGCCAAGCCAATCTTCTCTTACATTGATCAAGCATACGAAGAATTATTTGATGATGTTGTTCGTCCTCGAAAGAACCTTCATGCATTGATTAGCCACATTTATCCACCTCCATTTATACAAGTTATGGAAGCTTTCGCAAATCACCGACCTTCGAACCAAGAACCTACTGCTTATGATTCTTTGGAACACAAATTTGCAATCATGGATATTGGAAGCTATTCTTTTGCAACAAAGCCTTCTGCATAGGATGAAGGTACTGCTTCTTCTTCTTCTTCTACAACCTCTGGTTGGGGAACTTGGCCTACCCCTACTCAACCTCAGACGAGGGAACGCATTCATCACCGATTCCCAGAATTCGATGACCCTCTTGAAATCCCTCATTCCAAACGCAATTCCGTAGTATATCCATATGTTCCTATTGACAGTATACGCAATCTTGAGGACAATCTGCTTTTATCATGGTATACTTCTACCTTGCCATCTCGGATGGTTCGAAGTGTCCAACGTCCTGATGAAGCTTTAGGGATCAGTCCTGCGCTTTTAGCCAAAAAAGCAAAACTTTATACCTACGATTAGCTGGAATATGTGGCCAGACCTGAATTCCTAAATTCGATCAGGGAACCTCCGACTGCTCCTCCTCTGCCTTCCAATCCAAATTGGATTGATGAATTGAGACTCACTCTCTCTGAGGGCCAATACTTCACTCCCTACCTGTCACGATCCAAACCCACCCCTAAAAGTTTGGTCCATGACCGGCCTGTACATAGGCCTCAAAACAAATTTCCAAAAATATTTATTCAAATGGGAGGAGAAGAACTTGAAGATACTCACCCTTCTTCGAAGCAGCTCTAGTAACCCTGGCTGGAAGGGGTAAAGTGGCAGGAGTAGTGGTGACAGCTTCAGGAGGGGGAGAAGTGTTCTGGGCTGTTGTTGACTTATCCTTCGAAGGCAATCCCAACCCCACCAACAAGTCATGAGGGTGTGCAGAGAGGCGCATTTCCATATTGGCTGTCCACCAGTTCTTAAACCTTTTTAAGACTGAGCCAAAGGGTCGAAAGGGGATAAATTGGAATTCACTCAATTCCTTCAGTAGTCTGAGTACTGCTGTCTCTGGCTTGGATTTGGGTATTCTCAAATCTCTGGCAGTGAGATGGACATTTGAAAGACTGCAAAGAGGAACAGGTATCCCTTGAGAAAGCCCAAATTGCCTTGCAAATTGAGAAGGGCAGTATACCTCAGATATGCATTTATAGGCTCGAGGGTTTAGAGTGCCAATGAACAGCTCCCTTGGTAATAATATAGAGGCCCACATATCTTTGTGGGGAGAAGTGGAACATTCTTATCAGCCAGAAAAGATTGTAGCCAGGTTGGCCCTCTATTGGCTTCGAAAGGACAAAAGAAGGAAGCAGATGGAGAGATAGGAAGTTGATAAAAGAAGGTGAAGTAATAAGCAAAGGAAGCAGGGTAAAGGACAATCCTAGCATATTTTTCCCCGTAAGTACTAGGATCCTGAACAAGGAATCCTAAACACTTGGGATGTAGGTCAGTGAAATAAGCAAAGAGCCAGAGTTGGAGCACCCAGAGGGGACCTCCTTGGTTAGAATCGAGGGGTTTTTCGCAAAATTGGGAGCAGGCTCTGTAGACATGACCTAGAAGATAAGGAGCAAGAGCGATATGTTTCTTCAAGACGAGTGCCTTCGCAAGTGGAGCAAACTCAGGCATAATCCTCTGAGATGAGGTGCAAAAGAGGAATTTGCATAACCAGTATAATATGAAGGAGAAGAATTCTCTGTCCCGCACAGGACCTTCTCTCTTATTTTCAGCCTTTACGAAGTCACTATAAGAAGAGCTTAGGGCTGGAAGAGAAAATTTGACAGGAAGGTCTGGATAGTTGGGAGTAAAAGGAGAACCATGGGGTGAAAGCCCTAGGAGATGGCAAATATCAAGAACGGTGGGGGCCATCATACCGCACCGAAACTGGAAGAAATTGAAAGCCATATTCCAAAAACATAAGGCAGTAGGAATCAAAAAGGGGTCTTCAGGAATAATGAACCTGGAAAGTCGAAGGGCATCGAGGATATAAAGCTCTTGCAGGTCATCTTCTCTCGCAGGCACCACTCTGTCATACCATTCCTCCCATTCAGTCCTCAATGTCGGCCAGCAACGATGAGGACGATTTACCCTCCAATTTCCCCAATCAAGCCTTCCTTCGTAGAGAAGGAAATGGTCCTCCAAACGAGGGTACAGAGCTGAGAGTTGAGCAGGAGCCTCCCGGAAGATAGGACCTAGGACGTACTCCTGTTTGCTGCTGTGGCGAGGAACGAAAAGACGACCATCGATGTTACTTGACTCACCAGATGTCAGCTTGCTGATTTCTTCATCAATACAATGTTTCAAAGCCATGGTAGGACTGATTTGGTCGCCAGCAAGTACTTTTAGAGAGGAGGGATCCATTGGTAGTAAGCAAAAGAAGAGCAAAGAAGATCAGAAGAACCAGTAGAGAGAAGGGTTTGTAAAAGGCAAGAGATTTCGGAAAACGAAACGAGAGGGTTTTAAAACCTTTGTGTCCGAAATTATACCCCGTAAGTCGTCAAGTACTAAAAGTACGAATGCGAGGAATTTCTTCCAAATTGATAGTTTTGGAGGGAAAAGCTTATTCCGAGGATTGGGGCCAGCTTCGAAATAAAATATTTGGCTTCGAAAACAAGATCTTGGCATCAAAAAATCAAATAACAACAGCTTCGAAATACATAAGTCGGCTTCGAAGCCTAGTATATGCTTAAAGGCGCCA
>NW_021027014.1:277877-332672 GCF_004153795.1 Camellia sinensis
ATCCATACTCACATGAAATTTCTTGGTTTGAGGATCGAAACACTTATACCCCTTTTTGTTTGAGGAATAACCCAAAAAAACACATTTTATAGCACGGGGGTCAAGTTTTGAACGAAATTGATTTTTTTTTTTGACAAAAAAAAAGCATAAATGTGGTCTTATTATAGACTTGTTGGCTTTTTGGCTTTTCGAAGGGTATTTTTGTAATTGTGAGCGTGCCAGCAAGGATCAATTAGTCTTTATAGAATTGTGATTGCCAACCAATTATCAGACGATTGTTCTTCATATTACTGTTATTTCTCTTAATTTCTCCTAAGTCAAGCCACCAGTAAAAGTCCTCTTCATTGAGGCTGAAAAGAACTAAAACACAATCGTCTGATAATTGGTTGGCAATCACAATTTCTGTAAGGACTGATTGATCCTTGCTGGCACGCTCACATTCACAAAAATACCCTTCGAAAAGCCAAAAGGCCAACAGGTGCGTTTGTATATTTTGACATGAAGGGGTTGTCGTATTTAATGTCATGATGCCCTCATTAATGACTGATGTGTGAGTGCAATAACTTTGAATGATCTTTGTCTGCTTACGTGTCTAGGCTTCTGTTTGGCAAATGTTTGAGTGTTGTTGGTCCTGGCCTGGTGTTGATTTCTCAGAGTTATTGGGCTTTGGTCGCTGGGATGTGGACTGGGCCCTGACCCGTGGGTTGGGCTCTCCTGGGTGTCTATTGGTATCACGACCCAAGGTTTTGTTGACATACCACCATGTAACTTGTTGTTTGTAAATCTATCATTAACGGCTGAGCTGTAAACAATTACGCATAATCAGTAGTAATACATAATTTTAAAATAATAGTTTTAATGAAAGTTTCAATGAGGTGGAAGAGAGAGTAGAGAGAGAAGTGTGGATCCCTTATTCACATGTACACTCTCCACATCATTAGAACCACATTAAAGCTCTCAAACTAGAACTCCCAAATATTATTATATGAATAACTATTTTACTGTTCCATTTTCTAGATTAAAAAGAATTTAAAAAGTTATTAATTGTGTGTAACTATTTTATTTTTTAAAGAATTAATTAAATTAAGACCTCTTTAATTATTTGTAAATATTAATTTATTCCCTTGCCGATGAATTTATATACTTTGATCCCTTTAATTTTGAAAATGTATCAATCTGAAGAAAAAGAATTATGAAAATATCACTTCACCTATTTTAAACCACATTCAAAAATGATATATTTGGACAATTATTATAATTGAGGGAGTATGATTCATAAGTGAGGGGATGAAGTGATACTCATAAAAAAAAATAAAAAATTGAGGGTATTTTGGTTTAATTAACATTTTTTTTATTTTATAAAAAGAACTATAGTATATTACTAAATTGTTTCACCAAAAGTTTTCACTTTTATGTGAATTTTCATATGGCATGACAAGTTCTATTAATTTTTAAAGGGTAAATTACATTGATCTCTCACAAGGTTAAAAAATAAAAAAATAAAAAATAAAAAATAAAAAAAAAAACCGTCAAGTTCTATAATTTTTTTCATAATTAAATTTTTTTTGTTTAATTGTCTAAAGGGATCACTACTAAGCCCCTGTTTGGGATGTTATTTTTGGCTAAAAAAAAAAGTTAAAATGTGTTTGGTATATACTAAAAAAAGAGTGTTGCTATTAGCACCCTATTAATTATTTTGAACCTCCAATTTTTTAGTTTTTTCTATTACAATAATAACCTCAAATGAATTTATTAAAAAGGACATCAATATTTTTGAGACACTTTGTCTCACAATTAAGCCCACACACCCACTACATAATTAAACCCACACACCCATTACATCATGAGTTAGGATTTACAAGAGTACCCCCAAATTCCACCTTCAAAACCTACCCACCCTCAAAACCTTGAAATTTGGCGGCAATATTCCAGTAGTAACGGTGGCAACCATTTGATTACCTACACTTCTCCGACAACGACAATGAATGGAAGTTTTTCTGATAGCCACAACTCCATGAGACAAGAGGAATACAACAATAAAAGTTCAGAGGAGGGTCATAACTTTGATGATGTTTTTAACTAAGAGGAGATTGGTCTTATAAGGGTAAGTTTCTTGAAGAAAAAAAATGACAAATAATAAAAAGTATTCGTCATTTTTTCAGGACTGAACTCCTGAACATATGACCCAAATTCAAGAATATATGCCCGGACGTTGTTTATTTGTTCGGGAATAGATAATCGAACATTTATTTTCTTAGGTCATGAACAAGTATGTGGAGATGAAATAGTAATTACCTTCGTGAATATGTTAAGGTTTTTGGGAGAGAGACTTTTTGGGGTGTGGAGGTATGCATTCAATTAAATGGGTGGAATGTTTTCACAAGGATAATTTTGGTATTATTTGGAAGGAGAAAAACAAATTTTAAGGGTTTTAGAATTTATAAAGAAATAGAGGGTCCAAAATAATTGATAAGGTGGTAATAGCAGCACTCTAAAAAAAATTATGAATTCTTTCTTCTAATTTGAAAGGACCAAACTACTCTCCATAGATATCTTTGAAGAGTAAAACGAAAAATTCAAGAAAAAAAAAAGTATGACATTAGTCATTTACGTTTTTTCATACAATTAAAAAAGATTTCCAAACATTAACCTTTTTTTATCTCTTAAAAAGGGGGTTGGAAGTGTTTGGGTAAAAAGGGGGTTGTTTGGTTGATTAGGTTGTTTAGCAAAATTTTGTTAACTAGTAACATGCCAAATGAATGGAGGAAGAGTATTTTAGTGTCAATCTATAAGAATAAAGAAGATGTCCAGAATTGCAACAACTATAGAGGAATCAAGCTAATGTGTCATATAATGAAAGTGTGGGAGAGGGTGATGGAACGCCAATTACGAGATATAATAGATGTGTCAGAGAATCAATTTGGATGTATGCCTAGCAGGTCAACAATGGAAGCGATCTATTTGTTGAGGAGAATAACAGAAAAGTATTGAGAAAATAAAAGAGACATTCATACGGTGTTTATCGACTTTGAGAAAACGCATGATAGAATGTCTTGGGATATAATATGGTGGTGTTAAAGAAGAAAGGGGTGACAAAAGGTTACATTGATGTGATTAGGGACATGTATGAAGGGGTGGTGCCACTATTAGATCGCTTGCTGGAGAGACAAATGAATTTCCTATCACTGTAGGGTTACACCAAGGATCTACCTTAAGTCCTTATCTTTTTGTGTTAGTTATGGATGAGTTGATTAGAAATATTCAGGATGGCGTGCCATAGTGGATACTTTTTACAGATGATATCGTGTTAGTGGATGAGACTAGAGAAGGAGTTAACGCAAAGTTAGAGATTTGGAGAAAAACACTTGAATCTAAAGGATTACAGATAAGCAAAACTAAGACAGAGTATGTGGAGTGTAAATTTAGTAACAGTAACAATGAAAGCAGAGGAGAAGTGAAGATTGAGAACCAAGAACTGCCTAAGAGTGAACATTTTCATTATTTAGGGTTGATTATCACAACGGCGGGAGAGATTGATGCAGATGTGACCCATAGGATGAAGGAGGGATGACTTGAGTGGAGAAGTGCGTCTAGGGTACTGTGTGATAAACGAATATCCACTAGACTAAAAGATAAGTTCTATAGAATGGCTATTAGACCAGCGATGTTGTTTGGGATGGAGTGTTGGGCAACCAAGAAACAATATGTAAATAAAATGAGTGTTGCTAAGATAAGGATGTTAAGGTGGATATGTGACAAAACTAAACAAGACATAATTAGGAATAAGTGTATTCGGGAATAGGTAGGAGTAGCACCGATAGAAGATAAATTGAGAGAGAATCGATTGAGATGGTTTGGTCATATTCAACGGAGACCAATAGAGGTAGTAGTGAAAAAATGCGATGTAGTGACGGTAAATAGAAATGTTAGAGGATTGGGTAAGCCTAGATTAACGTTGGCTAGCATTATAAATAGAGATATGAAGCTACTTAATTTGACTAACGAAATGGCCTTTGATAGAGCTGAGTGGAGATGAAGGATTCACGTAGCCTACCCCAGTTGATGGGACTTAAGGCTTGGTTTAGTTTAGTTTAGTTTGGTTTGGTTTGGTAAAAAAACTATAAAATCAAAAAGTCACTAAAGAAACCTAATAGGAAACACCTAGTAATATAGATGGTGTGAAGATACAAAGTTAACTATGATGAAATATATATTTTAGTATAAAAGGGATAACAATATGTAGACGCGCCCTTGGGCTTCATGCTACAGTTCGGACTCAAATGTCACGGTTCTGAATCTAATCTCGCAAAGTGCAATGCAAGACCGATAAATCACCAAAGAGTCCAAATCTGGCAAATCGTTTTGGAAAATTAATTTTTAGAAGAAGTGCCAAACATAGACTGCTTTGCCAGATACAGAGTCGTCATCTAAATATTTTATTATGGGTAAATTTAGGAAACCCTTACTCGTGTCTAAGGCCACGTGTCCGTCATCACCAAAGTTGTCTCGGCTGTGGAACTTGGGTATGATTGGGGAAGGTCATTTAATGAGCAACCCCGCTCGCCCGATCAAAGATCAGCCTATACTAAGCATGATATCGAATTTTTGAAAACACATGCGTTCTTATTCCAGTTAATTAGCTAGAATTACTATGTGATGCGCATAGCAAAAACAAGTATAGACGAGATCGCCTAATTTGGAACAAAGCCTTGCATATCCGTTTGTTTGGAAAATAGTTTGAAGTTTGCTACTCACAAGTAGGCTAAAGTGCCAATTTCGATGAATTGTCCCAATTTAGGTAATCCAACCTTCACCCACAGGCATTCAGGCAGTTATAGCAAATAGGCAATTTGCCTCATGGCAAGCATGCTTTTATGGCAACATTAACACACATGCGGTATGCTAAAGCGTAAACACTCACAGCGTACTCCGAGCCAAAACAGAGAACTAGTTAGAAATCATGCATGATCCTAGTTCATGTTAAGATGGCTAATGCAATACATGTGATGATGTAGCTAAAAATAGGCTCGGCTATTCTAGAATGACATGTTAAATGTAACTTGATACATGTATTCAAATCGGAATTGAGATACAATGCAGTTAGCATGATGCGCCGAGCCCGGTGTATGCAATACAGATGAATGATGCATGCAAGCAAGCATGAGGTATGCTAAATGAAATACGCCCTAAAACTAACCATCGTAAGCGGTTAAGTAAAAGGGAGAAAGAAATGGAGGTTAGAAGAAATGCATCACACACATGCATGCTTATTACAATAATTGGCTCTTTCGAGGAAGAGACCGAATAAAGAGCTAACTAGTTAACCTAATCTAATTAAACTAATTATTAAGCAGCGGATATACCGATCCGCCAAAACCGACCGAACCGAACCGATCCGCCGCATTTTGGACGGATGCGTGATGATGAGCGGACGGTTGCGGATTGATTTTCTCCAATCCGCCAATTTGGCGGACGGATGGCGGATTTGAGATTTTTTGGCCGCAACCGAACCGCCAAACCGCCAAATCGCGAGCACCTGTAGTAATTTATAAGACTTTGTATTTTCAATTTGTTTAAATATTATGTTTGTGTTTTCAATTGAAAAAGAGTTTAAATATTTTGTTGAAAAAAAGTTTTCAACTTGAATATATTTTTGAATTGAAAAAAATAAACATATTATTCATCTATATTTTTTAGTTTTTAAATCTAACTCTAAAAATAATAAATAAAAAATATGATATATGCTGGTTGGTTTTTGTTTTCAAAAACATATGTAGATGTAACAATATAGAGACATTCAATCTCTACTACTGCTCTGTTTATGGTTTTGGTGGTTTGAATTGTTATTATATTTTAAGAATCACAGATTGTAATACTTTATAGGGATGAATCATACTGTAATTGTAATATGTGGATGAAGCATACAGTGATCGTGATATTCTAAAGTTTCAAACTTTCTTTCTTTGGATAAGGCATACAGTGATTGTAATACTTTTTTAAGTCATTGACTGTAATACTTTTTTTTTCTTTTTTTTTTAAGGAAGTGCACAAATTGAATTATGTTGAAAATTTATAAAATTTTAAACCGCCAAACCGATTCGCATCCATCCGCCAATCCGCTCAATCCACATCCACCGGATTGGCGGACGGATGCGGATTGTTTTTCTTCAATCCGCCAATCTAAAGGAACTTTGTTTCATGGTCTTCACTACTCCCCTCACTCTTCGCTGCAACTGCATGCATTTTCTGGTGCCGATTGGGCCGGGGATCCTTCTGACCGTCGTTCCACTACTGGGTTCTTCTTTTTCTTGATGCCATGTTTGTTTGGGCGGACTGGATTAGCATTCCCATGACTAATAGTCCTAGGATTACGAATCCGTTGGATTATGTATCCTATCTTAACTAATAGTCATGTTTAAAATAATTAGTCCGTACTTTAATTGTTTAACCAAACATCGAATTAATAATTTTATTGGACTATTAGTCCAATCCTAAGCTCATGTCCACCCAAACAAACATGGCCTAAAGGTACAGATCAAAACAAAACCAAGCTATCTAAGCATGACAACTAAGGAAACACTACAACAAAAAACACATTTTATAGCATTCGAGGAATGCTATCAAAAGTAAGCAATAGCATTCGTTAGAATGCTATGTTTGCCCATGTTATTAAAAGTGTATCATTTTTAATAACATTTATTGAATGTTATCGTTGAACACTATCGTAAATATATTATAACAATTTTTGAATGCTATGAAATAGTTAAAACTTACTAAAAATACCAAAGGATAACATTTTGTTAATGCTATAAAATTGTTTTTATAGCAATCTAGTAATGTTACAATTTACCATATCATAACTAACTAAGAATGTTATAATAAAGCATGATAACATTTTTTAAATGCTACAAATACCTCATTATGATAGCAATTTTAAATGCTATCATATAGTATTTATAAATGAGCCGTGCTTCAGACCCCCAGTGGGAGTCGCACCCCCAGTGACATGGCAGCACGGGGTTGGTGGAAAACATAAAAAAAATAAAAATAAATAAATAACTATTTTTTTTTTTGGACCAATAAGAGGCGACCCCCAGTACCCCCACTGGGGGTCCGAAGCTTTTTCCATTTATAAATATAATAAAAATCCATTCCAACACCAATATTGGAAACCTAAATTCTGTAAATGCAACAAACACATTTTCATCCATCACATACAAAACAATATTATCATTGAAAAATAACTCATCACCGCAAATTTCAAGAAATAATAAAATCGTCATAACATTGTCTTAATAAAGTACCAAAACACAATCTCTCACTATGTTCAAAAAAATAAAAATAAAAACAAAAACTTAAAGTCATAATGTCGGTATGTACAAGCCAATAACACATTCAAATTCCTTTTTCTGCACCCACAAACTTCCAAGCTGACTTCTATTGGTTCCATCTTCTTTCCAAACCTAATAACTGTAAAACAATAATCAACACATCACAATAAGTATAATCAGTTTAAAAATAGAGTGTATATCATTAAAAAGGAAAAATAAAAATAAAATTATATCAAAACAAAAGCAAAAAAGCAACAAAGCACTCCTCTGCTGGAGCAAAGGCAGAGCACCATGACTACTTCTTCAACACAGCAGACAAAAATTGTTAACAAAATGTTATCCTTTGATTTGTTATATACCTAATCTAACAACACATTCGATAAACGTTATCCTTTGATCTGTTAAAAGTTACAAAATGTTATGATTACAAAATGTTATCCTTTGATTTGCTGGATCAAAATAAAATTACAAATTGTTAACAAAATACCAAAGTTACTAAAACACCATTTCTTCAACACAGCATACCAGAATCAGCCAATAGCATACACCAGCATATAACAGATCAACAACACAGCATACACCAGCAGAAATACACCCAAGCTGGTGATCTCTTCCAGATTCAGAATATGTTGACCTGCAAGCTGCTACTTTGTAAGCTGATCTGCATGCTGGTAATTTGTTTGCTGATTTGGAAGCTAATCTGCATGCTGCTAATTTGTTTTGGGAGTGTTGGTTGCTGGTCTGCTTTATGGTTTTGGAGGTCTTTTTGCTGTATGAGGTTTTAGGAAAATGAGTGTGGCTGGTTTGGTGGCTGGTTTACTATCTGTTGTTTGCTGGTTGGTTCTGGATTGAGTGGATAAAATCATGGAATTCCAAGGGTGAGTGGGTAGGGTGTTATGTTGTCTGCTGCTGTTATGTTGTCTGTTGTTTAGGGTGGTGCTGGTGGGTTCTGGCTTGAAATCTAATTGATATGCAAGGTTCGGTGAGGAATTGAGGAAGCCACTTCCTGATATGTCTAACAGTGCTCATCTGCTGGTGTATGCTATTTGTGGCCTGAGGGTGTTCCATCATCTGCCTCTGTACAAGAAATCTTATTCTGGTAGCTAATGTGATATGCAAAACTATAAAGTATGTTGTAATATCCTATCGCTTAAAAAAGTGTTATTTCTTTCGTAATATCAAGCATTCCTTACTCTTCTCTTTGTATTGTCTTATCTCTTAATAAATATACTTCTATTGCATTATAAGGATTCCGATTTAGATCCGACCTGTCTATTCATAAAAAAAAAAAAATTTCTACATTCTCTACAAATACATTTCTGCAGGTGGAATAAATAAAAACAAATATAATAAGATTTAAATTGTTCATGAAGAGTAATATTTGTAATCTTTTAAAAAATTACCAACCTGTAGAAGTGATCACTGCCCCATAACAACTTTGTCAGCTGGCCATGCAACTGTAGTACCCACAGCGTCTTCAATGTAAGTCATGTCAACAGTAGGCCTCCATAAATATGCTCCAGCTTCTCTTACGAGATCTACCCATACTCTCATGGCATTAGGTCCAATAGGAATGTGATGGACAAGTTGTTTCGGATCACTTGAAGACCAACGCCCTACAGCAACTATTTCCCCTGACCCCATCCAATACAGCAACTTGCATTTCTTGTTGGGGGTGTTAGTGTTCTGACATTTTAGTAACAAGGCCATGACAAACAAGAGAAACTGTCACTCATATATGGTTGTTAGCTCCCCTCTTTCTCTATATATATACACTATAATGATGAGTGAACCAAGAATTTTAATTGTCTAAATCAATACTCATAAGATGTGTTACACAGACTTTTTTACTTCTCCCACTGTACTTGTGTCCACTGGATATGACAAGGGTAAACATGGGGGATATGTGTCCAACACCTGTACCCAATATAGACATTTGGATCCTCTAATTTTGTATGATGTTTGAAGAAGAAGACACTTGCATTTGCTAGTAAAGAAAGCATTTCTATTATGTAAATTCTATGTTTTCCTAAATCCTTTTTTATTTGAAGTACATTTTTAAATAATGTATAACATCTGATCTAAGAAGATTATACAATAAGCAATACATATGTGTGTGTGTGTGTGTGTTTAAGATGTATCCCCTTATCCATTCCCAACTTTTGGATGCATATCCAATATCCTAAGATTTAGGTTTAGGAAGATCTAACACTTGAACCGCACCTGATACTTACCTGAGTCTGTGTGACATAGCTCATGAGTCAACCACGAAATTTCAATATTGCGAGTAAAATCCATCTGTGAACATTGCCTTGAGTATTCCTCAACCAGAGAACTAATTACAGTTAACATTCTAGTGAATGACCCAATGCCATAGCTTTTATCACCTCTCCATTAAAAAAATGTGAAAAAACTACTGTCTGTATAATAATGACTGAAGATAAACTGCATGTGTGCAATTTATTTGGAATCTTAATTAAGCTGATCATTTGTTTTCCTTTTTCAATGTCCTCAACTGAAGTTTTCAACAATTTGCAACTAAAAGCAATGAGGGTTTCTTTTTGAAAAATCTTTCACTTGAAGAACTTTGAAGTCCTCACCTAGCAGAAACATGCCAGTGCTGTGAGGTTTGACTGAGAAGGAGTTCTGTTGTTTGAGTGTTTATGCAGAGATGAAGGGAGGCAATATAAGTAGATTTTTGGGGAGGCATTATTTTTTTCCTTTGATTGCTATTCTGTTGACCACCATTTTTCTTTATCAGAAGAAAATGAGTTCATTTTGTCTTCACAAGGTTAGTAATTGCTTCGTGCATGTACGTATCCTAGTGTGTTTATTTGCCTGTATGTTTTTTTTTCCCTAACTTCTTATTTTTACTTGGTATTAGTAAACAACTTATTGAAGTAACATTACTCAAGTTGTTTAAATTATATTATAGAAACTGTCCCCTTACATTTTCCAAAACATGAAAGTAATTGTAATAAGATCAACCTTCCAATCATTAAGGGGAGCTATGACGACCATCATCTTATCTGGGGTGTTTGAACCCTTCACATTCTAGCTAAGTATTTCTAATTCATGTAGTATCACTGAATAGTGAAGACCCAAACCCCTTAAGTGGTATTCTAAAGTTGATCTCTACATATAAATATACTCATAGAATGGAAATGTATGTGTGTGCATGTGCACACACTACTTTCATGTCAAATGGAATGTAAATAATATTTTTTACCGAGGGAGAAACTATAGGTCTTGTTGATCCTTCCTCGCTTGCTTGCTTCTGACACCAAAAAATGAAAGACAATAATGTAATTATGTTAAAAAGTTTGAAACCTATATAAGTAAATTTAATAAATGCGTAAAACTACTTGCCTCATTTCTCATTAGATGACTAACTACGCTCTCCAAATGTGCCACTCTTTCTTTCAATTGAGTAGATTCTTCTTTTTCCTGAGTTTTAAAACTATCCCTTTGCGAGAGTACACATAATTTAGTAAGAGTAACTCCTTTGCCAAGCCCTCTTATTAGCCCGCGATTCTCACGACCAAGTATTTTTGAAAGACCATCTTGTTTTACCTTAAGAATAGATGATGATACTGGATCATCAAGTTCAACTTCTTTCAATTTATCCTTAAAAAAAAATATAATATTATTATTATGTCTGAGTAGATAAGGATGACCAATATGAATATGAAGATATATTATAAAAAATAAAAAATAAAAATTATTAAATAGAGAAATGTTCTTACAATAGTTTCAGCAGCAGTTGTGTTTATGGGTTCACCACTCTTTTTGGTATGTGCCTGAATCCAGACAGGAACTCTAGATAGAGATGAGGAGGTTACACCCTTGTTTTTCTAAGGGGAAAAAAAAAAGAATTCATACTACAGAAAAAATACAAACAGAACTAAATAAAATTTATAATAAAATTTAATGTTACCATGTCCTCAGTCAACCGTGCATATCCCTTGCAACTGCATGTATGTGGGAGTTGTTTACTTCTAATTGTTTTGAATTTCTCACTTTTAGCCTAAAGCAATTAATCAATTTCAGTTTTTTTTTTTTTAAATAAAAAAATAAAGAAAATATATTGATAAATATTAATAATATTAATTGATATAACTCAAATAAATATATATATATATAAACAAAAAAATATTTTTTTAATACATGTAAAACAAAACCTTATTCCCAATCACACAATGAATGCGGAATAGTTAGGGGGGCTTCATAGCATTTTTGTTATCATCTATTTAATAGATTTAATCTGTCAAATCAAAATTTCAACCTCTTTTCTCTTCGGTAGGTGGGTGGGACTGCTTTTCTATCCTACTTTCCTCTTCCTTGATATCCTTTTCTCTCTAAAAATTCTCTCTCTCTCTCTCTCTCGATCACCATCAGCAATGTCTTTCAGAGGGGTAAGTTCACAATCTCATCTCTCGGTTGATCAATCCGAATTCTATTGTCTAGATCCGAATTTGTTTAGTCAATGCATGCTTAGATTCTGTATACGATGTTGATTTTTTTATTTTTTTGGGGGTGTGAAATTAGCTTAGATCTTCGTTACTGGTTTGTGCTATTTGAGTTTCAAAAGAGTGTGTTTGTGTGTGATGAGCTTTGATTAGGCTCTGCATGGTAGTTCTTCTTTGCAAGTGGAGGTGAAATTTGATGTGTCCGGTTTGTATTGTGAGCTTTGGGTTTTGATGTAAATTGTTCTTCATCTTTATTTTTTGGCTTCTGCCGTAGTGTGATGTTGTAATTTTTCGTGTTCTATCCTTTTCATAGGTTATAATTTTACTGGGTCGAACAATTGCGTGGAAATTGCAAATCAGTGGTAAGACCAAAGAATAAATTGCAAAATCATGGAAAAGTTTATCACTTCAATTATAAAGTTGGTAAGCTTTACCATTGATTTGCAATTTTTTTGGAAACTTACACTGAATTGCAATGTACCCAACAATTGTTAGGATCTGTTTGGTTGTGTTTTTTCCTTTTCTTTTTTTTTTTTTCAGATACTAAATATGGCAAATTTCATTTTGCACCCTATATTTTATGCCCAATCCCACTTTGCCCTTGACCTTTCAATTAGTCATCCCCTAGACTTTGAGTAAAGTGACAATTAGGCCCAATCTTATGACATTGTTTTGAAAACCTACCCCTAGACTTCGAGTCTAGTGGCAATTAGGCCCAATCTTATAACCTTGTTTTGAAAAGACTTCGAGTCTAGTGGCAATTGGGCCCAATCTTTTTAACATTGTTTCGAAAACTGATGAACAAATCAAAGTGGGATTTTGGTAAAAATACATGGTACTACTTAAAAAATACTGATCATTATCATTTCACTTTTGTTCGAATACAGCTTTTTGGCGTTTCCTACAATGTGGGTTGTGTTTTTTAAAATTTTCCTGGGTGTTTTATTGATATTTTAGGATTTTTTGTTATATAAAAATTATCAACTAAATTTCTTTTGGAAAATTGTTTTTCTTGAGAATTCATTAGAGGACTTGTGCTGGGGCTTAAAGGTATAATGTAGAGGACAATGACAACAATATCTTGTAAATAGGAAGGATGCCACTTCATTGCGTAATGAAATTCCATGGAGAATCTCCATTGAATTATCCTTTCATCCTTTTGGTGCTTTGAGAGATTGATGGAAGGAAAGGAATATGCTCAAAGGCTTCCCTAACTGTTAAGCATCCTACTTTAAATATTCAAATTACTTTTGATGAGAATCAAAAAATGGTACCAAAAGAAGTTTAGAAAAGCATTTTTATTTTATTTTATTTTATTGTGTCATTTTAGTTTTCAAGGACCATAAAGTGTATTGGTAAATTTCTTATTGTTGTATGATGAATGCTGCAGAATAGGGAAAGCACAGAGCATTGTACTATTCAACTTTATCATCGATTTATAGCTATATGTGATTTTAACATGGAGCTGCTGAAATTGTGGCTTTAGCATGTTTCAGACATATTATACACAGTATGCAGGTATATGTATGTACAATCTTCATTAGAGCAAGCATTTGAACATTTTGTTTGATTTCAGGCGAATGCATCATCTGGCATGGGTGTCGCTGATCACAGCAAGAGCACATATCTGGAACTGCAGAGGAAAAAGGTATACCGTTACGTGATCTTTAAGATTGATGAGAAGAAAAAAGAGGTTGTGGTTGAAAAGACTGGAGGTCCAGCTGAGAGTTATGACGATTTTACTGCATCTCTGCCTGAGAATGATTGCCGATATGCAGTCTATGACTACGATTTTGTGACTTCTGAGAACTGCCAAAAGAGCAAGATCTTTTTCATTGCATGGTCAGTTTTTGTTTCAAATGCTTGAATCGCATTGTATGATTGTTATTATGTTATATGTGATTTTATGATGTGTAGTTGAGATTGTTTTTTCATATCAATCATCTTTATGGCAATCGGTCATCAGATATCTTCTGCTCCTCATGCTTTGGAAATAGTTTCATAGCCGTAGTGTGATTGCACTCGACCACCAAGTATGGTGGTACGTCTTGGTATCACACTCGAAGCCCTGATTGAAAGTCAAAACACATAGTGAATGAGTCAAAGCATGAGGAACCCCCAAGTAAGGCCAAGGGGACTACTAGGCCATGCCCACTCGATAGTGCCATGGGTCGGTATCTCGGTCAACATGAGCTCTCACCAAGCCATGGCTCCTCATGCTCCATTGCCATCTAAGAAGCACATATACTTCTAAGAGGGTAACATGTCATGTCCAACAGTGTCTGATACCGACATGACACAAACACTCATCTAAGACTTCCCAACACTTGACACAAATAATACACATTACTATTTTGAATAAAATAAGTAGATAAAACAAAAACAAAAACAATGTAAACTTATAACTATTCTCCTCTTTTAGACTTCAAAAATTATCATCTTAGACTTAAATATTCATATATATGACATATAATAAATATGTAAAATTATATATTTCGCATGTATCCTATATTTTTTTGAAAATTTTTGTATTGGTGTCGTGTTCGTGTCATGTCACATGTCCATGTCCATGTCCATGTCCATCCTTCTTGGATTGTCATAGAGCATACAAGGAGTGGCCAAGGGTATCACTCTGTCGAGCCAGGGTACCTTTTCTCGGCCACTTCCACTTGCAAGCAGCATGTCTAACTCTTGGCTCAACATGTCTCCTTTGTGTCTTTCACCCACAAATTGGAAATTTATGTACTATCGTTATCTCTATTGCCATCACGTTGATATTTTAGGCTGGGAGTTGGGTCTAGGTATCCACCACTCAAGATTGCTGGAGATTGTTCCTTGGAAGCTATAGGAGATTGTTCCTTGGAAGTTATAGGACCAAGGGTTCATCAAGATTGCTAGGCTCAATACCCCTATGGAGAAGCCTTCTTTCACCAACAGAGAAGGGGCATTAGTCCAACACCTGACACTTTGAAAGAAGCATCATACCTACCACTTATGTCTTGCTATGATACACCCTTCGAGGTATCGCACCAAACTGTGCAACTCTCATGATTCGGCCTTCGAGCTCTGAATCTTGGGACACAGTTAGATCGGATACCTCCACTTTCTCTAACCAAGAGGAGATGACCACCTATCCATGGGTGAGCTGGCCTCCAATGTTATTAGAATCTGTATAAAGGGATATTTATGCACGTAGATGAAGCATACAACTATTATCTTCTTCCTTTACACTGGTGACAAAGGTCTTTATTGCTGCCCTGCCACTCTCTCTCCCTCTTATGTTGTGTTTGGATCATGGATTTGGGTATGGATTTGGAAAAGGAAAAGAAAAGACACGGTAAATGGAGAAAAAATTTAGCTTTATATTTCATACACATTTCTCTCACATTTTCCATTCCTTTTCCAAATCCTTACTCAAATTCATGATCCAAACACAACCTTAAAGTTGCCTTGGTTCTCTTCTCCTCTGCCTCCAGCGACTCCTGGACATGGAAGTGTCCACATCTTTCTAGAGGTTCCCGACTGACCACCTCACTCCCAACTATCTACAAGGCATTCACTTGTCAAGCTTATTGAGTAATTTGATATTATACATAAAATGCTCTTTGGCACCTTAGAAAATGAGCAAGAAATATTAAGAAATATAAGTATGTTGTGTTTTCATGTACTTCAACATGGCATTTAGATGAATTGAACAATCGGACATGTATCTACACCCGTAGCTGAGTCCATGTAACATAGCTTCTACACATAGCTCCCCATTTGGTGCTTTTTGTTGACATGACATTGCCAGTAGATACCACTTTTCTCATTATAAGCTCGTATGATTTTAGTAAACAAATTTTTATAGTATTGACGTTGCCTTAATGATGCAAAGAATTAGATGACAACAGCTACATGTTGGTAGTGGGTTTAGCATGAGCACTATCGCTCACCACTTGCATAATGCTTGCTGCAGCTTGCCAGTCACCTAGGGGCAGTTAGGATTTGGGATTCACTATGTATGCTTTTGGTGCTTTGGCAGTTATGACTCTTTAAGTTATGGTGTATTGTTGCTTTACTTCCAAACCCACTTCCTTATAATTGCACAAGAGATGCATGTGTGCTTGTTTATGTGCCTCATTTATTGAGATTATTGCTCTTTGCCCATGAATCATTATGTGATTGATTGAATGTGTCATCGTTCATCACCAAAATGTGGCAGTTTAGTTTATTTCCAGTTGCGTTTCAACTTATTGTTCCTGTTCCAGTTCCAGTGGTGGAATGGTCTTGAATGTTGGTTAGTCTTTTCATGTTTTTCTTAGTTAAAAGTCTTATCTTCCTATGACACTATTTTGGGTGTTTTCTCTTGGCATCTCCAATTTGATTACTCAATGATACTAGTGTAATGTTAAGTTGTTAACGCATCTTTTTCAGGTCTCCTGCTGTGTCTCGGATCCGTGCCAAGATGCTGTATGCGACATCCAAGGACAGGTTCAGAAGGGAGCTGGAGGGCATCCATTACGAGATTCAGGCCACTGACCCAACGGAGATGGATCTTGAAGTGATTCAAGACCGCGCTAACTAGACCCTTCCTACTGTATAGAGGGGGCTTCGCATCGTAAGCAAAACTGCTTTCATTTCTATGCAACTTATTAGTTACTGTTCATGAGCAATGCCTGTCTCTGACACAAAAATACATATATAGCTTAATCTATAAATAATAACGCCTGGGAACGCTGATCTTGGAGCTCTCGGCTTAATAAACCATAAGTTCTGTGGGAGTCTTGGGTTCCTTATTGTCATGATGCTTCCCAGATGGAAAATGGGCCTGGTTATGTATACAGATGATTTAACTGCTAATTATATATTCTATAATGGGGTGTTTTCAGCATGATTTCGCTCTGTGTTATGCAGTATGGGCTTGTCAAACTTGTTATCTGCTCTGTTCTCATAATTTGTAGTTTTACAGTTTCATTTTTGTGACATGAATCGGCTAGGTTATTGAAGATGATTGAATTTTGAAACACTGGCTTAAGAGTGATGTCTCTAATGACCAAGTTTTTGTTTCAAAATTGCTTACTATTTGATGTGTCGTCATTTTTCTGCTTTGCATTGTACCGAGGCATAAATGACATGTGACGTGTCATATCATATGATTAACAAAATTGTTACAAATAAAATTTATTATCGTAGCATTGAATTGGATGTTTAAGTTAAAGTTTGAGGTTCAAGTTCTCTTTGTTTAGTTTTCTATGAAATAAATATTAATGAGAATAAGAATTAAGTAACCTAGATGTAAATGGGCCGAATGGAAAGAACCCAAAATAGAGTAAAATTGGAATATGTTTGGTGTTTTTTCATAATCACATCTTAATACAAGAGAATTTGAGGACATGTAGAGTTCATTACGGGTTTTCATTTTAATAATTTGAATCATTCATTTTGTAGAACCGTCAATATATATTATTTAATAAAAAAAATTAGTTTGATATGATAATTATATATATATATTTTATTTTATCATATTTAACTCTAAAAAACAGACAATAAATACATTTTTAAAAGTAGATCATTTATTTTTTAAAGATAAATATGATAAATAAAAATATTCCAATAATATGATAAATACAAAATATTACGATTATTGGATCGAATTAATTTTTTTATGAATAATATATATTGAGGTTTAACAAAATAAACTGTTCAAATTATCAAAATGAAACTTGTAATGAGTTTCTTGGGTTCTTAAATTCTCTCTTATTGAGAGGTTAACCTAAGAGAAGTCCAACCATAGAGGTTGTCACATCAAAAAAAAAAAAGTTAATTAATTACTTAATTAAATTAAAAAAATAGTAAGAATCCAGGTTGCTAAGTTGGACGTTATGTACCCAAAAATAAATGCACATGGACTCTTGACTAGGATTGGAAGATAGTGTCAATTTTTTTATTTTTTTTTAACGGATAGAGTTACACCACAAGAAATTACAAGGAAACAGGAAAAGCATCATGCCTTACAATTTCACCAAGAGCCAATGGAGGATGGGAAACCCAACCAACTGGCAGTACATTATGGGCACAAGCTTGTGCTACCCAATGGCAGTCCTATTGTTGGTTCTGTTTGTCCATTTCAGCTGAAAATTGCCTTGTCTTGCAATATGACGAATATGAAGAAAGATGGCCAAAGTTTCCCAAGGAGGAACCTGTTCTGAGACACCCAGTTTAATAACCTCTTGGTTGTCACTCTCAATGATGGCAGAATCAAGGTGAGAAGCAATTGCCATTTGAGCTGCCAGCCTCACAGCTTGAGCTTCCGCAGCAAAGGCTGATGAGAAGTAGAAAACTGAAGCAAGGCCATCCAACAGGTGCCCCTCTGAATCTCGAAGGAGGACAGCAGCTGAAGCCTTTTCCTTGTGGGCTCTGAAACTGGCGTCGCAGTTGAACTTAAACTCCCCAACCCGTGGTGGGTGCCATCTGTGGTCCCTATTGCACGCTGGCCTTTAGGAAACAGTGCTGGAAATGGGGTTGTTTGTACCTGGCTGTTGGCCTTCAAGCCAGGCCCTTGCTATTTTGGAGAGAGTCTCAGATGGGTTAACTGGGATATGATTGAAAATGAAATCATTTCGTGATTTCCAGATGTACTATCCAATGAGAAACACCTAATGCAGTACCTTGCACTCTGCTCTCCCCTTTTGCTCAGCTGCAATCCAATTTGTTGTCCAAGCCACAACAGTAGTCACCATTCCTTTATCTATTCGGAGATTAAGCATGCTACCAAACCAAACTGACTGAGTCCAAGCACAGTCAAATAACAAATGTTCCATCGATTCAGCTTTCGTTAAACAGATCGGGCAAACACTAGACGGGGAGCAGTGTCGATTATGTAAATTGGCTTTGGTAGCCAAAGTATTTTTGCACACTCGCCACCAAAAGTGTTTGATTTTCGGAGGGACTTCGACTTTCCAAATGTGCTTCCAGAAATCTATAGGGACTTGATACGAGCTAGACGGGTGAGATGGTGATTCCTCTGTGATAAGAGACTTTGCAACCCAATAACCCGACTTCACTAAGTACACTCCAGATTTGGATAGATACCACACCAATACATCAGCTCTATCCTCGTAAGAAAGAGGAATAGATTGGATTGCACGACAATCGGCCCTCGAGACAAGCGGGCGAAGAAGATCCATCTGCCATCGTTTGTGAATTGGATCAATGACATCTGATACATGAATAATGGTACTGCGTGGAGGAGGCGGGGATGAAATTTTACAGTTTCTGGAGGAGGCGGGGATGAAATTTTACAGTTTCTGGAGTCGGGAATCCATTTGTCATCCCAAAAAAGAGATGATTCACCATTTTGGATTTGCTATCGAGTCCCCTTTTTGAGTAACTCTCTCCCATGGATTAAATTGTGCCAAGCCCATGACCCTCTAGTTCCCCGAGACACATTCATGAAGTTAGAGTGAGGAAAATACAGTCCCTTTAGCAAACGGGCCCAAAACGAGTGAGGGTTTGTGATGCACCGCCAACCTTGCTTGGCAAGCATGGCCTGATTGAAAGCAGAGAAATCTCTAAACCCCATTCCCCCATGTAGCTTTGAAGAACACATGGTTTTCCATTTTGTCCAAGGAATGCCTTGTTTGTGGGATCACCTTTCCACCAAAAGTTGCGAATGGCCATGTTAAGTTTGTTACAGAAAGATTTCGGGAAAGAGAAGCAGGCCATTGCATATGAGGGAATAGCTTGCACCACAACCTTAATCAGAACCTCTTTTCCAGCATGGGATAGCAGCTTATTCTTCCACCCTTGCATTTTAGCAACCATTTTATCCACCAAAAAACCATACGCCTCGGACTTTGATCGACCCCACGAAGACGGAATCCCCAAATATTTCACATGTGGTCTTGCTGAGGGGATTCCCAAGACACCACAGATCAACCCTTTGAGCTCAATGGAAGCATTTGCCGAAAAGAAAACCTCGGACTTCTCCAAATTTATTAGTTGCCCTGAAGCATGGTTGTAGACTTGGAGAAGTTGCATCATTTTCAAACACTCCGATCTACTAGCCTTGAGGAAGAGTAGGGCATTATCTGCGAAAAACAAGTGGGACAAAATGGGACAAGTGGTTTTCATCAGTAACCTGGATATCTCTTGATTCCGAATGCTGTCATCAATTAATCGAGACAAAACCTCGGCCACCAAAGGAACAGATATGGGGACAGGGGGTCCCCCTGCCGAAGTCCACATGAAGGATTGAAGGAAGCTCTATTCTCACCATTAGCAAAAATGGAAAAAGAAACCCGATGAAACACACTGCATCACCCATCGCACCCAAGTATCGTGAAACCCCATCTTAATCAAAACAGCCTGCAGAAAGTCCCACTGAATGCGATCATAGGCCTTGTTGAAGTCCAGTTTCAGCGCTAAGTTAGCTCGGTTCCCCCTCTTGGTTTGTTTCAAATAGTGAAAACCCTTATGTGCCACTAAAATACAAAACTTGAATGAGCCTGCCCGGGACGAAAGCTGCCTGATTAGGAGAGATTATATGGTAGAGGAAAGACTTGAGCCTGGAGGCCAAGATTTTTATGATGATCTTCATCTTAAAATTACAGAGGCTGATCGGACGATATTGCATGAGTTTCTCTGGAGCCATTACTTTTGGGATCAACACCAGGTTCGTATGGTTCCACTCTGCGGGTAGGGAGTTTCCATTGAAACAACTTTGAATTGCTGGGCACACCTTCGGGCCGACAATCGCCCAATGGGTTTGGTAGAAAATGCCTTGAAAACCATCCGGTCCCGGAGCCTTTAGCGAGCCCATTTGAAAGACAGTTGTTTTAATCTCGACCTCAGTGACAGGTCTAGTTAGTTTTAAATTCATCTCTTCAGAAATTGCCCTCGTGACCGGGGAAAGAGCTTCACTAAAGTTACGGTTCTCGGCTGCTTTCAAAAGGTTCTGGAAATAGTGCAAAAGATGATCATTGATCGCAGCCTCGGATTGTAATAGAGTCCCCTCCTCAGTTTTAAGTCTGACCAGTTGGTTTCTCTGCCTTCTTTGGACCACTGTAGCATGGAAAAAACGGAGTTCTTATCTCCATACTCGAGCCAATTGACCCGTGAACGCTGGTGTTGATACATTTCTTCATGGTTCAAAGCTTCTGCCAACCCTTGCTGCAGCTCTGTAACCTTTGCTCTTCTGACATCAGAGTAGGGACAGGCTTGGATAGCCTAAATCTCCTCATTGAGAGCCTTTATTTTGAATCGATTATCCCCAAAACGGGATCTGCTCCAAGATGCTAATTTGTGGCTGCATTTCTGAAGCTTCTGGGATAACCGGATCATAGAGGACCCTTCAACATCACCTGTCCAAGATGACTGAATGACCTCAGCGCACTCATTATGGGTTGTCCACATGGATTCAAATTTAAAAAGGCGTGGCACTTTTTTTGGAGGAATCTGACAGTGTAGTAGCAGAGGGCAATGGTCAGACCCTATGAGAGCATCATGATAAACCTGGGCGAAAAGGAACAAATGCCTCCAGTCCACAGTGGCCATAGCTTTGTCTAGACGTTCTCGGACATTGGCGTCCCCGTCTTGATTGTTGGTCCATGTATAGGGGGCCCCTTTAAATTCAAGATCCATCAACTCACACGCAGCCAGAAAAGTTTGAAAGAAATTCATCCTGGTTCTATTGCCTCCTCTAGATCCTTGTTTCTCCCAAGACCACCCAATCTCATTGAAATCCCCCATACACAACCAGGGGTAACCATTAGCAGCAGCCTTATTCTGGATTGAATTCCAGAACAATTTTCCTTCGGCGCATCGAGGAGGTGCATACACAAATGTGACTAACTAGTCCATGGCTCTAGAGTTCGTAACAACACATCTGAAAATGTTTTGTGACTTTTCTCAAACTTGTAGGTCAACTACATCGGTCCACCACAGCGCTAAACCGCCCGACAAACTAACCGGATCCACATAGCTTGAGTGAGTAAAGTGGAGATGTCTTCGTAAACGATCAAGACTAAAGATTTTATTCTTTGTTTCTATAAGAAAAACTATAGCAGGGCGATGGGTTTGGCATAACCCTCGGAGGATTTGGATTGTCAGGGGCCGCCCCATCCCCTGACAATTCCAGCTGATAATCAACATTGATCTTGTGGCGCCTTAGGGCTCGCCACTATAACCCGTTCAGTCTACTCATTACCTAGCTCAGGAAAAGTGCTGGGGACTTGGGATAAATAATCATCAACAATACAATTGGGCGGATTAGGATTACCTAGGCACCCATGGTAATTGGTATTGTCACATACAACAGCTTGGACAAAAACCTCCACCAGATTTTTGCTCGTTGGAGTAGCAACCCGCTTGCCGTTGGATCGGCCCCTCTGGGCAGGTTGCTTGCGGGCTCCAGAGGTTTTCACACTAGTAATATTCTTTGTAGCCTGAAGTTGGATGTTGGATGGAGCCTCCAGCAACTGAACTGACTTGCCCACTTTCTGCACTTTGGTGCGATGGAGATCACAGTCAAGATCCCCTATCACTTTCCTCTTGAGAGACAAAAGCTGGAGTGCTTTAGATAAACCCCCCCTCCAAAGTATGGGCTAGATTTAGTGGCCTAGTGTCTCTAGATGGGGTTGGTAAGAGCATTGAATTCATCCCTTGTGAGGCCTCAGAATGGCATGGGCTGTCTGGAGGCTTAGTAACGTAGTAGTTGGTTTCTCTGGGTAAGCCCACACTTGTAGGTAGACTGAGGTCCACAACTTGAATTGGGTCATTACACCAAGAAGATTCTGAAGAGTGAGGGTGGGCTATGTGGCCCAACACTGCCAAAGGGTTATGGCCTGGGCCTGTTATAGATGGTAAGGAGGAGTGCTGCTGGCTACTGCCGGATGGAGAAGTAGTGGGCTTAGGTCCGCCACGTGGCCTGGCAAGGTGTCACGGGTTGCCTTGCAAGGCTAACTCCGTGACGTTTCGCTCGCGATGGTGTGGCCATTTGAGTGCTCAAGAGTGGCCGTTGGAAGTGCTCCAACGTGGCGTAACATTGGCCCCAAGTAGCCCAAGTCATGTAGGCCACCAATAGCCAACAAAAGACAAAGCCGCAGCCCATATTAGAAGCTAACCAGCGCTGCCAGCAGCAGCAACCAGCGCTGCCAACAACCAGAAATGGCAGCTAACAATGCAGAGTTTTGGCGCTTTGGTTCGGCACTCAAATGAAAGAGTTTTGAGTTGAAATTTTTACTGGAGATAGGTCTTAGGGGAAGTGTTTTCCCGACCAAGTTTTGCGATTTTTCTTAATTTATGGAATTTATGAAAAATCATTATGACTCCTTGGACATGTATGGTGTTTCCTCCTGCCAGATGTTAAATGGCTTAACAAGCTATTATAAGGGGGTATGGTGTGCTACCTACCTGCCTCCCCGCCCAAACTGGGCTTGAAGTGAGCAACCTTGGGGCAACTCAAGGGCGGGCTTTAGGCATCCAGAGGGTGTCTAGAGTCTCCACGTGGGTTTGGGAGCCCCGTGGACGGTGCAATAATGTAAGCACTGCACGTGTCCTCCCGAGGGGAGGTCCTCTACGTTGTTTCCATTATGCCATGCAATATGGTGTCTTTGGGACTCGTTTTGGACCGAATGGGCTATCGAGGCACCACTAAAGGCCTCGTGTGCCAACTCTAGTGCTTGGTTTGGGTTCGACCTTGCACGAGGGGATCCCGTGGCTTAAGCTAAGCGGTTAGAAGGTGACATCGCATATGGGGGCTATCGAATGAAGGCATCAAGCTATGCAATGACTACGACTACATTATGCTACAAGCAAGCTACGGATTGAGACGTCGCCTTACTCTTGCTACACGTTGGTGCAACGCTAAGGTGCGCAATGGCCTTAGGCGGAATCTAGCACACGTGTTGGCATGAGGACTACGCCGTGGGCAAGAGATTGACCCTCGGTGGCTTGTGGGCTTTGCATGATCGAGTGGCCATCCAATATGCACCTATTGAGGCATGCTAGACCCTACGACACTTCGAGATGCTACTAAAGACCCAACATGCAACGTTGGCTTGTCGGCTAAGTTGAGGACTTTTGCTAGCACATTGTTGTGTGGCTAGGCACCTTGATGACATAAACCTAAGTTGGGCGAGCACCTTGCTTGAGGTAAGCTTGGCGCTATGCAGAGACTTATGCCGTGCTTGGTGCACTTGAGGCGTCAGGCCTACTTGTGGTATCCGGGTGAAGACAGAGCTTCCATGTGAAGTTGTTTTGCTTGACAAAGCATTGGGCCCTAATGTTCAAACGGGTGAGATCATCAACACTCGATTTGTCAACGAGCTATGGCGAGCTTAAACTTGGTGGAGTTTAAGCGCCACATGGGCAAAAATTGATCCGCTGTGCCTCTAAAGGAGTCAGCCCGTGGCAGTTGGTATCAGAGCTAGATCACTCATTTGGGGTGAGTTCGATCTAGAGCGGACATGCAGCTATGTTGTGATATCATTCTTCCGTGGACCCCGATCTCGCTGTTTGAAGGAGTATGCATGAAACTCAACCTGGGGGACGTGTATGACATCCGAGACTCTAAACAAGACCGCCGTTGGTTTTCTAGTCATGTTTGAACTGTGGGAGCTGATTGGTGATGTCTTGGGGTATTCGTGCCTATTGTGTTATTTTTTAGCGATGCCTTGAACGCAGCAACCGTTCTTGAGGGTGCGAATTGAGCAGCATTGTGGCATCTAGTGTTTCCTTGCTAACTTGGTGTTTCCCTCTCACTTTGTGGACTTGATGAGCATTTCTACACTGTGGGCACAATGTGGAAGAAGTATGCCACATTTGTGGACGGGTTGCTTCCTAACCAGCATGGTTGGCATGATTGTGTTACTTTGTTGGCTACATGGGGATTTCAACTACAGTTTGGACTTGTGGAATGCTTGTATCAGATTGTGGGCATGTGATCTTCAACTATTGAGCCTTAGAGATGGATTTTCATTGGCAGCCATGCACGTGCTATGGCATTATCACTGGTTCGCTTCAGGGGGCCTATGTTTCGACCGTTCGTGGTGGCATTTGCAACTTGTGCTTGTCAGTGGTTTTCCATCTTCAGACGCATGGTTGTTGACTTCTTAGAGGGTTTGTTCGGAAAATTTTCAGGACAAAATTTGAAGTCTTGACTCCCGTGTGCAGAGGCATCAAGTGTACATGCTTGCTAGAGAGTGGGGTGATGGATGAAATCATCGTTGTTGGAGGACAACCATGTAGCGGGATTGTAAAGTCAAGACATGAGTTGGTGCCAGGATCATCGCACCGTTTTGAGCATATTGTTGAAATGGCTAGTTTCGTGGGTGGCAGGAGCGGTGAGCCTTTGAAAGGCAAAATCTTTGAGCTTGATGAGATAGTTGACTCGGGTGAAGGCAGTGGCCGAGGTACTGGGCAGCATGAGTTAATTCTAGCCAGCAAATACAAGTGAGACAGAGGTCTACACTTTGCCAGAGGGCACGAGTTTGAGTTAAGCCAGAGGGCTTCATTTTGCTAGAGAGCAATAGCCAGAGGGCTTCAGAGTTTGAGTGTGCTAGAGGGCAACAACCAAGAGGGCTTCAAAGTTTGAGTTTGCTCAGAGAAGCTTGAGTTTGCTCGGAGGAGCATTGGCAGAGAGGCCATTTTGAGTTAGCTCAGAGGAGCTTGAGTTTAGAGGAACATCGTCTAGAGGAGTCTGCCTAGAGGAGCATGAGTTAGCTCAGAGGAGCTTGAGTTTGTAGAGGAGTTTGCTCGGAGGAGCATTGGCAGAGGTCATTTGAGAAGAGGGCTTGGCATTTCAAGAGCATTGGCAAGGGGCAGAGTTAGAGACGCTCAGAGGAGCTTTGGCAGAGGCCATTTTCAGAGGGGAGCTTGGCTAAAAGAGTTGGATGTTGAAGGTAGGCCATCAACACAGAGGTGTTGGACTCATCAGAGGAGCCGATACACGCACTGCAGCACCAGCTTTGTGCTACATCAACGAGGACGTTGATGGTTGAAGTGGAGGAGAGTGTCACGGGTTGCCTTGCAAGGCTAACTCCGTGACGTTTCGCTCGTGGTGGTGTGGCCATTTGAGTGCTCAAGAGTGGCCGTTGGAAGTGCCCCAACGTGGCGTAACATTGGCCCCAAGTAGCCCAAGTCATGTAGGCCACCAATAGCCAACAAAAGACAAAGCCGCAGCCCATATTAGAAGCTAACCAGCGCTGCCAGCAGTAGCAACCAGCGCTGCCAGCAACCAGAAATGGCAGCTAACAGTGTAGAGTTTTGGCGCTTTGGTTCGGCATTTAAATGAAGGAGTTTTGAGTTGAAATTTTTACTGGAGATAGGTCTTAGGGGAAGTGTTTTCCCGACCAAGTTTCGTGATTTTTCTTAATTTGTGGAATTTATGAAAAATCATTATGAATCCTCGGACATGTATGATGTTTCCTCCTGCTAGATGGAAAATGGCTTAACAAGCTATTATAAGGGGGTATGGTGTGCTACCTACCTGCCTCCTCGCCCAAACTGGGCTTGAAGTGAGCAACCTTGGGGCAACTCAAGGGCGGGCTTTAGGCATCCAGAGGGGTGTCTAGAGTCTCCACGTGGGTTTGGGAGCCCCGTGGACGGTGCAATAATGTAAGCACTGCGCGTGTCCTCCCGAGGGGAGGTCCTCTACGTTGTTTCCATTATGCCACGTAATATGGTATCTTTGGGACTCGTTTTGGACCGAATGGGCTATCGAGGCACCACTAAAGGCCTCGTGTGCCAACTCTAGTGCATGGTTTGGGTTCGACCTTGCACGAGGGGATCCCGTGGCTTAAGCTAAGCGGTTGGAAGGCGACACCGCATATGGGGGCTATCGAATGAAGGCATCAAGCTATGCAATGACTACGTCCATTGAGGGACTACATTATGCTACAAGCAAGCTACGGATCGAGACGTCGCCTTACTCATGCTATACGTTGGTGCAACGCTAAGGTGCGCAATGGCCTTAGGCGGAATCTAGCACGCGTGTTGGCACGAGGACTACGCCGTGGGCAAGAGATTGACCCTCGGTGGCTTGTTGGCTTTGCATGACCGAGTGGCCATCCAATATGCACCTATTGAGGCATGCTAGACCCTACAACACTTCGAGATGCTACTAAAGACCCAACATGCAACGTTGGCTTGTCGGCTAAGTTGAGGACCTTTGCTAGCACATTGTTGTGTGGCTAGGCACCTTGATGACATAAACCTAAGTTGGGCAAGCACCTTGCTTGAGGTAAGCTTGGCGCTATGAAGCGACTTATGCTGTGCTTGGTGCACTTGAGGCGTCAGGCCTACTTGTGGTAACCGGGTGAAGACGGAGCTTCCATGTGAAGTTGTTTTGCTTGGCAAAGCATTGGGCCCTAATGTTCAAACGGGTGAGATCATCAACACTCGATTTGTCAACGAGCTATGGCAGGCTTAAACTTGGTGGAGTTTGAGCACCACACAAGCAAAAATTGATCCGCTATGCCTCTAAAGGAGTCGACCCATGACATAGGGCTAGGAGGATGTTGATGCTGCTCCTGCGCGGGGGTAGTGCGCATGGGTGTACCCTGTGTACTGGATAACGATCGTGGGGGAACCGGCTCTGACTGAGATGTTGGTCCTTGGTCTGGGTTGTCACGCGCCAGTGTGCTTAAGGGAGTCGGTGTAGCTGTTGTTCGCTGGCCGGAGGTAATAGAAGACAGACTGGCCTCTAATTCATCCACTTTCGGCGACAGTGTTCAATTGGTAGACCAGTGCTTCCTGCACTGCCGGTTCTAAGTGCAGGGCCATAACCGGAAGAAGCTCCCTGTTCTTTGGAGACGAACTTGTAGGTGTGGCTCTCACGACCCAATCTGCCACAATCATAACAGAAATCTAAAAGTTTTTCGTATTTGAATATGAACCAAGAGTCGGAGTGCCCCTGTCCCCATTGCAACCAAAGGCCCCTGGGTAGAGGTTGCTATGTATTAATCCCCACACGGATCCTTAAAGAACTTCGATACAACAATAGCCCCTCCGTGTGGGCTTCAACCCGGACTAACCTACCTATACGATTCCCCAAAATCTCATCATTATGTTTAGTAAGCTTCTGAACGGGGAGGCCATGGACTTGCACCCAGAATTGACACCATTTGAAATTGAGTTCTTCGACTAATTGCCCCGACGAAAGAGGTTGAAGGACTAAAAGCCATCCCATTACCGACCAAGGACTATTGCGAAGGATGCAATGTCTATCCTCCTTTTCACTAAATTGAAATAGAAAAATGTTATCATTCTAAGGGGATATAGTGAGGTCCCCTCGAATCCGCCAAGCTGCTCGAATAATAGTGGTTACTACCCCTTTGTTAAGAGTTTTAGGGGCCAGAATCTTTCCGACCAGACAAAGATGAGAGAGGTTGTCATTTTCCCCACTTCCTTCCTCCAAGACTAAGCCAGAAGATTCAGCCAGAAAAGAAGAGGAGGAGGGTAGCTGGGTAGACGAGGCCATGAAAGAGTAACAGAAAAACTTGTGGGAAGGAGGAATAAGAAGAGCAATCAAAGAAATGAAAGTGTATAACCGAGGTAGAGACAGTGAGACTAGAAAAGAGACTCTAGATAAACCAGAAGAAAGCCCTTAGGCCATGGCTCTCATTTTAGAGAGAGAAGCTCTCATTTTAGAGAGAGTCTACTTGGAGAGAGATTTTTAAGTGAAAAGTGGATGAAATAGTAGCTAATTTACAAAATCCTTCTATTATCATTTTTTTTCCTAAAAAAATTTGTTTGTAAATTACAAAATTCAAACATTAACACTTCAACATGAACATTGTTTTAGTTTTGAATGATATCAAAATTTAAAATTGGATCACTCAGGTCTATTGGAGTAGACCTATAATACATATGAAATATATATATATATATAGAAAGAAAGATGAAATTTCAGTCTTGTAGCATTCGGATAGTGAACTTTCAGTATTTTGAAGTAGTAAAATTTCAAATGCGAGGGCTAAAATTTCAAAATTGATTGCCAACTATCCAAATGTAACTTATTTTGTTGTGATACATTTATTTTTTTAATAAATTCAAAAGTGAGGGCTAAAATGTCGAATTTGGCTCCATGGCTTTGCTTCCATTCGAAATGATCTAATGATAAGAAACTCACTTATTTTATTGTGATCATTTTTCTTATAAATTCATTGTTGAGGGTGTCAATTATGTCTTTTACAATTTTAAGAAATATAGCTTGTAATGTTTTTGATGTTCAAGGAAAAATATTTATCTAGTTATTTTTAAATATCAACAGTGAAATGCTTTTTAACCTTTCTAAAAATAAACGAGTCTTATTAAGAGATTAAAATCTTATCAAGAGATTCAACATATGATGAGCTTCTTATCAGCAACCAACCTTCACTATTAAATGAGTACTCCAATTAAAATTACAGTGAGTATGGTTTGATTTGATTTGATTTAAGACAAAGTTATTAGCCAAACTGTTATTTACAGTTCGTTAAATTTTGAAATGAAACAAAATTATTAAAACAGATAATTATTTTGTATGTTCTATAAGTGCGACTTTATAGACAGGAGAACGGGTAATTTGATCATTTTGCATAAACATGTCTATATGAGTAGAGTAATTTAGCGAACCTTAAATGGAAGAAATTTAAAATTGGATTTATGGACCGAGTGTCCTATTTTATTTACTTTTCTCTTCAATTTTTATTTCTCTTTTCATTTTTTTAAATTTAAACTTATAATTCAAATATAATTTAGAAAAGAAAGCCAGGCTTTTGTATCAGACAGAACAAATCTTGTTTTTCTAATAGGAAGCATCTACTATGAACCCTGTAAAGAATCAATATTTGGTATTTACATCTCCATAAGCGTAAGGCCAGTGAGGCTATTATTGTCTTAGGCCTCTCAATGGGAAATATCACACTTCTTTGTAATATATATATAAATCTTAAGGATGGTCAATTTTTCGGTCTCATTCTGCCTTGCGTCTCTCGACTCAGTTCGCACGAGTTTCTTTTTGCCTCAATGAAGAAGTGCTGTTGGGATAGATTTTGCTTTCTCTTTTCCCGCTCCATTTATTTATTTTGATCGGCAAAAGAAAATCTTTATTGATGGGAACATACAAAGTATGAAAGAGTATATCAATAAAAAGGAGCTTGGAGCTAGCAAAAGCTCCAAGCTCCAGTTGGTGAGAGACCAACAAGTAACAAAGAAAGAACAAACATAATAACAAAATGGCTTCCACATGAACCTCCAGCAGCAGACTACCAACAAATAACCACCAGATTGTAGATAACTAACAAATTAGATCAGGTTCTTAGCCACTAACAACATACTACTAACAGCAGAATCAATCAACCAGCAAAAACAATCAAAAGAGCAGTAGAGCAATCAGCAAGCTACCAACAGCAAAATCAATCACTAACAGAGCAAGACAGCAAAATCAATCAACCAGCAAAACAACAGAATCAATCAACCAGCAAAATCACTAAAAGATTGCAGAGCAGGTTAAGACAGAAAACAACACAGAGAATGCAGTAGCTGATGCTCAACAACTAATGCTCTACAACACAGAGATAGAATTCTTCTAAACTCATTAGCAGAGCCTGATTTGTCTCCAATTGAGAACCACGTCCTCGACTGAGAAGGGGTAGTCATTGAGAAAAGCTTTGAGCCAAAGAGCTAATCGGATCTTAATAGGTTCCCACAAGTCTACAGAATTAGGATGAGCATCTCTAAAAACACACTCATTCCTATGCTTCCAAAGAGACCAGAGAAATATTAGTGGAATTGCACCCCAAAATTTCCTAAGTGGGCGCTTAAATTTACCACCCTTCCACCAATTAAACAGGGTTGCCACAGATTGTGGGATACGCCAACAGAGACCTTAGTCATGTAACACAAATGAACAAATGGTCCAAGAGAAATGGCAATGAAGCAAAACATGAGTAGCAGATTCAGGAGCCATTTTGCAGAAAGGACATAAGGGAGAAACATTGCTGCCAAGAAAACCAATATTGAGTAGAAACACAGCTGTTTTGATTTTATTTTCCATGCTAACTATCCAAAAAAATGAACTTTGGAATGTAAAATATTGCTCAAAACGAACTTGCTAATGATGAGATGAGGCCCAATGAGAGAATTGCAAAGAGAATATAAAGAAGACACGGAGAAAACACTAGAACCTAGGGCTGCAGAGGACCACACCAAGCTGTCAACATTGTTAAGGCTCAAGGGGGAAGCAGTGGATAATGTTATAATCAACCTAGCTTTAGCAGCCACTTCCCAAGCATACAGGACTCTTTTATAGGGAAAGTTCCAGATTGTAGTGCTGGTTTTCCTAGCATAAAATTGTTGAAGAGATCCATTCTTATTTGTAGACAGGTTGAAGAGAGAGAGGAACTTATCCCTGAGATAGGCAGATCCACACCATTTATCATGCCAAAATCTTATACGATTACCGTCTCCAACCTTGATTTGGCAGTTTTCCAAAAAGAAATGAAACACATTCGAACTATGAACCCCTATAAAGGTAATGTCCTTCCATACCCTAGAGTGCTTGTAGAAGGATTGCACAAGAGGACGCCAACACTCTACCTCAATTTTATACTTGCTGCAATAACTTTTCCCCATAATGCTAAAATTTGATTTACAAATTTCCACCACCATTTAAGAAGCAAGCATGCATTAACATCCCTAATCCTTCTGATGCCCAAGCCCCCTTGGGCAATACTCTTTGTAATCTCAACCCATTTTACCAAATGAACTTTTCTTTTTAGACCATTACCACCCAACAAGAAAGTAACCTCAATCTTTTCAATTTCATGAGCCATACCTTCAGGCATCTTGAAGAGGGAAAGATAGTACACAGGGAGACTCGAGAGAGCAGACTTGATCAAGGTTAACCTCCCTGCAAAGAACAGTATTTTCCTCTTCCAGCCTGATAGTCTAGATCTAATATTATCAAGCACAGGCTTCTAGGTTGATTCTCTACTTGGGTTGGCTCTTAAAGGCAGCCCCAAAAATTTCAGTGGCAAGCTTTCACCTTACAGTTCAAAAGCTTTGCAAAGGCATGTAGAGACACATCATTCACACCTACACCACATATAACGCTCTTGTGATAATTGATTTTGAGCCCAGAAAGAACTTCAAAGCATCGAAGGAGTCTTTTGACAATCACCACCTGGTCCATATCAGCCTCACAGAAGAGGATTAAGTCATTAGCTAATTGAAGGTGAGATAAAAAAACCTCATTAACCCTAATCGAAAAAACATGAAGGATGATAAGAGTTAGTGCTCTATTCAGAAGAATATTAAGCCCCTTAGTCACTTTATTGAAAAGGAAGGGTGACAATTGGTCACCTTGTTGGAGTCCTTTTTGCGGTAAGAACTCATTAGTTGGTGAACCATTGACGAGGATGGAAATTCTGGATGTAGACATGCAGGCTTTTATCCAAGAGACCCATTTAGCCAAAATCCAAAGCTAGACATCAAAGAGAACAAGAACTCCTAGTTTACTGAATCAAAAGCTTTCTCGAAATCCAGCTTGATAATCAACCCTTGTTGCTTAGCCTTCTTCCATCCATCGGCTACTTCATTAGCAATAACACTCCATCTAGGATGTTCCTTCCCCCTATAAAAACAGTCTGAGTGTCACCAATAATGGAGGGCATCACAGACTTCAATTTGTGTGTTAGAACTTTTGCTAAAATCTTGTATATAGAACCCACCAAGCTAATGGGTCTGTAGTCAGACAAATTAATAGGATTAGAAGTCTTGGGGATAAGTGTAATGAAAGAGTTGTTGATTCCATAGGTAAGACTGCTGTGATTGTGAAAATCTTAGAAGAATTGCATGATCTCCTGTTTCATTATTCTCCAAAACTTTTGATAGCATAGAAGGTTAAACCCATATGGGCCGGGAGCCTTGTTGCTATTACTCTCTTTAATGGCAGCCCATACCTCTGCTTCAGTGAAATCTGATACAAGATGGTGGGAGATAGTGCCCTCAATTAATTTGAATTCCCCTCCCAACACAGGCCTATTAACCCAACTTTCCTTGAAGCGTTTCTTGAAATGAATGAAGACCTCATGTTTAACTCTACTAGGTTTCTCCAAGGACACACCATTTACTGAGATGGAATTTATCATGTTCCTATTATGTTTGGTACTTGCAACAACATGAAAGAATCTAGTATTTTTGTCACCATACAGAGACCAGTTCATTCTTGATTATTGATGCCATAACCATTCCACCATTCTATAGAGTTTCCACACTTCACATCTTACTTCTCTTCTTCAAGCCATTTCTGATTGAAGCAGTACTCTTTCCTCTGCAATTCTGTCTAAGGCATGCAATTCCTCCTCTGTAGCCTCGAGTTTAGTGGTAATATTACTAAACACTTCAGTATTCCATATCTTTAATTCAACCTTAAGGTGCTTGGGTTTTTGCTGGATTATGAAGCCTGCCCAACCAGTAACAATAGTGTTCTCCTAGCAAGAAATGAAAAGATGAGAAAAATTAGGATGCAAGGTCCAAGCGTTAGTAAACCTGAAGGGCTTAGGGCCCCAATCTCTTTCATCTTCCATCATCAAAAGAGGGCAATGATGTGATATTAACCTAGGCAGGCCCCAAAGCTTCATTTTGGAGTGGATTAACCATTCTGGGCTGAGCATGATTATGTCAATTCTACTCCATTTTTGGGCCTCCTGAGAGTTACACCAAGTGTATGATCGTCCAAGAAGGGGCAGGTCACTCAATTTGCATTTGTCTATAAACTCATTAAGATGGTGCATTCCCCTATCTCTTCTACACATCCAACTCTCTCTTCCACGTGCCTTATTTCATTAAGATCACCACCTAAGCACCAAGGGCTAGGGAAGGAGTCTTTGAGCTTAATTATGGAATTCCAAAGAGTGGATCGGCTACTGACATCATTAGGTGCATACACATTTAGAAGAACACAATCAAAAGAATTGTAGAGTGTACCTGAGAGAAGAATAAACCTCCTGTTGCAGCAACTCCCAGATAGTTGGAAAACATCCTGATCGCAAATGCAAAGGAGCCCTCCTGCAGTGTCAACAGGGTCCACAGACATAAACTTCATTTTCCTATTTCCTCAAAGCCCACGAGCAACAAAATCTAAAACCACTACTTTCTTAGTTTCTTGAAAGAAAGCAACATCAATATGTCTATCTCTCAAAAGACGTTTGATTCAGCCCCTCTTTTCGGGCTTACCAATGCCTCTGACATTCCAAGAGAGTAGCTTCCTAGAGACCAATTGATACACTGTGAGGCCCCCAGTCATTGCTATCACAACTTTCTCGAGCCCACTCCACTGATTCTCTCTTTATCATTTAGCTCAAGATCGATAATCTTGTCCAGCACAACAACTTCTTTGCCCTTAAAATTAATACCTAGTTGCTCCCCCAAGTTAATGGTTGCTTTAGCTTCTTTGAGGATGAGGCTATTTGAGCTTGAGTCTCCCTCGGACAGATTTGATTGAGCAAAAGCAACGACAACAAGTCTGAAGATAACAGACCCGGATGTATGTTTACTAATGGTTGCGGCTTTCTGACCGTAAAGCCTAGCAAAACGGGAGAAGCCCTCCACATGAGCCTTCTTCTTCCCAGATTTCTTAGCCTTCCGAAGGGGATTAAGGGTGAAGGAAGATGATCCATCAAGGCTTTGATCCTAAAGCCCCTGAATGCCCAATCTAGATGGGCCAGCATTAACATGTGGCCTAAGGACAGAGCTTTACTGCTGCTAGGCCTAGTAACAGGGGGTTCAGGTGACTTAAAAATAGTAAGGCCTTGTATTTGTTGCATACCATGTGGTTAGGCTAAATCCACCTCAAGAGTAATGCCAGGTCCAAGATCTTCTTTTGCTCCACTAAGACTTTTGATAAAACCAGAAGATAAAACTTCCTTAGCACTCCTCAGTAGGACAACAAAGCTTTTTGGATAGGGTGTTCGCTCCTCCATCATTGTTACTTTCACTCTTACTACACTAGCATGGCTGAGCCTCCCATCACACAAAGTCTTCTTAACTGCTGTGTCCATCAACTCTCCACTATAGCACTAATTAAGTCCTTTCCTATGCATTACCTCATTGGAACCAGCAACCGTCGCACCAGCTACTTTCACACCTAGTTACCTATCACAACAGGTCTCCTCAGCCACTGTGGCCTCCTTCTCACCACTGTTGCACTATGTGAGCCCGCCATCACCTAAGTGATCATACCCATGTGCCACTGCAGCATCATCAACCTTCTCTATGCTGTACTTTTCTGGAAAATTAATGGCTTTCACCCTACAGAAGCCTACAATGGAGTTGCAGTCACCGTGCTCAGTGTGTGAGCTGCTAAAAGACTTAACTGGGTTGTCAAAATGGTCCTCATACACAAGGATAGGGTGGAGTATGCCCTTGCACTCCAAGTTTATTGTTGAAGAGATGAACTCCATGCAAGATGTAACCACTTTGATTTTGGTGTAGGAGAAGGACTTAGGTTGACTGATATCACCCTCCAAGCTAAGAATTGACCCCCACAAGCTTCCAATGTTGTTTAGTGTATTCCTATTCCAGAGGTTAAGGGGTATGCCATAACACCTTAACCACACTCATCTCTCTTGTTGAATTTGGGGTCCTGGCTGCCATTCTAACACCTTAACAAACTGACTCCAGTCTTTAAATCATTCCTTAATATTGTGGATGTTTGATTGCACCTCCACATGGGATTTAAAAGTCACAACTACATCACGACCTCCCCCCTTTCTGACTACAGCTTGCGGTGGCCCATTCTCCTTTAGGGCCTTTTTGATGATGTTAGCAGAATAATCCATATTAAGTCTGATTATAACAACGTCATAGAGCCACCCATGGCCATCTTCATTTACTTCGATAGTCGTGCTAGCTTTTCCAGTGATTTTTCCCCCTTTTAGTACCTCTGCGAACGATCTGGGGCCAACAAATAGTATTTGATCCCTGCTTATTGCTGTTTCAAATGCACCTCTATAGTTCTGGGCTTGCCTCCTAGTTTGCACATCCCTGTTACTCCTGCCATAAGAAACCATGTTGACTGCGAGAATCTTATCATCCACCAAAAGACCATTTGCTTTTTGAATAGCAATATCTGATGCTACAGGACAGTCGAATCTCACAAAACCAAATCTTGAGTTGGACACTCTTCTTCTTTTGAAGGGGACAAAGACGTCTTTAACTATGCCAAACTTGGTGAATAGCTTGAATAGGGATTTAGAATCCATTGAACTTGGAAGGTTGTCCGCAAATACTGTGCATAGGCCCTGCTTTACTTCTTTGCCCCGAGCTCCACCTCCTCGCCGCTGCTTCACAACAGGAATCCAACCTCCACTACACTTAAATTCAATATAATAAAATTAAAATTCAAAATATTACACTTAAATTGTATTTGGATCATCAATTTGAATAGAGATTTAGAGAGCGAAATTTTTTTTTTGAAAAGTTGAGTAAATGTGAAATATAAATTTTTTCTAGAGAATTTTTTTAAGGTACCTGATATTAAGGTTTTATAAGATAAAGAACATACAATATGTTCATAGTAGTTAAGATCCCTCAAATTTCTAGAGAAAAAATTCAACTCAGAAAAATTTTGCCCGACTCAAAGAAATTTCTTTTATTTCACATAGAAATTTTAAAATTTCTCTACGTCGATGCCGAAATTTCTCTGAATTGGGCAATATTTCCCTAAGTCAAATTTCCTTTGTAAAAATGTTGTGGGACCATAGTTAATTAAAATAAATAAATAAAAATCTTAGATCTCTCCTACTACACAAAGTTGGAGAGGGACGTTTCATTAATTTTTCCTTTTTGTTTTTGTTTTTGTTTTTTGTCTTCTCAATTTCTTTTCTCTTTTTAAATCACTCTCCAAATCAATGATCTAAACACAATGTTAGTGCTCATTTTCACTTATTTATTTATTATCGTAAATTTTTTAACTTGCATTAATTATAAATCACTATCCATAATATACTATATTAGTTATACTTTTTTTATTAGTATTATAAAAATATTAATTAACAAATTTTAAAATAATTATGTATTTCTTACATCATGCTTCTATAAATAATGTACAAGTATTTCAAAATTTTAACTAGTGTTCTGAAAACACTGTTAACAAAATTCATATATTTTTAATGTTTGTCTTGTAAACCTCAAATATTTTTACTACTATAATTATCTTTTTATTTTCTATTTAATGTTAAAAAATTAAAATCACTCATGATAATAGTTTAAAAAATATTTTATTAATCGTAAAAGTTTTCTGAAACATGATGCTTTTTTTTTAAAATTTTTTTTAATCATTTTGATAATTAATTTATTTTATAAGTTAAAAGATTTTTAAAAATTTATACAAATAAGAGAAAAGACAAACCAATTGACATACGAAATAATATCTAAACTAGATTGCTTTTGCTTACAAATATTATTATCAATAATTTTGCAAAAAAAAAAAAAAATCAAATTTAAAATTATTGAAATCTTACTTAAAAGTTGTTTTCAGTTTAAGGTCAATAGGATTTTATAAGATGAATGATATGCAACATTTTCGTAATAGTTGGGATTTCTCAACATTTTCACAAATAGAAATTTCCAGGTATTCACAAAGAAATTTCTTTTTTCATAGAGAAATTATTTCAATTCTTCAAAGAGAAATTTCACAGAAAAATTTTAGCTCGTCATGAATAAATATTAAGTAGATTTATCTATTTTATTAATTAAAAAGATATGTCAAAAAAACTTAAGGACAAGCTTAATTAGTAATTTTGCCTAAAAAAAAGCAAGAAAAATTAATTATAGACAAAAATAAAATATTAAAAATTATAATTACTATTTAAACATCAAAATGCCTCATTTAAAATTTTTCCTTTGGGTCTGAAAAAGTTTGGGTTGCAAATTGAATTATGTACATGATGAATTTATAAAGTCGGTTGAAGATACTTATTTTTACATTGTGTTTGAATTGTAAATTTGTAAAGAAAAAGAGAAATGGAGAAAAAAATAATCTACATTTTCTTCACAAATAAATAAAAGAAACCCATTTGGTTCTTTTACTGTTTTCAAATTTTTTCTCAAATTTATAATGCAAACACAATTTTAAAGATGTTTTTTCACATATAAAGGACAAACTCGTAAAGCCAATTGATGCTATATGTCATAATGAATAATACTTTCAAGTGAAAACTACATCTTCAAGGCCTTGGAGTTGCTTGCATACCATTATTTTTTTTTTATTATCAGTAAAGAATATCTTTATTGATGAAGAAGCCATACATTACATATGAGATTGCATCAATGAGAATGAGAAAGAAAAAAGGAAAAGAAAGGAAACCAAGCATAGTGTTGGTGAGAAACCAACACTAGCTCACAAGACCACTAACACTTGATGCCACCACCCAAAAACTAGCTAACAAAAGCTAATAACCCACTGAATGCTCTGATTATGCTTACTTGTTGCCATCCAACATACTTCTTAGACCAAACCCTCCTATTTGAATCTCTCTTTGTCCTTTAGCTCTAGCCCAGTAATCTTGTCCAGTACATCATCTTCTTTCCTATTGAAGTTGAAACGAAAATCAGAGGATCTCATAGTTAAAAACCATGATCTAACTTGACAATCATGCAATTATTTTTATTGTCACATATGAAGTCATTGTAGACGTGGGTTTGATTTGGAAAACCCATCTAAGATATGATCATAAATTTATTGAAAGGTACTTAATTATATTCATATAAATAAATGCATACACAAATCCATTTCTATAAATTCTTGTAAATTTTTGCAATCATTCTTGAGAGTTCCTATTGGCATACCTTTTTCCAAGATTCCAGAATTCCATTCTCATATATTCTGTAAAAATGCATACTATATGAGATACCAGAAGCATAAAAGAGAGTGCAAATAATAATGCTTGCCTATGTCTAATCTTGTATCCAAAACTAGCTACATGCGCATATTTCAAATAGGGTGACGTATCTGTATCGTATTTATATAAGGTATTCCTTGGATACTCTTAGATACGTATTAGATACTTTTTAATTAACTTTTCATTAATTTTGGAGTATCGGAAACTCCAAGTCACGTATTATTTGTTTTACGAAATTAGAATTGTAATATTTCTTACATAGTATTATAATGTAATATAATTGTACGGATAAATATAAAAATATATTTTTAATATTTTGTTTAGTTTTTTGATAAGAAGAACATAGTGAGTTAAATAATACAATTTGTCAAATTGATGTATTCTAATTATTTCATATCCACTGTAACTACAAAGAAAGTAAGGATTAACAAGAGGATATAACAATAGTAAAATGAAATATCAATAAATAAATAAGCAAGTAAACTTGAATACAATATTTTTTGCTAGTGCCAAAGGGAAATGCACAAGAACAAGTTGTGGATTGATCTATTATTGTAATATAAACATATTAGACTTCATATTAATATAAAATATTTGCAATACTTTTTAAAAATTTAAAAGGTAAATAAGCTATTAGCTTAAATTAATACCTAATTCTTAAATGTTAGTATTTTCATTATAAAATTGCATTGTAATTTCTCAACATTCTTTAGTTTGTGTGTAACTCACTATCAATCATTTTAAAAAATATATTTTTCGTAATTGTATCCTAACCGTACAATGTACATGTATCCTAATTTTTTAGATTTTGTCATGTTACCCTATCTGTATCTGACCGTCCTCAAGACTTGAATGTTTTTACAAGTACATCCAGTGACAAGTTTGATTGCTCATTGAGCGCTCGAACTCCGCGGCGGAACGTCACAGGTTTGAGTTTTTCAAACCCTGCATCAATTCTATCTCATTTTTGGACCACGTTTTGGTCCTTCCAACATGTTATTCTTGATGCACTGCCGGCCATGAATTTTGGCCTACCGACTATTGATGTGCCCTGCCGGACATCAATGAGCCCCTACCGGCCATCACTGATGGCCGACCAGCCACCAGTGTATCAGTAGATATTTTTTGATATTTTGTGCTAGCTATTTGCATAGGTTGAGCCATCTGCTTGCACGTGTATGGCTGGATCTCTTTGAGAGGATTTTGTATCTTCTATATATAGAAGCCTTCCTCTTGCATGCTTAAGGTTGGAAATTTTGAAGACAAAATTTTTTTTCCTCTCTCTCTCTCTCTCTCTCTGTAGAATCCTCTCTCTAAATATTTTGCCTTAAAGCCTAAATTCTCTACACTTTTGCTTGTGAGCTCTTGATCAAACTTGATCACCATTGTGTTGAGGTTGCTTGAGGTCCTATTTAAGCTCTAGAAGAGGATATTAGCTTGGTTTGACTTGCCTTTGTAGCCTAAATTGTGTAGACACCCCATTTTTGACCGACCTTAAGACTTAGACGTCACTGATTGAGCGTTCGGTGATGTTGCATGTTGTGCTCGTTCTGAGGTTTCAGAGTCTCGGCTGCGAGCCTTGCCTCCGGACTTCGGGGTTTTTTTTTTTATGCCTTGCCTCGGTTTGCGAACCAGGTCCTGTTTTCTCTGTTTTCTCTTCCCGAAGGGAGGGAGTAGTTTCGTAGATCATCTCTCAGTGGCCGTAGGCTACGTTTCGTGGTTGTAGTCCATTTTTCCCGTTTGGAGCCCGGTTTCTGATTTTTCGGAGTCGACGGCCGTGTGCCTCATTTCGGGACAGCCTAACCACCTCCGTTTGCTCCGATTTTTAGCACACACCTTATTTCCTCCCTTTCGAGGAACACTGTGGCCCGAGAGACCAACTCCGTGGTCGAATGGCACCTCCGGTTCTTAACAGCCCATTTTCGGGGCCTCAAGCCGCGCGTTTCGGTGCCCGAACCTCCGTTTTGCATCCGTTTTGGTTCATTTTTAGTGGAGACCTTATTTTCATTGTTAGAAAGCTTGTAGGAGGGTGGGAAGCCAGCAAGTTTTTTGAAAAGCCATTTTTATTTCTTCATCGCTCTCCGTCGCCCGTTTTCCTCACTAGAAAGCTAATGTTGACCATTCCTGGGCCACTTTCTTTAGCCCTAAACCCCATATTTGTGTTGTACACACCTGGGAGGCCACCAATATGAATAGGCTGGCCAGTAATTGTCTGTGACCCTTTTGAATCCCTCTAAAAATTGGCTTTTCTCTCTCCTGGTTCACATTTTCTGGGTTTTTACCACATAGTTGTGTTGTGCACACATGGGAGGCCACCTTTTTGGGGTGGCCGACCAGCAATCTTCATTGATCCTTTTGACCCCTGGCCGGCCGGCCATGGGGGGTGGTCGGTCGGCCACCAGAACCTTTTGAACCTGGCCGGCCTTGATCCTCTCTCCAAGTGTGTTCCAGTTGTGCAATTTGTTTTCCCCCAGATTTTGTATCCGGGGGGTTGCCTTTTGGGGGGAAAATTTGAATTTGATTTTCCCCCCTTTCCTTGCCTCTCTCCCTCTATAAAACTAGCACCCTAGCTCCATTTTGAAGGGTTGACAAAACCAGCTGGGGCATTGATACATACACTCCCTATCTCTCTCATTCAACCCTCAAAACCCTAAGGTTCTTGCACCCTTTACACTACACCTCCAAGCCTACAACCTCCATACTCCATTCCAGCAACTTGAGGCTGTTTTTCAGAGCTTAGGAACACCATTTCTCGGACCAAAAGCTGCTGGAAGTTTGGACTACAAGGGTGAGCCTCATTTCTCTCTCTTTTTGCTCTATTTTGCATGCAATCTTAGCATTTGTTGCTTACATTTTTGGGCTCCGACTTGAACTGTAAATAGTCATATTTTGACCTCCTTTTCATGTTTGATCAAGGACCTCTTGCTGTTTGAGTTCTCCTACTGCCACTTGCCTCTTTATATCTCTTTTAGGCCTATTTTTGCGTGGTATTTTAGTCTTATTTGTGAGCTATTTTAGACTTTTTCATAAACTATGAAATGTCTTGTTTTGAGCCCCTATTCAACTTTGTTGAAGGGCTCTCCTCTTCTTGAGGTCAGCTACTGCCACTTGTTTCTTTATCCCTCTTTTAGGCCTTTTTCTTGCATGCTGATTTAGCCTCACTTTTGTTCATTTTAGAGACTTGATGTAAACTGTAAAGTGCTTCATTTTGAGCCCTTCTTCAACTTTGTTGAAGGGCTCATCACTGTTTGGGGCCAGCTGCTGTCTCTTGTCTCTATTCTATCTTTTAGGGCCATTTTTGCATGATAGATTAGCCCTATTTATGTTCATTTTTGAGACTTGTTATAAACTGGAAAACGGCTTGTTTTGACATCATCTTCATGTTTTATTAAGGGCATTATTTTATTTGAGGTCACGTGCTTCCTTGTATGCTTGATTGTCCCTTGTTTTGAGCCTTACACCTAAGCCCCAATTGCATGCTTTGTTGGGCCTTCTAACCACTGAAATCCAGTGGATTTTCAGTGATTGGAACACTGTTTTGAGAGCCAAGATTAGAGGGGGGGGGGTGACCCCCTCTCTTTCTCTTGTTTGGTGGCCTTTTTGGCCTTCCAAAGAGACCCTACCTTGCATGCTTCGAAGTCACTTTCCATGGTCAATTTGGTGAGTTTTAGGACTACCATATTTGATTTTCATAGTTTTTTATGCCATGCTAAATGTCTACCTTGCATGTGCTTAATTACTCCTTGCATGGCCCTCCAAAGTAACTCATTATTTTTGCATACCATGGTTGCATATCAGTGGTTATTTGGGCCTATTTTCACATGATTTATTCACTGATTTTTTCTGGTTTGGTGAGATTACATTTGCTTCATATACTTGCCATGTAAACCATGATTGCCAGTCATGATTGCATGCTAGCATCTTTTGGCCATGCTAGCATCTTTTGGCCATGCTTTGAACTGGAAATGTTCATGTTTTGTGACTACCTTGGCTCTGTCTTCATGCTTCATGATCAAATAATGCATGCTTTGTATAGCTATAAGTCATTCCATGTGCCTAGTTTCGAGTTTCTGGTTTATCTCATGCATCGGGTGCCATTTTTCCATGTTTCGGGGCTGTTTAGCATCATATTTCAGTGCTGGAATTTGTGAGTTTGCATGCTATCTTCCATCCCTTGCCATGCCTTGTTAGAGTTACATGTTATGCCTTAGGTTTGGTCCTCGGTTTGCGTGCATGCGTGCACACATTTCGAGAGTCTCATTTTCACCTAATGGCTACTGATGTGAGTGTGGCTGAGGTCCACTCATGTTAGTATAAGTCCATTATGCATTGTGTATGCCATTTCATTTCATAGCATTGCGTATGCAAGGTTGTATGTTAGAGCATTGTGTATGCCTCGTTACATCGTGCATTATGTGTGCCATTTCATAGGATTGCGTATGCTAGGTTGCATGTTAGGATTGCATTCATGCATGTCATGCATATTGCATTGTACTTGGGATAGGAGTTAGCCCAAGTATGGGAAACGAGGGACGTTTCGTACTCCGAGTGACGGAACGTGTCTCAATTCCCGGTCGTCGACACTTCGGATTATCCATGATGGAGTCTAGGCCTTGTTGTGTCCATATGTGCATTCATTTCATATTGAGTCATGCAATTTGACTTCTCGGCCATCATGCATCGAGATGCGTGATTGGTGGCACGAGGATCGAGGACTACAGTCCCTGAAGAGTAGTCATGCATACATATGTGAAAATACTTTGCCATGCCCCTTTGTTGCTCTCTGTTGCAGCAAATAAGAAATCAGCAACCTTCCGGAGCCTGGCACGCATCGCAAGAATAATTGCAAATAGAGGCAAACCGGGGCATCGCAAGGGATTCTCCGCACAAGGCAACCCGAGCATACATCATTCATCATTTGGAACAGAGTTGAGGCGGTCCATGGATTTGCGTGCCAATTTACTGCTTTCCTAGATTAATTTGTTAATTAATTAGGATTCTATATTTATTCGGGACTGTATTATTTATTCATTTGGGACTGTATTATTAATTCGGACCCTCTGCGCGAGGGCAATGTTGTAATAAGTGTGCGTGTGTGTGATGTATGTCTTCCAACCCCACACCTTTCTCCCTTTTATTTATCAGCTTATGATAGTCAGATTAGGGCATGTTTCAATTAGCATACAGTATGATAGCATGTTTGCATTCATTCATCTGTCTTGCATGCACCGGGCTCGGCACATCATACTAACTGCATTTGTATCTTAATTCCAAGTTGAATACATGTTAGTTGTAGCATTTCACATGCCATCTTTAGAATAGCCGAGCCTATCTTTTCTTAATTGGAACAATTCATCAACTGTTAGTTTTAAGCCCACTAGATAGTGGCAAAACCATCTTTTTCTAAGCCCACCCGAGGGTGGCAAATCCACGTCTTAGCCTACTTGCGGGTAGCACCATCAAACCATTTTCAAATAAATAAAAATGAAATGTTTTGTTCCAATTCAGACGATTCAGTCTATACTTGTGTGTTGTGCGCATCACATAGTAAATCTAGGGTAATAACCGGAATAAGAACGCATAAAGTTTTCAAAACTAGATATCATGGTTAGTAGAGGCTGATCTTTGATCGGGCGAGCGGGGGTGCTCACGAAGTGACCTTCCCCAATCGTACCCAAGTTCCCGAGCCGAGGCAACTTTGGTGATGACGGACACGTGGCCTTAGGCAACGAGTCAGGGTTTCCTAAATTTCCCCAAAATAAAACATTTAGGTGGCGACTCTGTATCTGGCAAAGCAGTCCATGTTTGGCACTTCTTTCAAAATCTGTTTTCTCAAAACGATTTGTCGGATTTGGACTATTTGCTTCAGATTTAAAACCGTGACAATTTGAGAGTCCGAACTTGTAGTGAGCCCAAATGAACAGAACGGGAACTCATCCTCCTGGGACGTTCGGGGTCATCTATAGTTTCTGGCGACTCTGCTGGGGAATTTGAGAACTTGACTCGAACTCATGATATCTTGTTTTGATTACACTTATGTGTTTCTTTGCATTGCATTTGCATTGGTGCGCCTAGGACACCGTGTTTGCCATCTGCCATTCCTGAACGGTTTGTCGAAGGCTTGACTTTGTCAAAGCATGCCATAAGGCTGACCGGTTGTGGGCTTTGACAGTATGGGAACACAAACCCCAGTTTTACCGGGGCACCCTTTTCGACCATTCGACCTAGTACATATCGAAATCCATAGTGACTATTCCAAACTAGGACAGGTTGCTTACCCGATGTTAGGTTGTTTGAAAACTACTGCATGCATAGTGAAACCCTAGCTCCTGACAAAAAGAGGACAGGGATACCCTACCCCTCCATAGGGGTGTTTTGGCTCTCTTTGTTTGCTATGTGCTTTTAGAGTGTATTTCTACAGGGAATGTGCATAACATTTTGCAAGTCTGAGTAACAGGCCTGCGGGCATCACTATTAGTATTTGGGGAATCAGTTTTACCTGAGGGTATCAGTTTACAGGCAGAATTTTGGGGTAGGATTCTGTACGGGGGGCACAGTCATTCAGCTTTGCTCATATCTGTTCAGGTGAAATCAAGCTGAGATGCTGCATGTTTTCTCTTTTGCTAGGGGTAGTCTTGGAACCATAGCTTCAGAAGGCTCCGATATCCCCCGAGGCTCATCGGATTTGTGCTGATAGACTTTGTCAGGTCAGAGATTCAGTTCAAGGGAAATCAGTATTCCTTCGCCAGAGACAGGGTAAAAGGGCCAGTTAGGCACAGATCGCCGGTTCAGCGGTTACCAGATCAGTGGCCCTTATCCACCCCACCAGTGAATAGTCAGTCTGAGGCCACGGTTATTATCACAGAGATAGATATACCAGTCAGTCAACCAGAATAGCAGAACATGGCAGAGATGGAGGAAATGATGCGTCAACTCCAAGAAAGTATGAAACTCATGCAGCAAGACGCTGCCCGGCAGACGGAATTTGCTAAGCAACAGGCTGTGGTCATAGCCCAACAGGAAGAGACAATTGCCAGGTTAGAGCAGCAAACTGGAGTATCTACTTCACACCAGGCTCTTCCCGCACCAAGAGTTCCAACACTCGGGGAGACAACTAATGTCCAGGAAGATACGGACATTCCGACAGGGCCAGCTCCGCCCCTGGTTCTACCTCAGCTATCTAAAACACCCACCAACCTACCAGACCTCCCTTTTAATGTTAAGACGGACCCATAACATTGAAAGTGAGCAAGCTTGAGAAATTATTCAAGAAGTCTCTGGGGGCCCACTCCATTCCTAATATTGAAGATGGGTATACCGACTCAGCCGTGACGCTGCCAGATCGATTTAAGATGCCACAAATTGATCGTTTTGACGGATCTGGGGATCCCATGGTGAATCTACGTTTGTTCTCAGACATACTAAGGCCGATGGGCCTCACCAGATTACAGAAGCTATCATTGTTTGGCCGGACCCTGTCTGGGATAGCCGCAATCTGGTATGCAAAATTGGAGAATTCTGTGAAACAGAATTGAGAAGAGATGGCTGAGGCCTTCAGTGATCAATACTCCTATAACGCACAGATTGAGGTCACAACTCGTGATCTTGAAGTCACTCGCCAAGAGTCAAAGGAGAGCTTCTCAGAATTCGTGGCCCACTGGAGGGCCAAGGCCTCAATGATGACCATAAGGCCAACGGATAAGGATCAAATATGGATGGTTATGCGTAACCTCCAGCCCAAACTAATGCAGAAAATGATCGTGCTCCCCTTTCCTACCTTTTCAGATTTGTATGAGATGGGAGTACAGATCGAGGACGCTATGAAGCAAGGCCTCATTGACTAGGAGAAGGAGCTGCCTAGGAGGGCGTTTTCCCGCAATTCAAGTGCAACCACCAGCGGTGATACAGCTGCTAAGACTTCAGAGGTGGGCATGGTCACCACCACCACACCAAGAGCAGCCACCCCCTTTGTTGATGCATCCACTTCAAACCCCCAAACTTCGGACTATCTACGCCGAGGCAAGAGGGTTTTCACCCCACTCTTTATGCCTTTGTCTAAAGCTTTAGGGGTCCTACTCAGGAAAGGACATCTGAAACCGTTAGAACAATAGCCTCTACCCGATCCTCTCCCTGCAAAGCATGACCCGACTAAGTACTGTGCTTTTCATCAACAAACCGGTCATGACACCGACAGTTGCGTCCGTCTCCGCCACGAGATACAAAATCTGATTGACAATGGGGTCATTGTCGCACCAAGCTCTGCAAAGTCTATCAGCATTTGATCAGTGAACTTGTGGGGGATAATGTGACTTTGGGATCAGGAGATGAACCATCTGCGGGCGGCACTCAGTTTACTTCGGATGTGGCGTATGACACGCACTGTTTTGAGCATTTTGCGAATGCTAGTTTTTGTGCTTTCTGACTTGGGTATTGGGTCAGTCTTGTCGTTTTGTATTGAGTCAGTCTTTTCATACTGAGTAAATCGGGTCTGTCTTGTTGTATCGAGTCAGTCCTGTTTTGTTAGAGTCGGGTGATTCCAGGGGTGTTACCTCGGACATCACTTGCTTGTTTTGTGTTTGTCTTTTTGCTTTCTTTTGAGCCTGTTTCTGCCTTGGAGCCAGTTATGCCAACAGATCTGAATGGAACAACAGTGATTTTTTTATTTTTTGTTTTTTATTTTTTTTACACTCTTGTGTTTGCTTCTGTCGTGTGCCAGTTGTGCCAGAAATTCTAAATGAGATGACAATATTTGACTAGAAGCTGTGTTTTTTCTGTGCCTTGAATTCATTGCATCGACCTAAGTTTTCCAAAACTTTTTTCGAAACATTGTGATAAAAACGAAGAGGAAGGAATTCCTCGGGTTTTGCAAAATTTGATCAATTGAGAGAAAGAGAGGCATGCTAAGCCTTTAATGATCAAGATCATGCTTGTTAATGTGAGCACTGAGAAAGATCCTGACTTGATCCAGATTGGTTCTACATTGTCTTCAGCGCGAGCGATTTGTCGCTTTCTTAAAAGATTTCAAAAACTGTTTTGCGCAATCTTGCGATGACCTGTGTGGAATCACTCTTGAGATTGTGCAGCTTAGGATCGCTCTCAGCCTCGAGACTCGACCCCTCATTTTCCAACCTTGGACTAGAACTCAGAATGTTCAAAGGTCAACTACAATGTGAGGCCTGTGTGGCCAGATTCGAAGCAGCCCGTGAATCGACGACAAGAAAAGTCAGATCTAGAAGATCAAATGTCATGAAAAGAAGCTTGCAAAGCTAGATCAGAAGCACCCCTAGAACTAGGGGCAAAGAATTTCAAATGTGCTTGAAGAGCCGAAGATGGATCATTCCACAAATCCAAGAAGGTTGGCAAGAATGCCAAATCCCAGAGGGAGGAAGAAGAAAGCATTATTGAAGGGCAACTGAGTTCCTATCCACAACACTAGGGGCAAATCCAGCCCCTATGGGATGGACTCCTGCATTGTTAGCGAACAGCAGTCACTCTCCTGGATTTAGACGGATTCGAGATCTCAGAACCATTTGACATGGACCAAGCTACACTTTTACCCTTGAGAGGCTCGCTGGGCTGAAAACCCAAAAGGGTGACGCAGGCAAAAGTTAGAGCGAAAATAAAAGAAAAGAAAAGAAAAAAAGAGAAAAATGCAAAAAAAAATGAAGAAAATTCAAAAAATGAAAAAAAAAGAAGAAGAAAAAGATAAAAAAAGAAGAAGAAAAGAAATGAAAAAGAATTGAAGAACATAGCTCGTAAGGTTGAAAGCCCGCAAAGGGCGACCTTGGCAAAAGTTAGAGCACAAAAGGAGAGGTTAAATACCCGAGTATACCTTTAACCCGAACTACGTAAGGCTTAATTCCCATGTTTGGGATACGTAGGCAACTTCATTCTGAAGTCCAGCCACAAACACTTCCAAATCAATTGTGTCCATGTAATGGTTTTGATCATCTTTGCCTTCTCTGTGTCCGAGAATTTGGTTGTGTTCGTCACTTTGAGGACTGACTACAATGCGCTGCGGGGCCATTCAAACAAGGGGCAACTTTCCGTTGCCACTCAGTGCGCTGCAGTGCCATTTAAACAAGGGGCAACTTTCTGTTGCCATGCAGTGCCATCCAAACAAGGGGCAATTTTCCATTGCCTCCGATCCGAGGTTGTGCATCTCGAGAGTAAGTTTCGTGCTCGTCGAGCATTGATCGTTTGCAAAAACAGTTTTTGAGAATTTTTACTGAGGTTGACTATTTTCTCGAAAATTAATCTTTTCCAAAACTGGACCATTTCTTGGACCCAAAAAAGGAAAATTTCCAGTGCTCATAACCTGACTTGCATGATTTTCAAATCAAAAATCGAACAAGTATGTTAATCTAACTCTTATATTGGTCAAAATTGTTTTAGTAGAAAGCAAAAACAAAAAATCGTCAAAGTGATGAAATAGGGGCACAGTTGAGTAAGGTGTTCTGTCTTTCTCCCGTTATTAACATACTTGCCAGAAAGGGCACTCTACCTGCCAAGAAGGGCACAATTGAGGTTAACAACAAAAGGGCTGAAAGCTCTCTCATCCTCCAAGCAATGAGGTATCAAGTCAAGTGCGAAGCACGAACCGGAATGGGACAAGATATTCCACTCCCTTATTTGGACAGACCTGATCACGTCCAAACTCCCCAGCAGAGCATCATCAACCGATGTCAGTTGCAGATTTGCTACACACCCAATTGTAGCCCAGCCCCTCTATGGGAAAAACTCACTGTTGTGAACAAGAAGAAGAATCTAGCGGAATGCTAGGGGCAAGAGCCCACAACTGTCTGTTTATTCATCAACTACCCAGGGAAAGGATTAAAAATGAGAGATTGAAGAATAGAGAGATGTGTGCTGAGAGAAAAAGTGAGAAAAATGGGGCTTCTTTTTTAGAAAAACAGAGCCTGAGGACCGAGTGATGTGAGAATCACAAATGAGAAAAAAGGGTGGGAAATAATACCTAGAGAAACAGGCTCCCTGTGCACGTCTGTATGTCGTGTCTTTTGTTTGTTTGCCTCAAATCTTGTTTTGAGTCGTTCCGAGCGTGTCTCGTTGTGTTTAGGTTATTTTACCTTTTGTTTTCCGTTGTTGAGTCGTAGTGTGCTATGTTCAGTCGTAGGCTCAATACCTGATCGATAACTTATTCTCAATTTCAAAAATGAATCGTTTTGTGCTCAGAGTGCTGTGCCATTCTTCACATTTGTGCAAAACAAGAATTTGTTCTTTCTTAAAACCGTAGGGTTCAACCCAGGTCATGCAAGAACAGTAAAACAAGGACCTATTTGAAGCTATATGGGTTCCAGACTATAAACCAAAAGAAAAGAGGGAAAATCGAAGCATCTGAGTGTGTTTCACCTTCAGCAAATTCTGTGATTGTACTCCAGATCTACCTCTTCAGGCCTTGTCAGTGCTCCGAAGAATGAGTGGTCGCTACTCCAAGCTTAAGCCTGCTTCAAAGCCAAAATGGCAATTAAAGCAGCAGTAGATGTTATCTCCTGCCAATGTAAACAAGGTGTCCCCTTTTCGAGCAGAGTGTGCTGCAAAGTCCTCTAAGAGGTAAATCAGAGGCACCAGAGTACATGTTTAATGCTCCTCTATTGCATAGGATGTGCACTTTCATATACACTTTTGTTGCATGTGTGCCGCGCATCGTTATGATTCATGCATAGAATATGCTTGCTTTCGATTCCGCATAGAATATGCTTTCCACGATTGCATAGAAAATGCCCCCATACTTGCATAGAAAATGCATCTTATCGCACTTCTTTTGTACACCTCACTCGCACTGTCTTGTGTACCTGTATTGCATTGTTTTGCACATCTCTAACATGTGCTGTCACGCATGTTCTACTTGCATTGTTATGCACACTTCAATCACATTGTTATGCACACTCTAGTTGCATTGTTATGCACACTTCACTTGCATTGTTATGCATGGTTCTAGTTACATTGTTATGAGCACTTCACTTGCGTTGTTACACACATTCCACTCGCTTTGTTATGCACCCTTTTAATTGCATTGTTCTGCACTCTCCTTTGTTTTGAAACACCGGGATACGTCCCTATGTTTTTCCTTCCTTTTGAAACACCGAGATACGTCCCTATGTTTCTTTTCTTTTTGAAACACCGGGATACGTCCCAATGTTTCTCCCTTTCTTTCGAAACACCGAGATAGGTCCCTACGTTTCTCTTCCTTCCGAAACACCGGGATACGTCCCTATGTTTCTCTCTCTTTTCGAAACACCGGATAAGTCCCTATGTTTCTCTCTTCTTTCCGAAACACCGGGATACGTCCCTATGTTTCTCCCTTCCTTTCGAAACATCGGGATACGTCCCTATGTTTCTCTCTCTTTTCGAAACACCGGGATATGTCCCTATGTTTCTCTCTTCTTTCCGAAACACCAGGATACGTCCCTTTGTTTCTCCCTTCCTTTCGAAACACCGGGATACGTCCCTATGTCTCTCTCTCTTTTCGAAACACAGAGATACATCCCTATGTTTCTCTCTTCTTTTCGAAACACCGGGATACGTCCCTATGTTTCTCTCTTCCTTCCGAAACACCGGGATACGTCCCTATGTTTCTCCCTTCCTTTTGGAATACCGGGATACGTCCCTATGTTTCTCTTTTCTTTCCGAAAAACCGGGATACGTCCTTATGTTTCTCTCATTTCGAAACACCGGGATACGTCCCTATGTTTCTCCCTTCCTTTCGAAACACCGGGATACGTCCCTACGTTTCTTTCTTTTTGAAACACCGGGATACGTCCCTACGTTTCTCCCCTCTTCCGAAACACCGAGATACATCCCTATGTTTCTCCCTTCCTTTCTGAAACACCGAGATACGTCCCTACGTTTCTCTCAATTCGAAACACTGGGATACGTCCCTATGTTTCTCACTCAATCCGAAACAACGAGATATGTCCTAATGTTTCTCCTTCTTTGATTACGAGCATTTGGAATACGTTCCAATGCTTATACCTTTTCGAAACACCGGGATATGTCCCTATGTTTCTCCCTATTTGGTTAAGAGCGTTTGGAATACGTTCCAATGCTTATACCTTTCTGAAACACCGGGATACGTCCCTATGTTTCTTGCATGATCATAAGTTATGCTTGGCTTTACGCATTGTCTTGCATTTTGCCCTTGCCCTAGGGCGCATATCTTTGTCTGCTGCTTGTATGCTTTGTCTAAGTCTTCGGCCTTGTCAAAAATGGGTCGTCTATGGGCTTTGACATTTACTCCCGTCATTTTTATGACTTTCGAGTTCAGTCAAAGAGGGGCAGCTGTAGACACCCCATTTTTGATAGACCTTAAGACTTAGACGTCACTGATTGAGCGCTCGGTGATGTTGCATGTTGTGCTCGTTCTGAGGTTTCAGAGTCTCGGCTGCGAGCCTTGCCTTCGGACTTCGGGGCTTTTTTTTTTATGCCTTGTATCGGTTTGCGAACCAGGTCCTGTTTTCTCTGTTTTCTCTTCCCGAAGGGAGGAAGAGGTCTCGTAGATCATCTCTCAGTGGCCGTAGGCTACGTTTCGTGGTTGTAGGCCATTTTTCCCGTTTGGAGCCCGGTTTTCGATTTTTCGGAGTCGACGGCCGTATGCCTCGGTTCGGGACCGCCTAACCACCTCCGTTTGCTCCGATTTTCGGCACACACCTTATTTCCTCCCTTTTGAGGAACACTGTGGCCCGAGAGACCAACTCCGTGGTCGAATGCCACCTCTGGTGCTTAACAGCCCATTTTCGGGGCCTCATGCTGTGCGTTTCGGTCCCCGAACCTCCGTTTTGCATCCGTTTTGGTTCATTTTTGGTGGAGACGTTATTTTCATTGTTAGAAAGCTTGTAGGAGGGTGGGAGGCCAGCAATTTTTTTGAAAAGCCATTTTTATTTCTTCATCGCTCTCCGTCGCCCGTTTTCCTCACTAGAAAGCTAATGTTGACCATTCCCGGGCTACTTTCTTTAGCCCTAAACCCCATATTTGTGTTGTACACACCTAAGAGGCCACCAATATGAATAGGCTGGCCAGTAATTGTCTCTGACCCTTTTGAACCCCTCTAAAAAGTTGGCTTTTCTCTCTCCTGGTTCACATTTTTTGGGTTTTGACCACATAGTTGTGTTGTGCACACATGGGAGGCCACCTTTTTGAGGTGGCCGGCCAGCAATCTTCATTGACCCTTTTGACCCCTAGCCGGCCGGCCGGCCAGGGGAGGTGGCCGGCCGGCCACTTGAACCTCTTTTACCTGGCCGGCCATTCTTCTCTCTCCTGGTACATTACAGCTGTGCCAGCTGTTTTGCACAAAACCCCTGCCCAAGGGTCTGCCCTTTTGGGGGGGAACTTTGAATTCATTTCCCCCCCCCCTTTCCTTGGCCTCTCTCCCTCTATATAATACACCCTTAAGCCTCATTTCTAAGGGTTAGAAAAACCAGCTGGGATTCATATATACACCCCTCCATATATCTCTCTTCCAAACCCTTCAAACCCTAAGGCTCTTGCCCCCTTTACACTACCACTCACAGCACCACACCTCCACCTGTCTGGTCTAGGACACCTTAAATCCTCCGGTCTAAGGAGACCTTAAATCCTGCATCTTTATTCGCACTGTCTTGCGCACTCCCGGGTCTAGGAGACCTTAAATCCTCTAAAGGTGCAATTCCTTTGGTGTTTGTCGTGCCCAAACCCACTTGCCTCTTTATCTCTCTTTTAGGCCTATTTTTGCGTGGTATTTTAGTCTTATTTGTGAGCTGTTTTGGACTTTTCCATAAACTGTGAAATGTCTTGTTTTGAGCCCCTATTCAACTTTGTTGAAGGGCTCTCCTCTTCTTGAGGTCAGCTGCTGCCACTTGCCTTTTTATCCCTCTTTTAGGCCTTTTTCTTACATGCTGATTTAGCCTCACTTTTGTTCATTTTAGAGACTTGATGTAAACTGTAAAGTGCTTTATTTTGAGTCCCTCTTCAACTTTGTTGAAGGGCTCTTCACTGTTTGGGGCCAGCTGCTGTCCCTTGTCTCTATTCTATCTTTTAGGGCCATTTTTGCATGATAGATTATCCCTATTTATGTTCATTTTTGAGACTTGTTATAAACTGGAAAAAGGCTTGTTTTGACATCATCTTCATGTTTTATTAAGGGCATTATTTTATTTGAGGTCACGTGCTTCCTTGTATGCTTGATTGTCCCTTGTTTTGAGCCTTACACCTAAGCCCCAATTGCATGCTTTGTTTGGCCTTCTAGCCACTGAAATCCAGTGGATTTTCAGTGACTAGAATACTATTTTGAGAGCCAAGATTAGAGGGGGGTGACCCCCTCTCTCCTTCTCTTGTTTGGTGGCCTTTTTGGCCTTCCAAAGGGACCCTACCTTGCATGCTTCGAAGTCACTTTCCATGGTCAATTTGGTGAGTTTTAGGACTACCATATTTGATTTTCATAGTTTTTTATGCCATGCTAAATGTCTACCTTGCATGTGCTTAATAACTCCTTGCATGGCCCTCCAAAGTAACTCATTATTTTTGCATACCATGGTTGCATATCAGTGGTTATTTAGGCCTATTTTCAATGATTTATTCACTAATTTTTTCTGGTTTGGTGAGATTACGTTTGCTTCATATACTTTCCATGTAAACCATGATTGCTAATCAAGATTGCATGCTATTTTGTCCACCATGCTAGCATCTTTTGGTCATGCTTTGAACTGGAAATGTTCATGTTTTGGGACTATCTTGGCTCTGTCTTCATGCTTCATGATCAAATAAAGCATGCTTTGTATTGCTATAAGTCATTCCATGTGCCTAGTTTCGAGTTTCGGGTTTCGTCTCATGCATCAGGTGCCATTTTTCCATGTTTCGGGGCTGTTTAGCATCATATTTCAGTGCTGGAATTTCTGAGTTTGCATGCCATCTTGCATTCCTTGCCATACCTTGTTAGAGTTACATGTTATGCCTTAGGTTCGGTCCTCGGTTTGCGTGCATGCGTGCACACATTTCGAGAGTCTCATTTTCACCTAATGGCTACTGATGTGAGTGTGGCTGAGGTCCACTCATGTTAGTGTAAGTCCATTATGCATTGTGTATGCCATGTTTCAATGCGTTGTACATGTTATGTTGTTAGCATTGTGTGTG